>VXBC01012406.1:175470-202715 GCA_013399945.1 Ploceus nigricollis
AGGGCAGGAATTGGGGAGAGAAGGAATTGAGAAGGGCAGGTTCGGGTTCCCTCACCATCACTGCTCTCATGGCACTGAGGTTTTGGGCAGTGACATTCCCAGCTGTGGAAAACAGCTGGAATGATCAGAGTTGTTGCCATTCCAGTGCATTTACCAGCCCAGAAGCCCAAGATCCCAGAGATGAAGCAAAACTCTGTTGGCTCCTCCCTGTCCTTGCTCCCCCATTCGTGTGATGCCAGCATTTCACCCTTGACACTCTCTGGATCTGTTCCTTCCCCTCCAGCCACAGCAGTGACTGCATTTATTCCCTCTGAACACCTGGAATTTGCAGTGCCTGCTCTCCCTGCCCTCCCCAGTGCTGCTGCCTCTCTCCCACCCCCACCAGTGAGTGCTCTCTTCTGCCTCTGATGGATTTTGAAAGAGCTCACCAAAAAGTGCCAGCCAGCACAAAATGCACCTCCCAGCCCCACAGCAGGCAGAGCTGGGAACTGCTAATTCCCAAACTTCAGAACTGAGCAATGCAGAATATTCCAAAGCTGTCCCAGAGCTCTGGGTTGGAGTATCCTGATCATATTAATAAAGCTGCAGCTTAGCATTTTCAGTAAAGCTGAAATTTCTTTGCAAGAAATTTCTTCAGACACAATAGCTGCTTACAGGCTGCATTACAACTTCCAAAGCTCTTGGATTGCTGCTCTGCTCCATCTTTATGCTGCTATTTAAATTTAATTTAAAAAACAGAAATACATGAAAAATAATTCCTGAGCCTAACTGTATTGGGACCATGTAAATCAGAAATAACTACACTGAGGTCAGTGACAGCTTGGAACAGGAGTTGTGCAGAACACAAATGAGTGTTTAAAAAGGAAAGCTTTCACTGCAGCCTGTACATAAGAAATATTGTATTATATATACATATATACACACAATACAAAGTTAATTTATGCAGAAAGGACTCATCTTGCTGTACATCTAATAAATGCAGGCTGACTGCTAAATATTCCTAATAATGCTTCCTCTCCAGCTAGCAGAACAGCTCAAAAACAAACATCATTTTGTTCATGTGTGTCCATTATATTCATGTCTGATTTAATTAACAGTAATTTCAGTATCTCAGAGATTTCTTCCCTGTTTTACAAATGATGCCCTTTTGCTGAGGGCTTTGATTCGAATTACTGCCCAATCAGCTGTGCATCAAGTCTAGAATGCTAATTGGCAATAAAACCAGAGTGAGCACGCTGCAAAAACTTACAGAGGAGCCAAATTGTGGGGGAACTGTTAAGGAACACGGAGAGGTTTTTAGGCAGGCAAAGTAAAAGCAGCTCCCTCCAGCACAGAGGAGGGTCCTGGTAGTGCTCTGCACTGCTCAGGCAGGCTCAGCTCATCCCCCTGGCCATCACCCCATCAGGAGGGTCCCTGTGCCCTCACTCCTGCCCTGCAGGAGCTCCCTCCACTCCTGATCCTCTGTCCAGGAGCCTCTCCCTCAGCTTGAACTCCCATCAGGAAATCTGTCAGAAAAGGAAGCAAACCTAATGGAGCAGAGGTGTCCCCAGCTCGGCAGAAGCCACCTCTCAGCATTTCCCTGCACATTTATTTACTTCTAACAAGAATTTAGTGCCTGAGCACCCCTGGAGAGGATTTTCTAAGAACAGTAACTGTCCCCATGGATCAGAGAGACCTGAGATCATTGTGGCTGCAGGAATGGCTGATGTCCTCCTGCCCTTGATATATGGGCAGCACATCACCTCTTCCAAACCCAGCTTTATTTAGAAACCCCTGCCCAAAGCTGCTCCAGATACTCATCAATCAGTTCCAGACCACAGCTTCTTTCCAAAGCAGGCCTGTGGGGTGCAGAACTGAGGCACCACCAGCCTGATCTTCAGGAAGGGCTCTCTCCAGAACATTCTCTGCACTCTGAGGAGGGAGGGAGGCAGGGCAGCAGAGCAGTGTCTGTGAGCAAATTCATCCCAGGAGCAGCTGCAGCACTGGGTGGAAGCAGGGCACAGGAGAATGTGGTGCTGGGAGTAGGAGAGGGAGGAGAAATCCCCTTTGTTGCTTGCCCAGGTGATCATAAATCAGCTCCAAAACTGCATTTTACAGCAAGACCAAAGGGGAACAGCAAGGCCAGGCTTAGGACACCCCAGCCACATTTAGGACATGGTTTGTGGGGCCATCACAGGGTTCCCATGGCACAGACAACCCTGCCCCATTCCTGTGCTGGGGAATGCTCTAAGGACAAACATGGGACAGAAGAAGCCAGCCTGCAGTGCTGCAGGGGCCCTCATTCCACAGGACAATCCCCTGCATTCATCCACACTGCAAACAACATCTGGGCAAACCTCTGTAATCTGGGGAGATCCAGAGTGACTTCCAAGAGGTGGATTAGTGGGAAATGCTGCCTGGAGGATCTGGATCCTAAAGGATCTGGAGCATTTGGCATCAGCCTTCTCTGCTGAGAATGTTCATGAATGAATGTTCATGAATGTTCTCTGAATTAATGTTCATTAATATTTTGGACTCTGATTGTAACGAGTATCAGCAAGTGTATCAAATTTCATGAAAGCAAATTGTTGGTTCACAGTGGAATAACATGGTGCTTTACTCAAGCACGAGGATGAAAACCTCATATAATCTCCAGCTATTGTCATTCAATGTTTATCATCCAACACAGCAGAATACAATCCTTATCTTTGATGGATGTGGCACACAATAGCTGTTTTCTTGAGTGCATCATAAATATTAATAGTATTCACAGAGCTTCTTAAAATTTGTCATGTCACACTGCTTTCATGGAAACACTCTAAGTGCCATTATTTTTGTCACACCAATAGCAAATTTTCCTTTAGTTTCTTTCTTTTTCACTCTCAAAAATTAAATGGTAGAGGATGTTGAACTGAGCAGAGGGAAAAAAGGGATAATGGTTCACATTGAGCCATTCCAAAACCTACTTCAGATGCCCAGAATTAGACTGAAAGAGGAAAAAATGTGATATCCTTTGGAAAACACAGTCCAGTTAAAAATGAAACACTTGATGAAATTGAAGAGATTTGTCTGGAATTTCATTTTTGGAAGAACACTGAGGAAGAATGCTGACATTACCAAAATGTTCTTAGTCTGCCATATTCAGAATGGGACATTTTCACTTCAGAAAAAAAAAGCACTTTTTTCTCCCAAAATAGAATATTTGTACATTATTGTGTCTATCCTGGGCTGCATCCAGAGCAGGTCAAGGGAGATAATTCTGCCTCTCTGCTCTTGTGAGATCCCACATGGAGAGCTGCACCCAGCTCTGGGACCAGCAGCACAAGGAGCTGGAGCTGCTGAGAGCCCAGAGGAGTCCCCAGAGCTGCTGCAGGGCTGGAGCCGGGCTGGGAGAGCTGGGGGTGCTCACCTGGAGAGGAGAAGGCTCCAGGGAGAGCTCAGAGCCCTGCCAGGGCCTGNGCACTGGGTGGGATTTAGGGTCCCCTCCAACTCAATCCATTCTCTGATTCAGTGATTTAATCAAGCTGAATCAAGCACCTCAGTTCCACACAGAAATAAGTTTTTCTGCTGTTCAACAGCTGTGATCACTAAAATGGCTTTTCAGGGTGTCTGATGGCAATGCAAGCTGAAATCCCCTGGCCTTGTTCAGTCATTCCTCACATCTGCTCCCCACACATTTCTCTCCCACAGTGCTTCAGAGTCAAAGCCTTCCCCTGATCAAACTTAATAAACCTTCAGTGCTTTGTGTTTCGGTTGATGTGTTCCAAGAAATCTTTTAAATTTTCATCTTTCTCCATAAAATTCACCCTGTGGTTTTAGGAGCAGCCTGACAAAACAAAACCATTTCATTCTCTATGACAATTAATTTGGAGATGGTAATAATTGCACAAGATCTTATCTCTGCTACAGAGACATAAAACACTCGCTATGGGCATGGGAAATAAAGTAATACAAAAGAAGAATCTCTTTTTTCCTATTCTGTACTCTCTCCACAGTAGTTAATTTGCTCTGAGTATAAAATCAATCCTTCCAATGTGGGATTTTAGGAAAGCTCAAGGCTTCAATCCTGCTTCCATTAATCAGTGTTAAAATTCACACTGAAATCTGTGATCTGGGAGCCACAGATTCCAGTTTTATTTAAAACCAATGTTGATAATCCCTAATATTTCTGGGATGAAGATCCACTCTAGATTGAATTTACATTTAATTTTTTTTTTTAAATGAAATGGTGAATGTTGGGAAAGACAAATCCCATTCTGGGCAGGTTCCTCTGCATGCAAAGTACAACAGAAAGGCACTGTTAAAAAGGAACTGCAAAGCCAAAGGCCAAAGTGATTTCAAGTGAGAAATTTGCATTAAGTGCAATGGATAAACACATAGGGGACAATTTTGCACATAAATGCATTTAACCAACTTCTGAAAGATATGTAAATCATCTGGGTTTGCTAGAAATCACTGATCCTGTCCTGGTTTTTTTTGTACTTCAGAATTAAGTGGGTTTGGTTTTTATACCCAACCCCAGAGCAAAGAAAAAGCTGGTAAAGACTGACATTTTCTGGTTCAGTTTAAGGTGCAGGTAAGCTGCTTTCTAAGTCTGGGTCACCTTCCAGCTTGGACTGAGTGTGCTCCTTTAATTGGTGTCTGAATATAAATTCCATTAGCAAACCATGATTTCTGCAGGATAAAAAAATTCTTTAAAGTTGTTTTTCTCAAACATATCAGCCAAGTGTTGCACTCAGCAATCCTGTTTCAGCTTGAGTTACAGGAATGGGCACCTTTAAGGACAAATTTTCTGGGTGTTCTTGTCTGGCAGCACCCAGAAATGCAATTATCCAAGCTCCCATTTAAAGGAAACCTCACCAGAGCAAGCAGAGCCATCTGTGTGAGTGACTCACAACCTCAGGAAACCATCACTCCACCAACAGCTCCCATGCTGGGGGCAGGAAACAAACCTCCTGAAGACATAACTCAGGTACTTGTAGGAAATAGAGAAATGTTTGAGGCTGAGGGGCACTGAGTCCTGGGGAAATATTGATTGTTGCATTTGGAAATCGCTGTGGAACAATGGCAGCCTGGGACTTGCAATTTCATCCCTACACGGGAGAGGATTTGCAGTGTGGACATCTGAAAGAGCAGGGCTGCCAGCCACAGAGCAAGCCATCCTTTTCCCAGAGAAGGAGACAGGGCCAGGTATTTTTCTATTATTAAATCTGTTGTTCCTCAAGCCTTCAGCCCCAGCTGGAGCCTTCTTACATAAACCAGTTAAGATGCATCTCTTCAATGTCTTATTCTTTACTTAACTAAGTTCCTGGTTGCCTAGAAACTCTCTAAAAGACCTGGATTTTAATTTTTTCTATTTTTCTTTATATTTTATGCCAACTGTTAGTTAGGTAACAGATTAA
This sequence comes from Ploceus nigricollis, assembly GCA_013399945.1. Classification (NCBI taxonomy): domain Eukaryota; kingdom Metazoa; phylum Chordata; class Aves; order Passeriformes; family Ploceidae; genus Ploceus; species Ploceus nigricollis. The sequence goes on from VXBC01012406.1 coordinate 180,852, forward strand.
TCAAATCACAGGTGTTTGTGACAGAAACCTGGATGACAGGCTCAAAGCTGGGGCAGTGTTTGTTTCCTGCATTCCAGGAGTGTCAGACTCCACTGATGACCTTGCTACCAGCAACTTTCCACAACTAAGGGAATTGCAGATGATGTCTGCTTAGATCAAGAGCAATAACTGAGAATTATAGAATTATATCATCACTGGACAGAACAGATTTATCTGTGCTATCAGTTTCTGTAATTAGCAGGACATGCACTTCCACTTTGCATGATTATTATATCACATTTTTACATTAAGATAAATCAAGCTGTCTAGTTTAGATCCAACTTTAGAATGTTCTGGACCTTCTGGATGCCTCAAACACACCTTCTGCTGCATCAGACATCAACCAGATTCACAACTCCCATCCTATGTCAATGCCATAAACATTTTAAAATAATCACCTGCTGTGTTTAGAGTCAGCAGTGCTAACAGCAGAAGACAGAACAGCAGATTTTCCCCCTGATATTCAGCAGCACAACAAACAGAGGCACCAAAAAGAGCTCTGGCTGTGCTTTCCTCACCTTGCTCTGTTCTTCTGCAGTGTTTGATGGGAATGGATCACCTTTACTTTGGGGGATGTGAGTTCCACGTGTTAATCTGGGCACCAGATGTTGGAAGAATCAATGAGCAGAGATGATTTCACAGAATTCACAGAATCCCTGGGTTGGAAGAAACCTTCAAGATCAAGTCCAAGCCAGCCCCAACACCTCAACACACCCTGGCACCCAGTGCCACATCCAGGCTTTGTTAAACCCACCCAGGGCTGGTGACTCCACCACCTCCCCTGGCAGCCATTCCAGAGCTTTCTCACCTTTCTGTGAAAAACTTTTTCCTGATATCCAACCTGTATTTCTCTTGGTGCAGCTTGAGGCTGTGTCCTCTGGTTCTGTCAGCTCCTGGAGAAAGAGCCCAGCCCCAGCTGAGCACAGGCACCTTTCAGGAGCTGTGGAGAGTGATGAGGTCACCCCTGAGTCTCCTTTTCTCCAGGCTGAGCACCCCCAGCTCCCTCAGGGGTTCCTCACAGGGTTTGTGTTCCCAGCCCCTCTCCAGCCCCGCTGCCCTGGTTTCTCACCAACAGGAGCAGAGGGGCTGATGTTTGCACCTGGCAGTGGATCCTGCAATGTTCAACTGAGCAGATCCCCAGAGGAACTCAGGGCCACCTTTGTGCCCCACAGGAGGATGGTGCAGCCAGAAACCTGCGTGGATCCCAAACTTCCCTCCTCAGCAGCTTTCAGAGCCATTTCTACAGCTAAAATCTCCCAACAACTTTTTATCTCAAGAGGTTATGACAAAAAAATTGAGATAAAACTAAATATTCCTTCCCCTCCCCTCCAAAGAAACCAATCAAATATTCCAGTCAAATATTCCAGCTTCTAAGTAATCCTCCCATCCCTGCTTTTTTAGCTGAATTAAAGCCTGAACAAAACAAGAGTTTAGGTGACAAAACAGCATTTACATTCTTCAAAGCCACTCATCCCTGCTGTCACTTGTTCTTAAAGGTATAAATTCTACCTCTTTTCTAACCAAAATAGTTTTTAGAGATAATAAGCAAGAGCTTTGTAAGATTAAGTGTTTTTAAAAGTACCCTTAAGACTATAAAAAGGGACTTAGAAGTCATTCAGAAACAGGTAAAACTAAATAAGAGTGACTTCATTTCCATTTAATTTTCTATTCTCATCAAGCTTAGTTTATTCAGGTCTGATTAATTAATGTCTACAAAGAGTTCCAGAAATATAAAACACTACATAAATACTAAGTAATAATAGAGTACTTAAGGAAAAGCTCATTTGTTAATTTGCATGGAGTTTTAGGAATTAGCATGCATTTATTTATTTATTTCCCCTGTGCAAGCAGGCCCATCCAATCCCTTGTAGCTTTTTTAGTAGAAAATACTTTGGCAGCTACAGGACAATGGATCTTCATGTATTTTATGTGTTCCAGCTCACAGAAAATTGCTGAGACTGGATGTCTCAATTACTGGGAGCTCAAGGAGCTGGGGAGAACTGTGAGGTGGTGCAGAAATCAGGTTCTCCTTCAATATGAAATTCTGGTTTCGTTTCTCTCATTACTGCAAAAGTTTTATTTATTTACATATGGAGAATTCACTGAATATGGCCATAAATAAAACTGAGATTTATTAGAGGAGGATCATTCAAATTGAAATGGATAATTTGGGAATTAAAGTTCATTTTTGTTGTGCAGGATTTCCCAGCTAATTTCTCCATTACTTCTTTCCTACTGGAAATAAATTTTCCTTCTTCATGCCACTGTGCTGCCCTTTTTTGTGCCAGTGCTGGTGCCATTCCCCTGAAACACCAGGAGGGTTTGGGAATCCCATCTAAACATTCCCTGCTGCAAGTCAGGCACTCAGCACTGTGCTCAAACCTGAAACTCTGTGTTTCCATCTATAAATACTCAAAGCTCCCAGTGAGAGGGTGGATACACAGCAAAGGAACAGTGAGTAATTTCTGTCCAGTGCAGTGACTGAGGCATGGAAACTCTGCCTTGGGAACCCTCCTGGGGGCTTTTTGAGGGGCCAAGGTCCAGGAACCCCAAACTCTCCTCCACAGATACCAGGTGCTCTCAGAGTGAGGCAGCAAAGCAGGCAGATCTTGAGGGAATGAACATTAAAATACATTTAATTCAGCCAGGAACACTGGTCCCCAGGAATGTGCTTCTCTGAACATCAAAGGATGATGTGCACAGTGATTATTTTTTGCTCCTGACCAGGCAATGTGGTGCCAGAACCTGCACCAATTAGTGACTGTTAAATGAAGCAGCACTGAAAGTGCCAAACACAAGGGACAGAAATGCAAATCCAAGCTGTTGTCCCTGCCACTGCTGTCATCAATTCACCACCTGGCCCTGGGCCAAGCCAGTCAGGGATGTGCACATGCAACCACAAAGGGACAGCCCATGTGAGACCCCATTTAAGGATTAAGGTCATAAATCCACCAAAATGAAACCTTTTTCCTTTACTCCACAGTTTCCAATGACAAAGTGTCAGATCAGCCCTGAATTCAGGTTCAGCCTCAGATTCTGTCCAAGAACATTCAGAGCTGAAGTGGCCAACAGCTGCCACAGCTGCAAAGAGATGCAGAAAAACCCTGCAAGACCCTGGCAGAGACAGCAGCAAAGCTCTGAACCAACATCCACAGTGGGCTTCTGCACTGGATTTGCTTTTCCTTTCTGTCCATGGTGCTCTGCACCTGAAACCACAATGCCACGTGCAAGATCTTCCTGCACCACATTCTGTCATTTTTATATCTGATTCACCATTACTGCTTGATAATATTCCATCCACACAAGTAGAGTTTTGTTTCATCTCCTACATGCTTCAAAAAAAAGAAAAAAACAAAAGGAATAGAAGAAAATTCTCTGTTGACTTTTCTGCACATAATTTCTTCTCTATCACTGGGCTGCCAAGTGTAGCCTTTGGCAGTGGGAAGTGGAAATTAAAATTATTTGGGGCATTGTTTCCATTACAAGCATCTTTCCTTGCTTCTGGTCATGCCAGTGGTCATGCAGAGGAAAACACCAATATTTGGTGGTTATATGGTGTAATAGAAAGAAAATCAGCACAAACCAACTCAGAAAGGAAGGGCAAATGTTCATGAGGAAGCAACTGAAAAAGGGTGGGTGCTTCTGAGGGAAGTGCTGTAACATCCACACTCTCTGGCTGTTTCTCTGGTTTTACATCCAAATTTCCCCACTGAAATCCTTGTTTATGTGTAAAGCTCTGGTAACAAAAAGTCCATCAGGCCCAAACACAGGTCAAAGGCTCCTCCTGGAAAAGGTACCTCTGATTTTACCAGGAGATATTTGCATTTTTAAAATAAATCATCAGCTTCAAGCTTTCTGCACACGTACACCTTAAACTGCTGCACACCTCCATCTCCAGGAAGTATTTTATCCTTTGTGTGCAACTCAAACCAGGCCTTTTATTAAATTGGTACTTTGCAGCTCACTGGACTATTTGGCTCTTTTGGGGGAAAGCAGAGCAGCAAACAGTCCAGTTGTTTGGTTTAGCAATGAAGTTCCCCACACATGCCATGCTAATTTATTTCATTGAAAATGTCCCCACTAATGACAGCAGCTCCCCTCAGAGCACAGGCATGGCAGTCCCATTCACAGAGCAGAAGACAACAGCTCCAGAGGAGCAATTTCCATGTGCCAGGCCAATAACCCACAAACGGGAAAGGGTTTTCACAAAAGGCCCAAATGGTTTCCAAGGAGCCATTACGGCACATCAGGTAAATAAAATATTATTGAAATGGATTTTTTTGCATTTAAATCACTTGCAGCAGGTGCATAGGAAGCAGCTTATAATAAAAAGGCTCCTATTCCTGGAATGCTAACGAGGATCAACGGAAACATTCAGCAAAAGAGAACAGGGGCAGGTTCTTACCATGGCAAGAGGAATAATTCCCATAAAAATATTCAGAAAAGGGAGCAGGAGGAGGTGCTTACCATGGCAAAGGGAGCAATTCCCACAAAAACATTCAGAAAAGGGAACAGCAGCAAGTCCTTAACATGGCAAGAGGAACAATTCCCATAAAGACATTCAGGAAAAGGGAGCAGGAATGGGTCTTTACCATGGCAAAGGGAACAATTGCCATAAAGACATTCAGCAAAAGAGAACAGGGGCAGGTTCTTAGCATGGCAAGAGGAATAATTCCCATAAAAACATTCAGGAGAAAGGACAAGCAGCAGGTCCTTACCATGGCAAGAGGAATGATTCCCACAAAAACATTTGGGAGAAGGGAGCAGGAGCAGGTCCTTACCAGGACAAAGGGAACAATTTCCATAAAAACATTGAGGAAAAGGGAGCAGGGACAGGTCCTTATCATGGCAAGAGGAACAATTCCCATAAAAACATTCAGGAGAAGGAGCAGGGACAGGTCCTTACCATGGCAAAGGGAACAATTCCCACAAAAACATTCAGGAAAGGGAGCAGGGCAGGTCCTTACCATGGCAAGAGGAACGATCCCCACGAACATGGTCCGGCTGACGAAGATCTCGGACACCACGAGCTCGCTGACGGAGTCGTCCCGTGGATATTCCACCTGCCAGGTGATCTGCTGGGCCCCTGCCAGGCTGCTGGCGTTGTCGATCTCAAAATCCATCTGCAGGATCTCGTAGGAGGTCATGTTTGCTCTGGAAAACAAGGCAGAATTCCCCACAGCATCACTGGGATGTTGATAGCAAAATGGATTTTCATTTCTCTTTGCTACTCACCAGAAGATTTGCCATTAAATTCAACATGCAGACTTGAGACACTGACAGAAACCTAAATAAAACTGCACATGGGCAGCTGCAGAACTTTCCAAGTAAGGTGAAACTTCATCTTTTAGTTTTCCTGAAATTGAGGTATTTTTCCCATTAAACTCAGGCATTCATTCTCCATAATCACAATAAACTTACAGAATAAGCCACAAACCCTTGGAAAAGCATTGCACAGAAGTTGCTAAATTATTTAATATACCATTATTATAATGCTGCAAAACAACAGAATACTTGGCCATTCCTCATGTTCTACCAGAAATGAGCTCTTGTGGAGGAAAAAAAGTCTTTCAAACCCAAACTGGTCTTTATCTCAGTGAAAAAATGGATTTGCAGAAATTATACATGACAATAAATGAGGGGTAGATTATCCCTATTTTCAATTCATGCCAACATTCTCCTCGTCAGTGGTGCAGACTTGTAATTATATGGCAATCGTATATTTCTCATCTGGAAATAAAAGTTTAAAAGTAAAGAAATGGATGGAAATGCACAGCATTCAGAAATGAATTTAAGAATTACTTCTGCTTCCTTTCTCAACAACAACCCTTATCACTTTCCTCAGGTCCAAAGCCATGTAAATATTAATAATTAATCCTCGGGTTAGAAAAACAGATCTTGTTTTTGTGTTACAGAGAAGCAAACAGACACCAAGATTTAACCAACAGCACTCGGCACATCCACAGCAGGGATGTGTTTAGAAAACAGACCTTTGCTCATCCAAACTTCCCCACAAACTGTTTTACAAATCATACAGAGTTTACACACAAATATTTACAAAGAAAATGGCCCAGACTCCCAGACAGACCCTGCAGTGTGGAGGCCTGATGGAGGTGACAAACATGAAGAGAGGATGGAAAGGCTCTGACTGCAGAGCCAGCTGCTTCTTCTGATGGAAAATCACCTGATTTTATCAATAGTGCCCAAGTTTTGGGTAAAATCTGCATCTGCTGTATGTCAGGCCAGTGGTACATTCATTACCTCCCCAAAGCAGCCATTCCAAGAGCTGTGCTCACAGGAAATTTTAGCTGCTGCTGCAGACAACAGAGACTTAAAACATCCTTTTCCTCTTCCCAAATGCACAGAGGCAGAATCTGGGTTTGCCATATGTTTCTGAAGGAGAATTGTAAAGGGGGGAAAAAATCTGAGCAGGAATTATTGATTTTCATGTTTTCCTTCTGACAACAAACAACTTAAACATATGCTTCAATGCCTGGAGGATAAATATTTTCCATGCTGACAGAAGATAATATCCACCTCCAGGCAAAACTAGAAGCTATTAAGACATCTTTTGTGTGGCCAACCAGACAACCAGCAAAAACCTTTTAAGATAAATTTTATTATATAATAATAGGGATGTAATTAAACCATTTCTGTTAAAAACATAAACTGAACTTCACTGGCTTTTGTGTATCACCTCCAGCAGTTTGTTTTATCTAAATTGCATAAAATTAATATGCTCACAACACAGAACAAAATTCAGGTAAGAGCTTTACACTAACTATGGATTTAGATATTGGGCCTGTCAAGGTATGTTTAGGTCTGCAATTTCAGTTCAGTCTGTTCAGGCCAATAAAACCACCCAGGAGTGGTTTCAAATTGAGAACAAAACCACCAGTGGAGGATCTGGGTCCAGAGACACCAATTAAATACTAGGTCAGGTTAGTCTGCAGTGACAGATCCATTCCATGGGTCCCTGACTGGCTCTTCTTTGAGTTCAGCCCACCACACCTTCAATTATTCCTTTCCTGGTTTTCTTTTTGCACATCCAGAAAGAAACCACAACAGGGGTTTGTATCTTGTACATAAACCTTCCTCAGGTGCAGCTACATTAGCAGGTGAATTCAAACAAAGCTCCATTAACAGGTAAATTAAAAGAAAGCTGCATTAAGAGGTGAATTAAAACAAAGCTGCATTAACAGGTGAATTCAAACAAAGCTCCATTAACAGGTAAATTAAAAGAAAGCTGCATTAACAGGTGAATTCAAACAAAGCTCCATTAACAGGTAAATTCAAACAAAGCTGCTTGAACAGCTGAATTAAAACAAACCTACATTAGCAGGTGAATTCAAACAAAGCTGCATGAACAGGTAAATTCAAACAAAGCTGCATTAACAGGTGAATCAAAACAAAGCTGCATGAACAGGTAAATTCAAACAAAGCTGCTTGAACAGGTGAATTTAAACAACGTTGTCCTCCCAGGTCTCGATCCTGTTCCAAAGAGAATCCTTAGCACCACTTGGAAAAACAACTCCAAATGTTTGTCAGAGGTTTTCTGCTTTGTCTCAGCAGCCAATTCTGTAGCATGACACATGAATATTGATTAAATCTCTTGGGCTTCTGCTGATAGAGATGGCCTTGAACCATCTTTCACCTGCAGAGCCTCCCCTGAGTGCACAGCTTTGCCAAACCAGGATTCAGCTTTCTGCACTCGTATTCCCCAGCAGGTGAATGAATTTTCTCTACAATTATGGTCTTCTTTTGTCCTTTTAGAGACTGAGCCTTGGAGCAATGCCAGCTCCTGTGGTATCTGGGACACCGAGTACCCCACGGATGAATTCACCCTCTTTGTTCTAAGCTTCTTCCCAGGTTACAACTCTAACAAACTCATGATAAAACCTGAAAAGTGAATTTCTTTCATGTTCAGACTAGTGCTCACCTACTGGCTGCTGCATCTCTTATCCTACAGAGGTTTCCTGGTAGAAAGACTGGTATTACATTCATAATTCTTGCAATTTATTAACCATCCTCTGCAATACCGTGTGGGAGACCACTGCCTTTTTCTACTGAAATTGACGGAGGTTGCTAAAGTAAAACCAGAGATAAATTAAACCATAATCAAGACCTCAAATGTCAGCATTTACTTATGTCAGCTCCATTAGCTGATAAATTCCCATCCCAACACCTGCATTTAAATGTCTCTCCTGGCTGTGCAGCACATCACTGCAAGGCTTTTTAAAAGCCAGGGCAAACCTTCAGCTTTTGGTGTGGTTTGTGACTGGGGGCAGAACCTTGCTCTTGGGAGCCACTGTCCATCTGCAGCTGCCTGGTGAAGACAAAATGCCACCAAGGGAAAATCCAGAAGCAGAGAAGACAAGGACTGTAACTCATGCTGTTATCAGCCATTAAATCCTGTTAAACCAAACTTTATCCTATCAAGATTTTTCAGCTTTTCCTGGAGACTTATTTCATTTTTCTTTTAAGTAAGTTCTCACTCTTGGGGAGAGTCTGATGGAATCCAAGGACTATAAATCACTTCTCCCTTGCAAATCTTTTCTCTCTTTTTAGTTAAATATTTCTGTTGTCCAGTGAAGTTTTCTCTGGGTTTAGGATTTTGCCAAACTCTAGTTTAGAGAAGCAATAAAAAATAAAAAGTCAAAATTACTTTTATAAAAAAAGATTATTTCCTGCAAGCACAAGGAAAAGACCTTATAATTTTAGGCAGCTGGCATGCTTGCTAATAAGTCCATTTCTATGGAAATGAGTTCATAACTATTAATTTTGCCTGCTCCTGATCTATTCTTGATGAGCCTTTCAAATTTAGAAAAGCGCTTCATGATTCTCTCAATTTGGTAATTACTAACTCCCTTTGATGAATCCAGCCCAGTGTTTCAGACATGAGACATTCATTACACATTTTTCTCTCTGGTGAGAGGAGAAAAAAAAAAAAACCCCATGGGTCTTTTTGGATTTATTTCCTCTCACAAACTCCTGTAAGTAGGTCCTCTTCTTCAAATGGTGATTTATAATCCTATTTGTACCTTCAGAGTCCTGCCTCTGCTAGGGGCTGGAAGAATGCCCAAATCCTTGAGATTTCTGCACAATCTCCTGTTGTCTGCCCTCATACCTAATGTCTAATTACAGCAGGTCCCAACAGCCCAGCCAAGCTTTGTCACACCCCAGTCCCCATCCTGTGCTTGTCATCCCAGTCTGGAGTGGAGTTTGAGCACAGAATGGCAAATCCATTCCAAAGAAAGCCAACTTCAGCTCCAACCAGCTCCAGAAAAAAAAGAACCTCAGGACAGGAAATGCTGCTAAGTCCCAGAGCTTTCCCAATAGACACATCCAAGTAAAGGAGCTGCAGTTTATTTTTACTAAATAACAGATCTCTGTGAGGGTCCAGCACAGCTCTGATGTGAGAGGTTTTAACCAGCACCACGAAATCACCTGGCACTGAAATAACAATGAATTGAATTTGTCTGAGCCCAACATGAATTATTGAATTAATGGAATGATACTCTGGCAGCAGCAACAGCACAACTGGTTCGTATTTACCTTAAATAAACAAAATTATTCTCTATTAAGAAAGATTGGCATTGCTAACCCAGCTGAAGGGCCTGCCCTGTGTGTGTGGGGAGAGAATGAGAGATGCAGGGTGGCATTTCTGGGCACTCTGCAGTGCCACACCAAGGCTCTGCTGGCTCCCACTCAACAATTGAGTTGATAAAAGTCAGAGCCTTCTATTACTGCACTTGGCTATTACAGGAAATCATGAGTTCCATTCACTCATAAAATAATGCTTTCAGTAAATGGCAATTTGTTTATGAGGCCCACAGCAGTGTAAACAATACCCTCAAAAATGGAGCAGACATGAGGCACTGGAAAAATTGGAAAATAATACATGTGGGGTATCATGTTGCTTGAGGGTCTTTTCCAGGTTGATAATGGCCAATTCTTACTCTGACAAATTGTAACCAAATTCCATAAGAATTCAGTGACCTTACATTACCAAGGTACATTAGTTTGTAAAATACTTCAGTAGAAAAGGTCTCGCTCCTTTGATCTCAAGAGGATTAATTCTGTAAGTATGGTTTACTGAAGAGCAAACACTTACAAGAGGAGGCTCTTGGAAGTGCTCAAGACCCTCATTTCCTGCTGAAGCCAAATGAAGCAGCAGATGGCCAGGACCTCTCAGGGAAAAGCTCCAGACTAAAGGTCCTGACCTTCTCCCCCTGAGGAAATTCAGATCCGAGCAGCCTGAGATGGAGGAGATGAAAGCAAACACCTACCAAGGGCAGCCTGCAGTTTCTGAATGATGCAGATTTGCATAGTGCCAGCCCTTCTGCCTTGCTGAGTGCTGCCTTCCTGCCCGGGGCACCTCCAACACCTGGGTGTGTCCCCCCAGCCTCAGCATCCCCACCCCACCTCTGAGGGGAAGCACCTGCTGGTACACACCAGCCTTGACTTGATAAAGGATGTCAGAGCCTTTTCCCCCAGCATGAATAATTCTGATGAGGCTGTAAGGACACAAAGCTGCTGTCTAACAGAGAACTTGCTTTGTTGTCCATATTTTCCCAAACATTTTTTGGTGCCTGAGCTTGGTTTTCTTTCACTGCCATAAGAATTCATGCTCTTCACAGAGGTACAGGCAAAGAAAATGGCTACAGAGGATAAACCCAAGCTGCTAAATCCATAAAGAATGTATGGATTGACATAGCATGTTTTAATAATCCAGTAAAAGCCATAAAAACAACAAGAAAATATTTTTGTTCAAAACACACCACCAAGAGCAGGTATTATGATGTTATTTTGCTTAGCCAACATTTTCCCACAACTGAAAACAATAAATCTAGATAATGAGCAAACCTTTTAAGCTCTTCAGCTTCTCCACTGCCAATTCACAACTGTGCTGCTCCCTAACAATGTGCAATAACTTCCACTTTATTTGATTTTATCAACATCATCATGACAACCCTGGAGACAACTGAGACAATTGCTTCAATTATTTTTATTTGCTTGCACCCTTGTGACAGTGCACAGAAATGCTTCTGGTAAAAGGGTCCTTAGATACTCTTCAAGTCAACCTTTAACAAAACAACTTTTAGGACTGAACTCGGGATGGGGTAATTGGTGAGCTCCACTGGCAACGTTGCTGGGCACTGGGAGCCCATTTGTACCTTTGTCATTACTCTCCCCTTCTGGAACAGCATGCAATCTTTTGGGGCTTAAAAAAGCATTCTGATTGCACTGGAATATTTTTCTGACTACTATTTAGAACTTCTTTATTGCTGTGTTGTGTATTTCTTAAAATAAAGATTCTCTGTCAGGAGGAAGCGTCTTGTTGGGAAACAACAAACACATCCATGAGAAACTGGGGCCAGGCTTTAGCTGCTGTTGGAGGCAAATATAGAGGAGCTATTGTTGTTTAAAAAATAAGAATGATTTTATGATGAAAGACTTATGCTGAAACCTATCCAGTTAATAAATATCAACAGCCCAAATGGTGCTTGTAATTCTTCTTGAACTATTGAGAAATCCTTACATTTTTACATGCCATAATCACATGGTCTATTTTCAACATTGCTGTGAAAGCAGCTGAAATATATCAAAAAGCAGAGATGAATTTTTAAATAACCAGCGACTTAAAATTAAAGATAATAAATTCAGTGACATAAGAAGCTCTTTGCAGTGCAGGAACTCACACACAAAGATCTCTGCAGACTCTCCAAAGAGAGAAAAGAACCTTTAAAAGAGCCAGAGTGCAGCTCAGGGAGCCTGGATGACCCCAGGCATGGGGAACTCCAGCCAAGCTGAAAACATTTCACCTCAGGGAGAACACAGGGGAGGGACAGGGGCATCCAGAGGCTCCATGAGATAGGAAATATTCCCTGGGAATCCCTGGTGACACTGGGCTGTCCATACTGCCACCACACAGGCACACACCTGAGTTCCCTGTGCACTCTCAACCCAGCTCCTCCGTGGTGCCCACACCAGGCACAGCTCAGCACAGCTTCACTCAGAGCCCTGCCCTTCCCAGCCAGCCCTGAAACGGGAGGCAGGCACCAGTTCCATTGATCTGTGCCTCTTCCAGATGTTCTGTGAGCCTCAGGAGTGATTCTGCACGGCAGCTCCTGAGCGTGCACAGCCACGTGGGGCTCTGGAGTTCTGTGTTTGCCAACACTCACAACTCCTCACCTTCCCAGGCCGAGATGAGACCTGGGGGAGGTGACCTGGAGACACCCTAACAGCTCGGAGCACACCTCCAGCAGGGCTCCCTGCCATTTTAAACACTCCACTATTTAAATGTGAGATCAGCAGCAGGGGATCAGACCTTTCCCTATGCACCAATCCCATGAGAAAAGAAAAACCCTACTAGAACCAGGAGGAAGCTCCTTGCAATCCAGTTGCTGTTTTGCTTTCAGAATTACAACTGAGGCTGACAGCTGAATCTCCCTGGGGAGAAAAATCAGCCAGAGGGGATCTAGAGATGCAAATTCCTCACGCAGGGAATTTCTGAATGGAAGCAGGAGGGAGCCAAGCTGCAGCCTGTGACATGCACACCTGAACTGCTGCAGGTGCAGGGACAGACAAATGGGGCTCTCCCCATGAGCATTCAAAAAGTCTCATTCAACACTTAATTGAAAAAATTAAAAAATTTGGAAGTTAATCCATTGCTCAATGGTCAGACTGTGTAAGTGACTAAATAACAGAATGCCCAAGACAATGGGAAATTAAAAACCAGTCCATATTTTTCTCTCTACATCTTGCTAAGGCTGCACAGAACTCAGGGGTCTGCTGTAGAAGCTGCTGTGATGCCACCTGCATTAAATAATTAAAGAAAAAAATCAAAATAGGGGCATGGCAAGAATTCTTTTATTCCTCCTACACTCTCTTCAGCTCCAAACAAGTTTAAGCACCTAATGAACAAGACTTGGCTCTCCTTGAATCCAGTGTACTCTTAGATGGAGAGGGAATGTACAGGGTGTCCTGTGGCTGAGAAATGCATGTCCATGGCTTAGAAATAAATGTCCATGGCAACATCCTCAAAGCAGTGAGGGCAGGGAGCAGGGCAGCCCATTAACATCCACACAAACGGGACCTCCTCTCTCCCTACTTCCCTGACAGACACATGGTGTGCACAAAATTGTTTTATTTTAAGGGCTGATAATTATGTTTTACAAAAGAGTTAAGCTCTTCCTCTCGCTGTTGGTACCCACTGAACAGACAGTAAAAACATGAAAGTGAAACTGGCACAGAAACATCAGTTTCCCATGTTTTAATTAATAAACAAGATTAATTTATCCAGCTGAGCAAACACAGGGTGGCTCAGGGTCTGCATTCAGAGTATGAACAGAAAGAGCCATCTGCAGTAAGTCTCTGAACCTCCACCCTTTGAGCTTAAAGTCCTGATCTTCACACCAGAACCAAAAGCAAGAGATAAGCAAAGAGCTCCAATGTAAGTCACCCCATTAAAAGATTATTTTTGTCCTAAAAATGAACCTGAATTTTCCTAGACATGCAAAGATAGCTCCAAATAACAACACAGAGGGCTGGATTCAATATTCTCCTTTTAAAAATCGTTCCACAATTATTTTTAATGGCACAAAAGTAAGGTCAGCACCACAGGCACCCTGTAACATCTCCAGGTCACCTTTCCCAAGGGCAGCCACGACCTTGGCACACTCACAAGACAACAATTTCCCAACACAGTGACAGTTCAAGGGGAGCTGCTGGGACATTGCTCAAAGCCAAGGTCACACCCTGAGCAAATGAGTGCAGGCACAAGTGAGGAGTAAGTGAGGTTAATTCATTCAGCCTCTGAAAAGGAGTAATTAGAAAAGAAGGGGGAGAACTGGTGTTCCACCCATTGTATGGTAAAAGCCAAAACATGATCCCAAAACTTCATTTAAAGGAATTTCCTCAGCAATGAAGCCTTTAACAACCTGAGATGGGGTGGGCTGAGTGTCCAAGCTGAGCACGTTGGGAACAATTACACCAAGGACATCACACCAAGGACATTTCCATCTCTCCTCTTCTCAGGGAGTCTGAGCAATGACCCAAAATGGCAAAATGACCCAAACTCAACAGTGACAGAAATCCTGCTGTGGTGGATGTGGTGTTCCACTGACTCCCTTATCACCCACTGTAACAGTCACACAATTTGGGCATGGTTTTGCTTTTTCACTTTCCTTGCTACTATCAAAAATTTCACCCAAGCAAAAATACCAGCTGTCACAAAGAACAAAGAGACAGATAAAAGGATTTCTAGAAAAAGAAGGCAGGCTCCTGTAAACACTGCAAATCATGTAAACTACATAAAATATCCCCAACATCACGGGTTAATGCAAAGCAGAATGTACAAAATCATTCTCCTCCTATTCCTCTCTTTTCTGAATCTGTTCAGGATTTCATCATCTCTTCCCTTCTCCCGCCCCCTCCCAACTCCCTTCCTCCCCATACAAGAATATGCTCAGCCAGGAAAATTGTTTAGCTGAAATCCTTAGATTTTGTCGAGGCCTGGCATTCTTTGGACAGCTGTATTTACACCCCTGGCTGCTGGGTAGTCATGCTGGAAGCAATTAGCTTTCATGCTTTTTCAATATTGCCTTTCAAAAACTTTGAGATCCCTCATCTCTATCGATTTAGATGTAGAGAAGCACAGGAAAACAAAAAAGAAAAAAGAGAGTTCATCCATATGCTGAGCTCCTTTAGTCTCATTCAAATGCAGCAACTTCAGCTCCCCACCACCTAATGAATGCCACCACAGCCACGTTCCCAGCCCGTCAGGGGAGATGCTCAAAGGCCTTGAAAACCATCACCACAACACTCAAAGCAGCAGCTTCCAGCACTGCTGGGTCCAGGGAAGGTTCAGCAGCCATGTCCCAGGGAGTGGCACAGGTCACCTTCGAGCAGTCTGTGGAGTTTAACAACACTTTCAAATGCGTCCTTTATATTTTTCTAAGAGGAAAACCTGTCACTGCTGGACTATTTAAAAAAAGAGGAAAAAAGGAATGGAAAGAAAACACATAAGAGTGTAGCTAAATGTATACTGATTGCAGTAATTGCATCATTCCTCTGCTGGAAAGTCTGGTATTGTATTTCTAATATGTGCTGATAAGTGCATTCACAACATGATTAACTGCCTCCAGACAAGAATGGCTATTATGTTTAACAGACTGATTAGCAAGTGACAGAGCTGCAAACTGTACTCCCGGTAAATTGGCTGCTTTTAAATTACAGCTACTTCTTTATGGTTCCATTTTTAAAATGCAATGGCTTGTTACACATGTGCAACGTAAATTCCTGTCTGACAGTAAGGAATAGAGGATACTGAGCTATCAACTTTTAATCCTCAGATCTCAGTTAAAGCATTGCTCATTTTCTTGTTAATTACACCAAAACCTGCACCGTACATGGCTCTCATCAGGCAGCATCTCATTTTCAATATTGGTCTCTCCAACCCTACCCTTAAACACAGGGACAGTGATTTCAGTCCTTCTCTTCCCCAGGTTCTGCCTTATTTTTGCTGGTTCTGTAAGCAGATAACTAAGATGGGATTCAGTGTATTCTTCCCAGGATTTGATTAATTCCCCTTCTCCCAGCTACAGGCACCTTCCCATGGACTCTCACAGTCCCTCAGAGCAAGGCAAAGGGAAGAAGTGCAGGGTCTGTCCCTGCTCAGCTCCTGGAACTAAATCACAAATCTCAAATCCTCCTCGGTTCACACTGGCCACGGCATGAGGCTCATCCCTGCTACAGCCAGGACTGCTCCTGCTTCATGTGAAATGAGCTCCTCATTAATTCCCTCTATTTTATCCCAACAAAGGGTAGGATTTGGGCACCCAGCTCCCTGCAGTGCTCCTGAAAATCCTGCCATGCAATGCATGGCTCTGGCTTTTTAAACTGCTCTTATTTTTATCTCTGTAATGTATAAGAGCACCAGCCTTGTTTTGGGCCCCGTGTGTTTCATACAAACACAGCTACAGAGACAGTCATGACCCCAGAGGGTCTGCAGTCCACAAGACAGAGAGAGAAAAGAGACTTAACAACCCGCACCAATTTAAATTCATACAGAAGGCACAAACCCTTTAAGCACAAATTTATCTAGAGACTTTCAAGCTCAATGACATCATGTACTTCAAACCAACTTATTTATAACATAAAGCTTAGTATAACTTGTAAGGAGATAGAATAAATCAATTTGCTCTATCACAGAACTTCATCAGATACAATACAGATGGCTCTGCTACCATGGTTAAAAATAACCTACACATTTTTACATCAGCTCAAGGCATTTATCAAACCAGGAAACTGGTGGAGGAGGATGTTGTCTGGCTTGCACACAGTAATGGGAATATCCACCCAGCAGCTTGGGGCTTTTATTAATCTTATATCACGTGTTTATAATTTTATTCTGAACTGGGAGGTTTCCGTTTCCAAAATCATTTATCTTTGCTAAATACCAGGACAGAGCAACTTGAAGTTGTCTATTGAATGTAGATTAAGAGGGGAGAAAATAATCCAAAGGGCAGCCTGATTGTAGAAGGGGATAGAAAACACTTGAGTAACAAACCCACTCTAAAGGAAACCTGGCTGAGCATCCAAAACTTCCTGCTGGATAAAAAAGGGTGATGGGAATTACCAGACCCTGAGATTGCACCATGGCTGTGCAGGTCTGGCATCCTCCTGCATGCTCCTCAACCAGCCAGTCTGTGACTCCCAGATCATCTGCACCAGGCAGGGACACAGAGTGCACAACCCTGAATTCAACCCCTCATGGCCATGCAAATAATGCAAATAATGCTGCTGGAAGAATGAAATTCATTTGTTTCTCAGCTTTCATCGCTCTTGTTCTCACATTCCACCCACGGAAGGGAAATTAGGTGTTGATGTTTGCTCTGATTTATTTACTGAAGGGTTTACTGTGGGGTTCCTCAAGGAGCTCTGCTCAGCTCTTCCCACTGGAAGGAAACCACTGGAGAGAGGGGACAGAAAGCCACCATGGACAGAGGGCTCAGGCTGCAAATGCCCAAAGAGACAGGCTCATTCTCTGTGCTGGGGGGAATTCCAGTACCTGTGCAACCCCTGCAAAACGAGCAGGGAGAGCTCGTGCTGTGACCACTGTTTTACTCTTTTTTAAACCAGGTATAATAAGCTCCTGGGTCAGCCAGAGCTTTGACATCTGCTGCCTAAGATTTTTCTTCATAATGAGCTCCCTAAAGAAGACCAAAAGCCTTTGTAGCTCAAATAAAGGCAGATTTCATCACAAAAAACCTCGAATATGTAACATTAAACAGGGAAAACTCCAAGCAACTGGATCAAACAGAAGGGAAATAAAAAGCCGTGTACACAGCCCTCCCCCAGGCTGGTGTCACTGCAGGCAAGCCCTCCACACTCGTTCCCAGCTAACCTGGAGACTCTCTGGGCTGCAGCAGAGCCTGCCCTCACCTGGTGGTCCCAAGGGACATCCCTGAGGTCTCCACAGCCACCTGCTCTTGCTTCCTGTCCATTCCTGCTCCTTGTCCATCGCTGCTCCTGCTCCCTGTCCATCCCTGCTCCCTGTCCATCCCTGCTCCCAGCCATGGCTCCCCTTCCCTTCCACATCCCCCCTCCCTGGGAGGTTTCCTGCAGTTCATGCTCAATCTCAGGGCCAGATCACCATTCTGAGCTCCCTTACTGAATTATAATTTTGGCCTCCCACTTCACCATTTTGCTACAGTCCCTTGGCACCAAAGCAGTGCCCAAAGTGAAGACCTAGCAGTTACTGATTAAGAATGACCTGGGAGAGCCCCCTCCTGAGCAGGTGCTCAGTGCAGGACCACATGAGAAGTTAAACTCTCTGAAGCCCACTGAGCTTTACAAGCTGCTTTCAGTGGGCACACATTGAAAATCTGTTTGCAATCTAATCCCTTCTTCTGAGGACAACCATCAATTTAAAAAAGGAACAATCAAAATATAAACAAATTCTGGCTAGAATATCAAGCTCAAAGTTTACTTCTGCCTTTAGAAGATAAACTTAAGGAAAAAAAAAAGATACCATTAGAATTCATTAGATACACAATTTAAACTTCTTGCATATTAAAATATAATTTAGTCATTCCCTACTACATCCCTTTATCCACTGCTCCATGCCCATATTTTGTTTTCCAGGGGATTACCACAGCACAGCTAATTATGTGAATGCTTCTGCAGGTTATAATTGGGAATGAGATCAGTTGATTAACTGCTTTGATAGGGATTCCAACGAGTACTGGGAGAATCCCTCAGAGCAACCTGGTCTGTGGAAGGTGTCCCTGCCCCAGCTGGGCTTCGGAACTGGATGATTTTAGGGTCCCTTCCAACCCAGGCCATTCTATCAGTCTGTGCTCTGATTTTGGTCATCTTTAGCATCTTATTTTCTCATCTTCACTATTCTCCTGGATAACAGGCCCATGTGTTCCTCCCCTCCATTTCATTATTATTTCATTCCATTATTTACCAAGCTTCCAAAGCCCAACTGGAAATCTGCTCCCAGAAATGAAAGGATCACAAATCTGCTTCCTGAAATGAAAGAATCACGACAGGGAAAAGCTGCAAGAAGATCAATCATGGAAAGGGCCAGTGAATAACCCAGCACACCACAATGCTGCTTTGGAGATCTGCAAGCAGCCAAGAGATGATAATACTCTAATTAAAACAGCAAACTGCAAAAGGTATCCAAAAGGTTTTCCTCCCCACCCAGCCCTGCACAGACATCAAGCAATAAACTAAACATCAAGTTGCTCTGGGAGTTGTTTCCATAAACAAAATACAGATAATGAGGTATCCCTCAAAACTCTTCTCTTTTTTTCAATTTTAATTTAAAATTGAGAGGAGCGTGTGAATAGAAGGGAAGGTGTCTGAAGCAAAAGGACAGATGGTTCTGCTTCCAGAGAGGTGCACAAAACTCAGGTTTATTACAAGGCTTTTATTTTACTTAGAGCTTTTTATTTACTCTCCTTTCTCTCGTCACTCACCTATTCATCTCCCCCTCAGAGCACTGAAAATTCAAGCTCCCATCAAATTCTTCCAATTCAAATTCAAATTGAAACACACACAAGCACAGCACTGCTTTCAGTGCAGAAGTTTGAAGTGTTTTGTTGCAGATTTTGGGGGCTTTTTTTTTCTTTTTAAAGTGTCTAACAAGCCAATTAGAGGCTGAATCAGTACCTTTCAGATGAATACACAGGAAATGAGAGGAACATGGCAGTGGTGACACATCCTGCAGCCTGAGCCCCTGGAACATGTGGCATGTGCTATTATTTTATGTATAATGAGTAACTGCTACTGTGTTTATCTCATCAAGAAAACCACTTTCCCTCCTCATTTTTGCATTCCCTGGGTGATTAACGAAGTGGTTTTGCTTTTGATGAAGGTAAAGGCATAAAGAATCTCTTCAGAACCATTCCTGGGCTCTGGTCATGGAGGCACTCACATCCCTGGCTGCCCAGAACAGCGTGTGTGCCATCAAACAGGGCAAGCAGAGAAGGCCCCGTGCTGCTCTCATTGCTGAACTTGTGCATAAAGTTTATATTTCTATGTTTATATACATATATATTTATATTTTATATATTTATATTTATAAATTTTTCATATTTTTATATATTTTTCTATTTCATATTAAGTCCCTGTTCAGCTAAACCCTCTGAGACCCTGCTCACATGGCAATGTTTAATGGGTTCAGGACTGGATTTCAACTGTTCCAGTCCAAGAAAATGAAATACTCCAATTCAGAGCAAATTTCTCTGAAATTAATATCATTAATATCATCTGCATTAATATCATCCTGGCTGAACACTAAACACTTGCAGGAAAGCTGAGGTATCCTGGATTTCCTTTTGGAAATCCTTTTGTTGAGCAGCTCGAGTTGCCCTGGGAATGTTACTGAGGTGAGTCCTTCCTTCCTGTACCTTCACTTTTGGTCTTTAACCTTGGGGGGGAAAAATTATGTGCATTATAATTAAAAAGAAAAGGAAAAAATAATTTAAAGCTAACAGTCATTGCAATCACCATAATAAATTTATAGGAAATACATTTAACTATTGCCATGGCAATCAGGAAACTGTTTTGTTATAATTAAAAGGATAATTACCTTTCTCTATTTTAACACGCTCATGAATTAAAAATTTAGGACAGCTTTGCCAGAGTAAATTTATCTGCATACATTACAAATCACACATTCCCATGGCATTTTTCTCTTTAACTCCTCATGGTTTTTATATTTTATATGTTTTTTGTATCTTTATGCCATGTTGTAGAATTTAAGGTCAGGTTGGATGGGGCCTGGAGCAGCCTGGGATAGTGGAAGGTGCCCCTGCCCATGGCAGGGGTTGGACAAAATCATCTTTAAGGTCCCTTTCAACCCAAACCATTCTGTGCTTCCACGCAGTAAGAAAATTCTGACTATCTTATTTACCCACAAATCTAAGGAATAAAGGAATCTGTGAAAGTTACTTGGCAAATAATTTCAAATTACAATAACGTGGTCAAACCCCACCGGGCCTGAGAACAAAGCAAGCAGAAGCAAAGCAAAGTTTTGCTACAAATTGTACATCAAGAAACCAGGGTGAGTAACTCACTGTTGTGTTTTGGTTTGTCACCTGGTGCAGTGCAGCACTGAGCAAAAGCCCTTGCTGAGGAATGGATGTAACCTATTTAGAGCTCCTTTCAGCAATGATTTTCTGTTGTTTGCAGGTGCAGGTCACAGGTGAGATACAGACCATGATCCCTTTTGTTTGAAATATAGATCTCTCTAAACTGTCTTACAAAACTGGCTGGGAAACTGCCTCTTCCTTCTAGGTTTTGTTTGGAATAGAGAAAATGGACATTTGCTTGTTTCTTAGTTGAAATAAAGATGTTTCTGAAGACCGTAGAGGGAAAAAGAAATTGAAATTATAAGGAAACATGAGCTGTAAGGATATTTAGTATGTAATTATTTAAGTAGAAGACCTTTAATAAACTGGATACTCAACCCCAGTTTATAAACTCAGTATTTAAAGACCAGTTCCATTTCTAGGGAAAAACAAACCAGGACTGGTGTTAGATCAGCAATATATTTTAGCATGGCTTTTTCTTTTCTACTGTAAAAATGTCTAATATTAAATGTACAGTATTAAATTGGAAGGGAAAGCAAGCATTAGCCAGGGCAAAGAATCAGAAAAAAGCACCTAGAGAGATAATGCACATACCCTATATATAATCACGTGGAAAAACAGAAATAAAGGTGGTGCTCTGCTACAATAAAGCCAAGAAGTCCAGGGAGCAGCAGAACAAATGGAAATGAGCTTCAAAATGGGATCTAGCAGGGTCTGGGTGAGACATTTCCTGGCTGCTCCAAGCAGGGCTGTCCTTGGTGGCTTCTCTGGTGTCCAACAGGCAGAGATGATGTTGGGACCTCTCTGTCTGCAGGGTTTTTAACCCAGACACTCCTCCCTCTGCAACATTTGTGTTCCAGGAAAGGCAAGGGAAGTTCAGGAAAGGGAATTCAGCATCTTGGAAATCTCTAGCTCTGGCAAATGGGGATGAAAACAAGGCACAGAGCTCTCTGGGAAAGCAGGCCAAAACCAAACCAGCAGATTCAGATGACACCCAGGATTGCTGCCAGGGATTTCCAGGAACCCAGGCATGCCTACATCACCCTGGTTCTGCTTTAGAATTAGAGCTTTGCCTCAGGAAAATTCCAATCCTGGGTCAGCAGTTCATCAGGTGGCTTCAAGCTAAGGGACACAGTCAAGGACAACAGCTGAGTCTGCAGCCAAATGGCCACTGCAGGCCAGTGACCATATTACTGCATACTATAAACATAAA
>VXBC01012406.1:202799-311451 GCA_013399945.1 Ploceus nigricollis
ACCCAGCCAGGCAGAGGGGAGGGAGAGCAGGAAACATCCCACATGGAGCAGAATCTCCTGACTGCTGAGCTGCTCCTTCCTTCTGGAGACACTAAAATGAGAAACTCTGTGGATTCAGCAGGACACAGCCCCAGCTCATCCCACCAGCTCAGAATAAATGAAGAAAAGGCCATGCTGAGCAGAGGAAGGAATAGGGACTATTGCTTTTGCCTTACTCCAGGGTTTTGCTCTGGCTGGGATCCCAAAGATCCCCAGGGGAGGATGCCTCAGGGGGTGCCAGCCCAGGGAAACAAGCAGTGACACCCTTGGCAGCCAGCAGCAGCCCACAGTGCAGGGACTTAGAGGGGAAAAAAGAGAAATGTAAAATAAAAAAGGGAATTTTACTATTGCTGAATAGATTTTTCCCTTGCAAAGATGCCCCTTTCCTTTCCAAACCCACATAAACTTTTAAAATCCACAACATCCTCTGGCAGGGCCTCCCCCAGGGCTGCAGCTGGTGAAGCAGCACCTCCTTTCATTTTGAATCTGCCAGCTGCCAGCTTCAAGTGATATCACCAATTCTTTTTTGGAAAAGACAGTAATTTCCCTATTCACCTGCCACAATGGCAATTCCTCCAGACCTGGCTCATCCTCACTGAGATGGGCATCTTCATGCCAGTGGATATATTCCCTTTCCTGCAGAAGAACACAGATGTTGCCTTCCTAGCTGCTAATTTTTATCTTTTCTCTTAATTGAAATTACCTTCTGCATCCCTAATCTTATAACTACATGTCCCATATGTTGATCATAGTGCAGCTTGCACAAATTCAGTTGAAGAAAGTTGGTAAATTTATTTAAATAATTATTATTAGAAAATATCCATTAAGCTAAATTGAAATTACTTTAGTTGGTAATTAAATTGTTAAAAATTACACTTTCTTTCAAGTTTAGAAATTATGACTGAGTAATCCTTCAACCAAGCATTGCAAGACAGGAATTTATTTTTTGTTACCATTACAGTTCTCCTTCTCCTCTGTGACTTTCTTTTTTTTTTCTTTTTTTTTTGTTTCCACCTCTTAAATTTCATTCACTTTTTAGCTGCAGTATGTTTTCAAGAAAAAAATCTGTATATTCTTTCAGATTAAGCCACTCTTCTGCACTACAAACAGTAATTATTTCATGTAATACACACACCAGCACACACATATTTCCTGTCACAAAGTACCTGACAGCATTTCAAATGCTGGGAGAAGTTTTTGCATTTAATAAATGGAAAAAACCTGCCACAGTTGATTTTTATATAACTTACCTTTATAAGTTTAATAAAAGAATCCCATCCCACACCCAGACCAAGAAATTTGGCTGCCACATATTTAAATTAAACATCCAGTGGAGCTTTCTAAGCAGCAGCAGATTTACTGAAAGCAGAAATGGTCAGACAGCCTGAGTGGCAACTTTTAATTGAGACTTATTAGAATTGGAGATTCAGGAAATGGAGGCCTGAGGATAATTTAGGACCAATTTTAACTGCAGAGCTGCAGGTTCTGACTGGCACATGTCACAGCTGCCAAGGACTGGTCACTGCAGTCACTGCCAAACCCCTCCTGATGCCACCAGCCTGCAGGAGCTCCACCTGCACAGAGCTCTGAGCAATGCTGAAAACTGCAGCGTTAAAATGGGAATACCCCAAAAACCTCTTTGCTAAAGGGAAAGGGAAAACCTGGCTTTTAGGATAGTCAATAAATCAATTCTTCTGTTCACTCAGGACAGAGGGAAGCAAACTGGCAGGTCAAGGAGCAAGGCAAGGCACATGTTTTGCTTTCCCTGATCTCAGGAATTGGGATGTGCTGAGCCCTAAAATGGGTGGAAGGAAAAATCAGTGCCTGAATCAGAAGAACCTCCCCATGGCACTGCTTCCTTCCAGGCTTGCTCCTCCATCCTCATCCCAGGAGGGAGGGAGGAGCTTCTCTGGCACCTGCTTTCAAACAAAAACCAGATTTGAGGTTCCCTACTAGCCAAGCACAGGGACAGAGCTGGGCTCTTTAAAGATTCAACTCCACCAGCCCTGAGTGCCAGGGAAATAAATATATGGTATTTCAGAGGCACGGGACATAAATTCTGGCTTGGTTTAGAAGCCTGTGGGCAGTAAAGTGCTCTGCCCATTAAAACATAAATTATCATCTGAGTGTGGCTGATGAGAGGCTGGGACTAATAGGAAGTGGTGCTAAATAAGAATTATAGGAATGCTTTTCTCAGTCTGACTGCAGGAATTTACTCTCACCTTAGCACGCCTCAAGATGGCAGATGAAAATTAAGGCTGGTGTGTATGGGAGCTCAGAAGCAAATTGTTACCCTTCAAACACATCCTTATCAATCAAGCACCTTCTTAATCCCATCAACTGTGATTGGAGAACACCTGTTATCCCCAAACTTCCAAATCTTTATGACAAGAAAATGTTCAGTCTCACCATCATCCCCTGAACCAGGGAGCTGCAGCATTAACAGTAATGGTGGGTGCACCAGGAAACGGAGCCTGGGCTGGGCTTTCAAACAAATCATCCAGCGTGGTGCCTCTGAAACCTGAGCCTGAGCACAGCTGAATCCCCTCAGAAACCCTGGCCCTGTGCAGCAGGACTCAGCACAGCATTAAAATCACAGCAGACTCAGGAATTTAATCCAGATCATTTCAGCTCTTCTCTACAGTTTTAGCCCAGACCAATTCTGAACTCTTCTTCTGGGAATCAGGAAAAAGCAAGGGTAACAAGTTTGAAGTGCTTCATGAGCTCCAAACTGCCAGCTTATTTATGTTCTACAGATAAATCAATACATTCAGATAAAGTTTCTGATTGCCAGCAATATTTTCTTTGACTCCTGAATTTACCCTTTTCTCCAGATGCTCATTTCTCCAGAAGTAATAACTCGCCTCTCTTATTTATGGTCCCTCTCTGCCATTTTTTGCTGTCCCCTCTCCCAGCAGGGCTCCAAGACCCACTGAGACAGGGCAGCTGGAGGACACAGAGGGGTGGCAGTGTCACCAAGGAGGATTGCTCGAGGTCCCACTGCTGCAGCACTCGGGGCACCACTGACAGAACAGGATTCTTGACACACAGATCTATTTCTTCAATGAAGACTGAAAGCCAAAATAAATGGAATGTCAGTGTTTAGGAACAGGGAATAGCTATGGGTTCCCAGCACCCACGGCTGTTCTGATTGACTGGGCAGGAATCCTTTTAACTCCAGGTTTGGCCTCTTGCACCACATAACTGAAGTTACTTAAACTCTGCTGGAGACCTATAAAGAGCAGAAGAGCCCCAAGCTAAAGCAGATTACAATGGCTCCTTGTTTTTTTCCCTACAACACAGTGATGGCCTGTTGTCCATTACAAATAAAGTGGAAAATCAGTCCTGCATTGAAACAGCAGCCTCTGCATCATGCAGCACAATTGGACTCTGTTTCCATCCCATCTCAGCTAAACAGGACTGGAATTGTTACACAAGTCCCAAGGTGCCCACTGATGTGAGATGTGGTTTTTATTTATTGGAAAAGACACTTGCATGCTCTGGGAAAAAGTTATTTGCTGGCCTTAAATCATCCATGCAGGAACAACTAAAGAAAGTCTGCAAATATATCAAGAAAGGATTTAGGACTGAATAGGGCAAGACGGGACTGAAGAGCCCAAAGAACACGGGGGCAGAGAGGTTTGAGAACCAGGGGTGAAGAAAGGCACATCTTTTAGGATGGAGGAGCAATCTTGCCTGCAGAGCTCCCCTGGGCACTGCACAAGGTCCCTTCCACTGCCAGGCCAGCCCCAAGGGGCACAGGGGTCACACCTGCCCTGCTCTGTGCCAGTGCTGTCACCACACAGCAGGAGTGGCACGTGGCATTCCACCCCAAAGGGCACAACCCTGCCTGGCCCTGGTGTCATGTCTGGTCGTTAACTGGTCCCCAGCACATCAGAACCTTCTGGGAATGCAGAGGAATTCTGAAATTCAGCAATAGCCAGTATCCTGCTCAGCGTGCATCCTGCATGAGGGACATGCTGTGGTGAAGTGGCAACCCACATGTATCTCATATTAGGAAGATATTTAATGTATGCCCTTGGCAAATAAACTGTGCAGCATCTGAAATAAACACAGCCATCACCCAAAGATCAGACATATTTCTGTTAATTTTTTAAGTTTCTAAAAAAAACCCCAAACAAAAAAGAAGCTGCTATTTACAGTAAATTAAAAAGATAACTATCAAATCTCACTTATGGTAATATAAAACTATTTCTGAACTTTAATTATTATGACAAACTGGTCTCCTGTGGCTTGTTCATTTCACGCAGCTAAAAAAAATTGTTAACAGTCTTCTAATTATATCAGTTTTCTGTGTTAAAAAAAAACTGGCTCACACTTATTACTCTATCTAGAGAAGCTATGGATCATCTTGCTATTCGCTTAATGCTTTTAATTTACATATCAGAAATACTAATAAGTGTGGTGTTATTAGATCACATTCTCTTTTGCTTCCAACCCAAGAAAATGGTTCATTTTGTTTGGCTGCCACAATTAAATTAATTTATTTCCTATGGCATGGTTTTTGATAAGGGCCTTTATCAGAAGTTTGACTGTATTAAGCTTAATAGGACATCTCTCATTAAAATAAAATACGTTTCATTAAAATCAAACAATGGCTTTGCCCCCCTGCCCCCATTTTGGCTTCATTAGCATATTTAATAGAGGAGATAATTGTGCTTTTCACTTGGACAAGAGCCTCAATCTGAAGGCCCAGATTTGTTTAAAATTCAGCAGATTATTTCAGTCCCACGTGATGACTGGCAGTGCTTTGCCTGGAGGTGGCCAAGGCAGAAATCTGACAAAGAATTCAGATTGGGCACGTCCTGGATGTGTTCCACACTCCCTTCCTGTGGTGCTCAGCAAAGTACCCATGAATTTGCCCTTAACTTCCTCTCATATTTACAATATATCCAAATGGTACCAATTAAACTACATCCTTTAGCCCCCTGCAGCCACTCCTGGAAGACACAGAAGAGTCTGTTTGAAAAGGAACTGATCCATAGCCTAGAAAATCAACCTCTGAACACTCTGTATTGGAGAGCTGGCTCCTGCTTCCAGCAGAAACAATCTCTGATGATTTCTGGGATCATTACTGGTTAGGCCTCCAAAAGGAACAGAAAAATAATTTTTCAAGAGACAAAAAAATTCCCTACCTGAAAAAAACTCAACTTTCAGAACAAGAGAGAGAGCCCAAGGTTTTGACCTCTTGCTGTTTCATCTGCTTTCAGCTGCTGCTGCTCTCCTGTTTCAGGCAGGGACACAGCATCCCTGCCATGCCTGGCTGTTCAATGCCTCTGTGCCTTTGAGGATCCCTTCCCCTTTCCACTCATCAGGGCTTGGAGACTCACCCCAGGTCCAGCAGATACTGACATCTGACAAAGGGAGGAATAACACACCCTGATTTTGGCTTGATGCTGGATAGGAAAGGAAAAGCAGCTTAACAAAGATCTTGGGGTTGGTTCTGAGCCAGGCAGAGATCCCTGCACAAAGCCAAATGGCTGGAAAAGGGTCCCAGTGCAGGTGGAATTTGTGCCTCTCACAGGTAAGCAGAACCTGCCCAGGAATGCAGCAGGAAACCCTGGGTGGGGAACAGCCAGGCCAGGGCAGTGCAGATCAGTGTCGTGCACACTTCCCATCCATCACCCCCTGTGCACACAGACTGATTTTATCCCAATAACACAAGGTCACTTGGGCTCATTCTTCTGTTCTTCTGGCACCTACTCCACTTCTTTTGTTCTTCTGGCACCCACCCCATTCTTCTAAAGCATTTTCTGAGGTGGAAACTTTTGTCTACCCAGCTCTATTGCTGCCTCATATCCTCTCCAAACAGATTTCTGCTCACAGTTGAACAGACATTAGCTGCCCAAACAAAGCAGCAGCCCATATGCAAAGTTTGTTTATTTGCACCGTAGTGTCCTGTGCTTCAACTCAAAGCCAAAATGCCCATATGGCCACTGGAAAAAAAAGAAGTGGGAAAGAAAAAAAAAAACAAGGAGAGTAAAATATTGAGTTGTTTCTGCAGGAAGGAAAGGGGAGCTGTCAATACAGAAAGTGGGTTAACACCTCAGCAGTGTAAACACAGAGTGTGTCCTCCTGCTGCACGCTGCAGAGAGGAGCTGAGCTCACACTGCACAGCAATCTCCTGTCCCTCCTTCCCCTGTCCTCCCCTCTCTGGGCAGCACCTCCTGCACAGAGGGACCTGGGAGCCCTGCAGGGATCACAGAGTGCACCTGACAGGTGTGAGCAGCCCCCAGACAGCTCCTCAAGGCACAGTGGCACCCCGGGCTCGTGGCACTATTGATCTAAGGCAGAATTTTTCATCGAGCTGCTATCAAAGGGCATGCTTCATACACTGCTCAGATATCACACACAGGGCTGCTAAATAAAGAGGGTTGTCTTCAGCATCAAGATCAGTTTTAGGGGAGAACTCGGGGTTTAAGCTAAACCAGAGCTAGGTTGAATTTTTACTCAAATAGCTGCTAAGATACACCTTTGAAATTCTAGCCCAAAATAATGAAAAAAACCCCAAACCTGTCTGGGTTCTCTGTATCCCTGGGCATCTTTTAGGGCTGTCCCCAAAATTACCCCAGTTTAACGTGCAGTCCTCTGGGAGAGCCAGCATCAGGAGCACTCAAAGCAGGGCTGAAAAGGCTGTGTTGGTTTGAGCCTGCACTTGGGCAGGAGGCAGCAGCACCAGAAATGATTGCACAGAGGCAGCAATCTGCCAGCCCCCGTGGAGAGAACCTGGAGCATATGTTCAGTGCAGCATGCAAACATCTCTGATTGTCCCAGGCACATCAACAAGGCTCTGCTGACACGTCCTGAGCAGTGGGAAGCAGGAGATTGTGGCACGAGGCTGCTCTGGCCCTGCTGCTGCTGTCTGAGGTTATTATATTTATCCATTTTCTGGATCATCACTTCTGCAGCTCTGCAGCTCCAACGTGCTGCCCACAGGAACTGGAGCTGTGTGGGGTGTCCAGGGGGCCTGGGGACACACAGGAGGGCTCCTCTGCTGCTGCTGCATTTTCTTTAGCCTTGTCTGAAAGTTTATTGGCATTTTCAGTCCTGCTGGTGCTTGTATTTGCTCCTGAGCCAGAGTGAATTCAGGTGCCCTTCCTGCCTGCCTGTGCAAGGTTTCCTTGCACACAGCTCTTGGCATTTCTTTGTGCAAACCTGACAGAAATACCAGTGCTCAATTTCCTGTTGTGTCCTTGTTTTCTTCCCTAGATGGTTCCTAAGCTCAGCTCTCTGAAGACAGACCCATAAATGTCCCAACTACAGAGAGCTGTGCAAAGAATTCCTTTTTTAATGTAATTGAATCTGAAAAAGAGGAAAGTTGCAATACTTCTTCAGATCAGACCAGCCAAAATTTAAAATTTTGTATCATTCTTTCAAGGTCAGAACCCGTACATTTTAAAAAGCCACAGTAAAAATATTTTAAAAGAAAATAACAGCTTCAAACAAGGATATTAAAAAGAAAATAAATGAACAAAACAAAAAAACCACTCATCTATTTTTCTAAGGTCTAGAGAAAACAGGGGTCAAAAGTTTTTCCTTATTTATAACCTAAATGGTCTAAATATATAACAACTTCTGGTTGACACAATAATTCACTTTTTTCAGTGAATAAATAAATTTTTCTGCAGTTCCACAAATAACTACAGACAACTGAGAACTGATGAGACTGTTTCAAAACAAAGCAAGCAAACCAAAAAAAGCAAGGAAATGAGACTGAACTTCTGTCTTCTCTCCAGCTCCCACTCCACCACAGCAGCTCCCAACTCCTGCCATGCTCTCCATGCCAAACTCTGCAACCACAATAGCAAGAACATAAAGATATTTAGTGCCATTCACTTGCATTTTGAAATGAAAATTAACTTCATAGCCTTCATCAACAGCTTCAGATAATTGAAACAACAATGGAAATGTTGATCTACAAAA
Organism: Ploceus nigricollis; assembly: GCA_013399945.1. NCBI lineage: Eukaryota > Metazoa > Chordata > Aves > Passeriformes > Ploceidae > Ploceus > Ploceus nigricollis. The sequence continues at coordinate 210,783 of VXBC01012406.1, forward strand.
TGTGATTCCCCAAACCACAAATGGGCCAGGAGCTGGGGACTTGCAGCCACATTCCTGAGAAGAAAATGACAACAACCTCTCTTGTATCTCTAAGTATTACAGTCTTACTTTTACCTCTGACAGCAAAAACTAGCACTAAACCAGTGTTTTATTTCCTTTTCTTCCCAAGAGGAAATGCCAGAGCTTTTCCTGGTGTACACAGCATTTCCCTTTTTTAGCACTTATTCCATTGATTTTCTGAATCTTGGCAAGACACTAACCTAGTCTGTATAACCACAGGCTACAGTACTTCAACTGCCAGACATTAATACATCTGTTTTAGTCATTCATCCACCCTCAAAATTGACAGTTTGAAAAATATCAGCTTCTGATACATGAAACTTAACTAAGCCTGGACAGCTGAATCAGTGAACAACCCAGATTTCCATGTTAATACAACCCTGCTCGACACAAAGCACTTGAGATGTTTTATCAGTTTGTCTGTGAAAAGCATTCAATCTTCTCAGAGGTATAAAGCAGGAGAAGGAAAGCCCGTTTTGCCTCCCTGTGAATTTTCTGTGCATTGCTGGGATGCACAGCATCCATAACTAAAATGAAATGAGCCTGTCAGGTGGGGATTGCAGGCACTGAACACTCCCCTTCTCTCTCCAAATCAGAGTCCAGTCCACTCACCATAACACCTGTGAGAATACAGAATGTTCCTCTGGGAGCCACTGAAAAGCCTCCAACAATAAATACAAAAATCTGCAAAAGTGAGAACAAGGAGCAGCCTTCACTTGTCACTGCCCAGCCCTGCATCTCCAGTGGGGAACTGCAGACATCCATCACTGCCACATCCTGCCTGAGTGGGAGCTGCACTCACCATCCCCACCCCACCCTGGCACTGCTTCAAAGTGCACTGAGGCTGGGAAAAAGAGAATGGGACACGGCTAGAGAAACTGAGAAACAGCACCAAACACAGGAATCAGCTCCCAGCTCAACCCAGATCTCCTCAGACCACCAAAAATGCAGCTTCTCAGCAAAGATTATGTTCAACAATTGGTCAAGGCTGCAACAGGGCAGGGAGGCTCTGAGATCATAAGAAGTATTTGATAATAATGAAAATTAAAACTTAAGTGAAAAGGGCAAAGAAAACCAAACCAACCATCTTTTTCAGCAATCTGTCAGAGGATGGTGAACTGATGCAGAGCAATCTGCAAGAGACTTAAGAGCAGAGAACAAGAGACAAGCAGAGCTTTCAGTGTAAAAAGTCAGAGGGGCTTTAAAGTGAAACCACAGAGCTGCAAATTATTGCAGAATGGGAAAAAAGACACAAATGCCTTGAACAGTCACACGGTGACAGCAGGACAAAGGGTTGTGTGGCACCTTCCAGCATGAAGAACAAAATGTCATTTTCTGAAATGGGACTCTCTTGGGCTGTCAGTGGGATGCCAGCACCTCAGGAAGTGCCTTCAGGCTTGGAATTGTGGAGAGAAAGATCATCCTAAAGCAGGCAGGACAGACGAGCTGGAGAGGCTGGAAAAGAGGAGGGGTCAGTAACAATGGAGAAGGAATATATTTGCTGGGGCACTGCACAGCTATGACCAACACTCTTCTTGTTCAGTTGAAGGAGCTGGGACATTGACTTCAATAAAAATAAAATTTGGCCTTAAAGTTGCAATGAACTGTTTATTAATTAGTATGCCCTAAATGTTCAGAAAAGGCTATTATTTAAAGTGCATTATTCCCCTCTCCAATCTTCTTTAAATGAAAGTTGATTGAAATGATGATAGGATTGAGAAATACAGCCTCTTGCCATCTGAAGATGCTCTGTTACATCCTTTTTGCTTAAATTTCATCAAAATTATCTTCTGATAAAGCACAAAAGGGATGTCAATGACACAAGAGCAGAGCCAAATGCATCTGGCTTTACTGAGGATAATTGTAGTATCGAGTGCCTTGTTGGGTTGTGTCTTTTAGAAACAAAAACAATCCATTGTGGTACTTTGGAAAGGTTCCTCCTCATCTGCATGGGACTCATTTTAAAAGGATGGTTTAAAACAAAAGGAACATTATCCAGTATTAGAAGTAAAGGATAGCAGGGCTCATTGATGCAGTGCACTGAGGGCTCAGTCTCTGCCATTCCATGGCACAGCTGAACTGGTGTAATTAAACCACAGCTCCTCTGTGTTATTTAGCAAAGTAAATAATTACACCGTGCCCCTGAGCTTTATTGGTAATTGGTAGCATCAGGCAGAAGCCCTTGCAGTGGTTCCTGAAGCTCCATTCCATGGGGCTGTGTCCCTGCTGAACATCAGAGGCATTTCTGGGCATCTCTGACGTTCCCTGCTGGCTCCTCCAGCCCTGCCCTGCCTCACACACGTGTGCCCAAGGCAGCCACCACCACCTCAGCCTTTCAGGCAGCTCTGAAATACTCTCTGTGGGTTTATTGCACAGGGTGGGAAAGGCAGTGCTACCCCTAAGCACCAGGAAGGGTCTGGCTTCATTCGCTTACTGAAATTTAAATTGTTTCGTCCAGAAACGTAAACATCATCACAGCAGGACTAGAGCCACTTCCAGCATCACTCCTCCTTTGCTAAGTGTGGCTCTTCCTGCAATCTTTTTATCTCCCAGGCAGCAGGACTGCATCAGCCCATTGGAGAATACCCAGTTTTTCAAAACCTGCTTATACCTAATTCAACTAAAGATGGAGAAAGGAGAGACAGGTAATGATAATTGTTTAAAAAATAAATTCTCTGTTCAACACCCCCTCTATCCCTGAAGATTTTAGGTCATGCTGGGAGCCCATGTCTGTTCTGGAAGCCTCAGAACTAGAGCAGGGCTGGCAGGATTACAGCTTCATCCCAGCCCAGCAGCTGTGAAAGGGCTGGGACTGCACAAGGTGACAATCAGTCCATTTTTAATGGCACACTTAGACAAACACCCAACACCCTTATGCACTTTGTGAGGTTGAAAAGCACAATGGCCCGATAATCAGAGTATTCACCACAAAATAATTGTATTCACCAACATCCCAACAGATGAGACCAGTAATTCCCAGGAATTACTGCAGGAAAATTAATCCAGGTGTCAACTTCAGACCTTCCAGTCTGGGAGGTGCAGCGTTGGCTCTGAGGACGAAGATGTGGCTTCCCTTGTTTTTCTGCTCCTCCCAGTGGCAGAAAGGAAAGGTCTGTCTGCTGGCAGCACAGCACAGACTTTTCTTCCCTTCTGACTGGCCATTCCAACAGTCCCTTTTAGCCAAAAGCCAGGAAGGCCTCATCATGCTGCTCCACATGCCCAGGATGGATCAGGAAAAAGCTCTTATACGACCAAGAATTAATATTCCATTGCCTTGAAAAGCCTGTGACTACATGTCAAATATAGAAATAGCAGAGCTGATGAAATAAAGGCATCAAAGACAGGGAGAACAGATTCAAGAAAGAAAAAAAAATCTTTCCACAGGATATTAGTTTTGTCTGAGAGACTCCTCATAGTTGCTAGCATCTAAATCAGCAATTTGTATCTGCTTGAGCAGGACAAGAGATTCCATTTCACTCCCTCACAACAGAGATTCATCAGGGAAGCTGTTCCGAGCTGGGGGTGATGCACACACTCAGATAAAGAACAAAGCACTGCCTTTAAACTCTGCCTTCAGCCCAGGTGGGTTTGGGGGCCAGCAGAGACGTTCTGTTAATGAGCTTGATGCCTTGAGAGGCTTCCTAGAACAGAGCTGGACAGGGTTAAATGAATAAAGTAGGGATTTATTAAAAGGCCTTCAAAGGATGCACCTTGGGCAGTACAAGAGCCCAGCTGTGGCTACACCCAAGATGGAGCCAAGCTGGACTCAGAGTCAGGAGTTCTCACACTTTTGTAAGTTTTGGTCCATTTCTATATATTATATATTATTTTTTGGTCCATTTCAATATATTATTGGAGTTAATTGTCCAATTCCAGCTCCAGGTTGTGCAGTCCCGCCCTCCCAGGCTGCTCTCCTCAATTCTCTGTTGTTGTACACTTTTTGGGCCTGAAGCTGCAGCTGTCCTTGGTTCTGGGGCTGGAAAAGGAGTGTTCTGTGTGGCTGAGCTGTGAGGAGAACTGCTGACACTTTGTATGGAGTTCAGAGTTAGAAACTAATGCAGTGCAGAGTCTGGAAAAGATGAAAGCTCAAACTTAGGGCACCAAGCTCAACATGACATCTCCAGTGACCACGCTCACCATCCCTGCATCTGCTGTGTTCCAGGGACAGCCAGGTCCCCACAGAGCAACAGAATTTGTAAAGCATTTGGAGATCCTTCAAAAGGAAGGACACTGAACTGTGAGATATTTCTGTGTGGTCATTATGCTGTGCCATCACTTCTCTTAGGAAACACATTTTGAAGCTGATATTCCAACATAGGTAAAGAGCTTTTTTTTTTTTTTTTTGGTCTGGATAAACAATTTTCACCCCAAAATTCAAATCTTAAAATAAACAAAAATAGATTTCCTGCACAACATAACACTGACAAGAGAAAGACATCACATAAAATGTCTACCTTTCTACAGCTGCTATTAATCCTGGTGGATCTCTGCAGCTCTGCAGAGCTAATCAGCAACATATCCCAGACTTGGTGTGTTTGGCTAAATTTTGAGCTCAGTGATTCCTATACACCAAAAGTTTACCTCTACAGGTAGGGTGGTGACTTTTAATATCTTTACTTAAGCTGAAAAATGCTGTCACATCCAATCAGTCCAAAGTTTGTCATGCATGGGCTTTCCCTCACTGCTCTCAAACCTCTGTAATCCCCAAGAAAACAGAAATAACAGAATATGGAATGGCAAAAGACCACATATAAACTATTATTTGTTTTATAGTAATAGTTGTTAGAGTCCTTCTTTCAAGGTTGGCATTTTCTTTAATGAATCACTTTTCTCCACAGTTATTTTTAATGTACTGTGCCATGTTTCTCATAGAGCCTCACCCTCTTTTGCTTAAATGCCCTGTTGGCATTTAATTTACTGAAACAAAAGGATTATCACCATATCTTACAGTTAGATTGGGATGATTAAATGCCTACCACCATACTATTTTTAAGCAGCAGCTCATTTAGCCTCAGTGAATTGTCACATGCACAATCCAACTTCATTGTGTGTTGTCACTGGAGAAGTAAAATATTGTCACTTCTAGGATAGCTTGGGACACTAAATTGACTCAGAGATTTCCTCATGCACAAGCAAGGACAAAGCAGGACTGAAGGTGACCCACTGGATCATCTGGGCCATTTGCTGGCAGAGCTGCCATGCTGCATTTGTGAGCTGTGTTTTAGCAGTGGTGCTGTGCCTGTTCTCCAGGGGCAGGGAATGTTCCAGAGCCTCGCTGCCAACAGGCACAAGGCTGCTGGACTGAAGTGGCTTCAGTTCTGTTGCCAAAATATAACAAAACTCCCCCCAAATGGCTTTCCAGTATAAAACTGCTTGTGAATCCTAAACACTCAAGAAAAAGGTTGACATTTCAAACTGCAAGTGAATTTGTTCGCTTTGAGCTGCAGAAAGTGCACCTCTCACAAGATAAATCTCCAACAAATGCCAGCCCCAGCTATCTCTCACCTCAGGCAAAACCAGAGGCTATTAGAGAACCTGTCTGCATGCTGTTGGTACCACATAAAAACAAACATTGCCTTGGATTTTGTTCAGGGAGCTCCATAAACACTCGGCCCTGATGCTCATGATAACTGCAAGCCTGCAGTTAAACACGGGTGGGTGTTTTCCTCTCAATTCCTTTCCACCTGCTCCTGTCCTGTACCAAAGTGTGACTCCAGATTTCTACCACCAAAAGCCTGATCCAAAAAAACAAGAATTCAGGGAAGCTTTCCCACCAGCTTGGCTGGAGGTTGGATTGGGACCTTTAAAAGAAGGTCCAAACACAGAGTGTGGATAAATGAGCCACTTACTCTTGGCAATTCATGTCCAGTCTCCAAAAACCACAACACTCCTTTTCCAAACCACGGGATGGACTCTGCTCTTTCTCTGGGTTTCCTATCCCTTGCCATTGTCTCTTTTAGGGAAAAAAAAGGCTACAGAGTTGACAACAGGGGTCATTTAGACAGCTGTCCCTCCAGCCCGGGCCCCAGGTGACCTTGGCACACTCATTGTCACACAGCCCTGCTGATCTCTGAGCCCTGACAGCTCTCCCATCACATTCCCACACAGCATTCCCTGCTCCACACAAGGCTCCAGCTCCAGCATTCAAACACTTAACGCATCCTTTGCCTTACTGGTCTTGCTAAGTCAGATTATCTCATTAGTGCAGACATCTCACTTTTCCTGTCAGCTTCTGATTTGTTTCAGTAAGTGAAAGAAAGCCAAGGAGTTACATAAGGAAGGACTTGTCTTCAGAAGCTTTGCAGACAGCAATCCCTCATCTGGATGATTTTTAACAGGTAGTTGCTTTCTTCTTTTTCTCCCCTCCCTCCTCCTATCAGTTTCTCTTTTTATCAAAGTACAATTAAGCAGACTGACTGGCTTTCAAAGTTTTTATAAGAGAAACCCCACTTCTCTTGCCTTTTTGGTTGATCTTTTCAAGCTTGTCCTTAAACAGTGCTTTTAAATGTTGTTGCTATTAAGGGGGAAAAAAAGAGAAAGGAAAAAAGGCCTTGATAGGCTGCAGACATGGTCCTTGGAGGCTTATTCCTTACCTCAATCTCTTCAGAACTCAGCCCAACAATTCCTTTACAGCCAAGCTCCTTCCCCAAGGAACTGCAATATGCACAATATCCCTACTTTCTCCCCCTTTGTTCCAATTTCTATTTTCCACTTAAGCCCTGTGGACAGAAGCTTCTCAGGCACAGGCAGCAGAAGTTCACACACCCTGCTACATTTGGGAACAGCAGCATTCCCATGGCTGATGTGCACCACAACAGCAATAGGCCAGGGCATAAAATTCTCACTTCTACAACAAAAATTGAGTGTTCTCCATCTCAGCCATTAAAAAAAAAAATCCTTAATATGAAGCTTCCCCCTGGAGTCTGGCAGAATACCTCCTTGCCTTTTACACCCTCCCTGTCTTTGCCAAGTGCCCAAATCCATTACCTTGACAACACAGTGCATCACTGTAATGGCATGAGTCAGCCCCGCAGTTTTTGTGACCATAACAGAAGCAGATTCCCATCGATTGGCCTGGAGCTCCCTGTTCCAAACCATAATTTCAGAAGGATACTTGCTTTAAATCTCGTTGCTCTGTGCTTTGAGTCTTGCCAAACTTGTCCATAGACCAAAACCAGTGGCTTGTTTTATGGTCTCATTTTAATGGGGTTGTCTGTATTCCAAGCCCCAGCAAACAAAACAGATCAAATCTCTCCATTTAGGGTTCTCACTCACAGCTTCTTCCTCATCTTCACGTACCCAACCTTCCCAGGCTGAGCTCACTGTCTGCCCCACCTCCCAGAGTTTCCAGGTGATGGTCACAATGTTCTGTCCCAGACTACAATCCAAGCATGCAGATGTTTCACTCAAAACCTTTGGCACCTGCAGAGCTGAACCAAAGGCTTTGAGCAGTGGAGGAAGGAATGAGGGGCATAAACCACCAGGACTGTACAACAGGTTTTCTGTCAGAGAAAGCACAGCTCCAGCAGGTATTGATCCAAAGGCAGGGCTGTCTGCTGACCAGCACACCTGTGGCTCTCAAGCCAAGCAAGCAAACAGGTTACAGTGATGTCAAGAAATAACTCTCACCACCAGCACACAGCAGTACATCATCTTTTACAAGAGCCAGGAGAAAAGGGCTCAGATTTCTTGTTTTGGTTTCCTTTCCTTGTCAACATCCCCTTTTTCAGCAGCTCTGTTTATGGACACAGGGACACCTGTACTTTCTGCTCTGCCCTACAAGAGGATGTTCCCAAGGCTGTGGATGCCAGGCAAAAAACAGTGTCTCCCTGGAAACACTGCATGGCAATGCACAGCCCACACTGTTGATGAGAAATCTGATTACCACGGGATGTCCTGAGCTTTTCCATGTGCTTCCTTGGGACAGCACTGGAGTGCTCAGCCAGAAATTGAGAGGTTTTCATCAGAAGGATGTGTTTCTGCTAAGCCAAAATCCACTTTAAATCAAAAATCCCTGCAGGAAAGATGGGTGGGTCACCTCAGCACTTCCCTAGGGCTGCAGAGGTGCAGGGAGGGGGGAACACTGCAGGGCAGGGAGAGCCTGCAGCACTCCCCAGGCAGCAGAGAGCACACACACTGCCCTGGCACAGCCCCACAGGAACCCTGATGGGCATCACTGCTTTTGGGAAGGGCTGGAGGACTCCTCCTCAGGTGTCCCAGGAGATCCCAAGTATTTCACAGCCCTGAGCCTCCCATCTGTTCCTGAGAATGGGATGAAGGATCTAATTAAGGGGAGATTAACATGATAGGCTTGAGGCAGCAGAATCTCTGCTGGAGAAAACTCAGTTACCTGCTGGAGCTCTCTCAACAACTTAATGCAATAGTAGAGAATGGTGAAAGGCAACATAATTTTCTACAACTTTTCAATAATGCTCCATGTAATAGAGCAAAGGCCCTGTCCTGTCCTTAGGGGAAACAATGCTATAGTTCAGAGAAAAAAATGAAAGAGAAAAAAACATAAATCAAAGCAAGACACAAATCAACTTCCAGCCCAGCGTTTTGGGCTACTCAGTGATACACAAGTAAAGACAAAGCATTGTGGCCCATGACCAGGCTGTGCTGGACAAACCAGCCCCTGAAGGACTGAGAAGTTCTCCACTCAAGCTCCAAGGGTGACTAATGGTGGTGCAAATGAGGCAACACTGCAAGGGAATAAACAGCCCTTCAGTAAAAATGAAAAGAATGACCTGAGTGACCAGAAGAAAGAACTACTGAGGGCCTAGTAGAACTTTCTGTCATGCTGCTGCAAATTTCAACCAGAGTTAGGTACAAACATCTCTAAAAATCCCAAGGAAGTTTATGTCCATTTTTAGGCTCAGGAAGAGAGTGTCCATTTCACAGCATTCCCTTGGTTGCTTCTCTTTCTGTGGCCATCAAAGACTTCAGGTTCAGTTGGAGCTTTGCTAGGGAACTGAAGCCAGCACTTGGAACTGGTGCTTTAGATTCCCTCATCTGAGGACATGGTCCAAGCCTGAGTCAGTCCTGGGTGCTGCTCTCTGCCTGCCTGAGGAACATGGGCCATTCCCCCAACACTCTCTGAGCATTCAACTCCCTCTGATCACTGTGTTCCTAAGCCCCTTGTGAGAGAAGCAGATGTTAATATTCCCATTTTCTGACTAGAAACTGAGGCACAGAGAGTGTAAGTGCCTTGGCCAGAGTGACAGAGGGAGCATCTGGTTTAGCAGAGAGCTGAAGCCCAGCTCCACAGCACCAGGCGAGCAGCCAAACTCCTGGAACAGCTTCTGTCAGGAACAATTCCCATATGGAAACATGCCACGAACACAAGGACAGCCTAATTACAATTAAAAAGGAATCTTCCCATACACAAATAGGGTAGCAGCACTCAATGTATATTTAACCCCTTCCAGCACTGAGCAGGAAGGCTCTCCCCATCCACGAGGGCTTTGGAGAGCACCTGCTGCCAGTGCCACAGCACGGAGGGCACAGCCACAGCCAGGCCTGGTTTGCTGCTCAGGATGGTCCCACACCTGCCAGGCAGCCCTGCTTTCCCCTGTGCTTGGAGCCACCCAGCAGCCCTGTCAGAGAACTGTGTCCCAGCACAGCCCAGCTCACTCAGAGCCTCCTCCTGCCCTCCCCGCTGCCATTTCCCTGCAAATACACTTGCTCACTGCAGTTAAATCCCCTCTGTGCTTTCCTTCGGAAGGGAGGATTTCAAAATTTGATTTGTTTTACTCACTAAGTACTCTCTGGTATTCCCAGCAGATGCTTTAGCTGACAAGGTTTGTACTTGTTGCCACTTTGTTGTGTTTTATGAATAGGGCCCCAGCAAAGCCCCAGACAGTGTTTAGCTCAGCACACATCAGTCTCCCCCCGTGCGGCGGGGATCGCTCCCGCAGCAGTGTCACACACCAGTGTCACACACCAGTGTCACACACCAGTGCCATACACCAGTGCCACACACCAAACGGGCCCTGCAGGCACAGCACTCAGGCAGGGAGGACATGAACTCACCCCAGCAGGGCGTGTGGCACAAATGCCAACGATCCCTGCAGTTTAAAGCACGGCTGATAAAACATCTGTGCAGATCAGGGAGACGTTTGTGGAAGCTCTCAGCTCAGACAAAGAGAGAACAGAGGATTCTCCCAGGCTTGGGCCTGGGAAAGTTAGGAGAAAGAATTCAAACAATTATTATCTATTTCTGTTCGTGTGTTTGTGCCCATGTGGAATGTGTGTGGAGATTGTTTACCCAAGGTGATTGCTGGGTTGGATTCTGGTGATGGTGTTTGGATTCACTGACCTATTGCATCCACAGCTGTGTCGGGACTCTCAGGGGTTTTCTAGGTAGTGAGTTAGTGAGAGCTCTTGCTACTGTAATATAGTGTAATATAAGTATAATAAAATATACTGTAAGATGATATAATAAAGCAATTGATCAGCTTCTGAATCATGGAGTCAGTGCTAATTATTACCCAGCTGGGGGCCTGCAGCAACAGATGCTGACCCAGTTCACAGCACGGTGCAGGTGCCCTGGGATGACACAGGGAGTGTGACAGTGCCCACCTCTTCACATGCCTGCTCTGGGCTTCCTGGTGCTTCTTCCCAAATGCCAGGCTGGACTGCCATCCATGGCAGGCTTTAGGGCACCTGTGTGAGCAGGTGTTTCCTGAACGTTCTGTGCCTTCACCTCACCTGCACCCTGCCCTCCTCACCTCGCCCCTCTGCTGGCTAAAGCATGTGATGAGCCACAGAAGGTTTGCTAAAATCCCTTTCAATTGTTTCCTCCTCGATTAATGACACAACTGGGCAGTCCTGATTTGCCACCAGGAGTCAAAAGGTGTTTCACCCACGCAGCAATGGGATGAAAAACCTGCAACAATCAGATCAGCCCCAGTGCTGAGGGAGAGAACAGCCCACAAGGAAGTTGCTGTCCCAGCAATGCATAAAACGTTCATCCCAGAGCATGATCCCACCTTGCAGGCAACTGGAGATGGCAAACAGCAAAGGAACACCAAGAAAAGAAACTGGAGATTTGAGCCAGTGTTCACCCAGCACAGCAACTCATCTCCCATGGCAAGCACAGGATAAAAGCCCTGTATCAGGGAATTACAAAACAGCTGTTGTACAATCTCAAAAAAAAAAAAATCATGGGAGAATATTTCACCCCTATAACGCTGCATTCGAGGCTGACAGCAGAACCAGCAGTGGGATTCCTTGCCCAAAGTCCTTAACAAAGTTTGCTGCCTTTGAAAGTGTGTGTTGTAAATTCTGTTCCGCCGTGCTCTCTGCTGAGCGGCTGTTCAAAGGGAAAGGCAGGGTGTCTGACAAACTCCAGGACTTCTGACCTTACAATCCTCCAGGTGCCTCCTTCTATTACAGCCACAAATCCAGACAAAGCCACCCCTGCTGCTGCCTTGCACTGAGAAAATGTAACTGGACGGGAGCATTGCAGGTTACTCGAGTTCCCAGTGAAATTAGCAGGAGTTTTTTTCACTCACCTCCTTAGGAACAAAACCTCTCTGAATAATTCCTGCCTCCCACCAGTCTGCTGCTCAAAAATCTTTTTGGCTGGGATTCATCAAAGCAAGCCATAAAATTTCAGTGAATTTAATTTAGGCTTAGGGTCAAGTGTACAGCACCTTAAACCCCTCAGAATTTCACTTTATTTTCAACAAAATTAATTTTTCAAAGCATGTAATAAGGTGAAAGTAAGACCTTTCCAAGTGTCTCTGCCTTTAAAATTTGTCTTGTATCATCTTCATTAGCATCTGTCACATTACACCCCGAGACAGAGTTTACTGTGAGTGACAGAACGTGGCAAGTCAGGACATGCAGGTGTGTGACAAACAGAATCAGTGTAATCATGAGGCTCAGAAAATTGCTTTTAATGTTATGTTTATAGATGTAATACTGTAAAATTACCTGGGCAGGATACAGAAGGATTTTGCTTTACACAACTGCCTGGAAATCCTAAAATTGCAGGTATAGAGGTGGGACTTCACTCACATTTTACTGCAAGGACATCATGCAGAAAGTAAAATGTGTCAAGCAGCAAAGTGACATCTCAAATACTGGTAAATAAAATGGCATTCAATTCTTTCCAGTCAATGGTGGGAAAAGGTTTTAAATACAAGAGTTGAGGAGGGGACTGGGAACAGAACCTCCCAGCCCATCCCACAGACAGTCTAGGACCTACAGCAAATATGTTAAAAACATCACATTTGTAACTAAAAATAAAATGCCACTTCATTTGGTGGCTGTGCAATAGTGATTTTATACAGTGCCATTAAAAGTAAAATTCAAACAGGAGGAACTGCTGAGTGCTGCTAAACTGCAGAATTTTTAAGTTCTTTTGAGGCAAGAACATGTCAATCTTTTATATGTCTGCAAAATGCCACGAACATCTACAGCAGTCTATAAATCATAAAGGGAATGATACAAGCAAACAGGAATTATGGGATCTTATCTCTCTGGCAGATTTTGCCCTATGGATAAAGTAGCTTACAAAGCAATAATGGAATATTATCAGCAAAATAAAGTTTTAGTGGCTTTTTATTCGTGGCAGCATTTTCCTAGCACCATGTCAATAGAAGCAAAGCTTCATCTGGGACCAAAAAGTTCTGATTTGCATATGTTATCATGCAAAATGAGATTTTACTCTGCCCTTGCCTTCAGAAACACTGAGCCATGCATAAGATCAGATCACAAAATTAAAACAATTTATTGTACTGGAAGTCTCTTCTGTTGGTCTTGGCCAAGTTCCCAGTTCAAGTGATTAGTGAAAGCACAGAAATACTAATTAGCAGGGCAGGCTCTTCAGAACCTGCCCCGTTTGTGTTCATGGGGTATTAACAGGTAGACTAACCATGCTCATATTAAAATTACTGTCTGCTCCATCATTAATCACCAAGACAGGAAATTCAATGAGCACTTTCAGCAGACAGATAATTTATGCCTGGAGTTTAAGCCCTCCCTTCCATGGTGTGGTCCTTCAGCAAGGGCCCCAAGAGCATCACCAGCACACAAACACCACAAATCACACCCTGCACACTCAGGAGCCCATCCTAAGGATTCCTACAGCTCTAACTGCTCTTTCTTTGTTCTCATCTTTCAAGTCTCATGAAATTTTCAAGACTTTTCATCAGTCAAAACAAGCAGAATCTTACTTTTTACATTCAAATGCAAGAGTAATCCTTCTTCAAAATCACTTGACTCCAGAAATCTGGGATTTCGAATGTAAATATTTGAAAAGAGATGATTAAAAAAAGGGATTTGTCAATATGCATCATCAGCACTGCTTAATAAAACCCCTCCGTACATGAGTACCAGCACTGTCCTGGTGTTTTATGGTAAATAGGTGGAACCAAAGCTGAAGTAACAACCAAATAAAGCTTTGATTAGCAGGAAACCAAACTAGCTATGAAGAGCAATGTCATCAGATAAAGAGTTGCTTCCTGGTTTTTGTCAAACACCAGCTGCTGGTATGAATTCAGAGTTCCCCTCTTGATCTCCAAAAATCAAATGGTCCCATAAACTTTAAGAAAGCCTTGCAGCGTGAGACCTCCAAAAAGAAAACTTCCCACTTGCAAAAAGCACTCAGGAAACAACAGCAGAACTGGCTGCACTATAGAAAACATTCAAAAAGCAATTAAAAGGCTCCTCCTGGCCTGGGCCCTAACCCTGCCACATCCCAACTGCAACACACACTGCATATTCCAGAAGGCAGCTCCCACATAATGGTTCAGCAACCTACACTGCTGCCAGGAATAGAAAAGTACATCAGACTTCAGCAATTAAGATTTTCTGTGCTACATAAGCCGGAGAAGAACCACACAAAGAAAATAGCAGCACAGAAAATGAACAGGATGAATTACAGGCATCAGCAGTAACAGATAAAAGAATAGCTGCTTTCTTTCATTCAATAATGTACTTGGAGGAATAAAGCTTGTGCTGACAATGAAAAATGTAACAAGTGGGACTACAAATAAACTTGCAGTTAGCATTCATTTTGTCAGAGAGAGACCAAAATTCAGCTTAAGATTCACATTTTGCAGAAAATTTCTACCTAGGTCAAAGACTTATCCTACAATTTAGGGCCACAATAGACCTTGAAATTGAATTTTATTTGGAGTGGGAGGACAGATTGGGTTAAGGAAGGTCAGGCTTGCCAAAAACGTTTTCATTTTGTATTTAAGCATGAATTATGAGCTGGGGGGGAAGAAAAATAGTAAAATATAAATGGGGGTTTTTGTGTGTCACTATGCTTTGTTAAAAAAATCCTTATCTACAGTATAAAAGGAACTAGAATCTAATCAACTGCTCCCAGCAGGAAGCCAGGAGTAGCACTTACAGAGTGCAGCAGACTGACATATAATCATGGCTGAAGCAGAATTACAGCTCACAGAACCTCAGCACTCCTGTTGATCTCTGCTGGAGCTTCGGGGTGGAGGAAGAGGTGGAGGGAAGAAGTCCAGCAGACATCCCCTCATCAAAAAAGGGAAACTAAAGGATTAACTGGTGCCAGCCCCAAAGCTTCACCAGTTCACAGAATCACAAGAGGCAAAACCACAAATTGTCCCACTGCAGGTGATCAACGTCTTGTTCCATTCAATTCCTGCTCCCACCCATCCAGTTCTCCAGCTGTTTATACTATATATTGCTATATATATATATATAAAAATATATTTTGTAAAAAGATCAGAGAGTTTGTTCTGTAAGACACCAAGAAAGGAGCCCTACAGTGGCTTTCATCACTCATGCAAAGAATAAAGGTACAAATGCCTGCATAGCTCCAAATCAACAGAAATCTGCTGGTATTTTCAGCTTCTGAGAAAACATTTGACACTTTTTTCCCCTCCACCACAGTCTTTTCAGAGCATGTCTACGTACATCTGGCTTGGGGTTGCCATATATGTAAAACATGAGTAATTGGAAAAGCTGAGCTAATTGTGGAGCAGCAAACAGCTCCTGAGAGGGAGCTCAGATCTTCAGACACAGCCACTGGAAATGCTTCTTTGGGATGGAGAACACAGGGAGATGAGAGCTTGAACTTCTCTTTCCCTGTGTCCTTGTAATGCATGGAAAGATAAATGTTCCAGGGTAGGGAGGAACAGAGCTCTGGTTTCTGCCTGAATCAGATGCTGGGCTGGGACAGGTCTCATTCCATGCAAGTGTCAACTTTGCAACATCACTGAACTCCAGGGAGCTCTCAGTCTGCTGTCCAGGCTGCTGACCACACTGCAGAGGGGCAGGGCCTCCCATTTAAAGAAAAACCTAAATAAAGGCAAGCAAAACAGAGAGAAGAGCTGCTCTCTGGCTTCGGGAGCATCAGCTGAGGCTCTGTAATGAGCTCCCCAAAAGTCTGTCCCTGAAACAAGCACGAGTCCACTGGGACTTGGGGACAGTGTCCTGCACATGACTCCACACCAGCACAGGTACCAGAGATGGCTTTTTGGAGCCCTGTGGTATTGACTAATAAACAGCTCATAACAATAATAGGATGAAAATTGGTAATCAAATGAAAATATTCTGTATGAAGGAAGTCATTTTCTCCTACAAGGTGGTGTTAAGCAGCAGTTGCAAGGTGTTGTTGACTGAATAAATAAAAATTTTCATTATTAAGGCATTCATAGTCAGCATGTTCCATACTCATCATTATCATTTTTATTAAAAAAAAAAAAATCTACTTTTCCTTTATGCCAAGTCTTGGGAATGACAGATGATCCATCAGCTTATCTGCTGATTTTTAATGACAGCATTTTGCATTAATTATTCGCTACTTAAATCACTCTTTTTAAAAGAGGAATAACTTATTTCTTGCTCTTGTTACTAGAGAAATTAACTGGTACACCATTAAGAAGTGCTTGTCTAACAGAAAGATACACCAGTCACAGACTCAGAAAACCAGCACGGACATAAATTGTCCAAGGGGGAGAGTGAAAACAGGAACCCATATATCCAAAAACCTCCACTAGCCCCTCACTGCCAAGGTCAATACTTCCAGATTTAAATCTCTGCACTGAAAACTCCCAAGAGAAAAGACAAAAGAATTCTTTTGGCTTGTGCAGGGCTGATGCCTCCCTGAGCTGAGGAGGGTGAAGGCAGCAGGGGAGGCAGGGTCCCCACTGTCCCAGCTGCCAGGAGCAGGGATATTTCCCTGGGGAAAGCACAGCTCCAGCTCAGCCAGCAGCTCAGCAGAGCTGGGAAATCACTTCTCAGGAGGGGTGAGCTCTGTCAGTGCTGCTGCTGCCACCAGCCAACACAACCACAGAGCCCAGAAATGCAGCACCCAGACCACACATGCAGAAGAGCAACCCCCCCAACAGCAAAGCTCTTCTTGGGACTTGTACATGCCTAGCTTTTGAGCCTAAGAACTTCAGAAGAATCAAACCAGTTCACTAATTACACCCACAAAAAAAAAAAAAAATTTTTTTTGCAGGATCAGGTTATTGGCAGTTGGTTTTAAGGAAAGCTGTTTTGCTAAAGCTTTAGTGATTTGCCTTAATGACTGCAATATTTCACAGCAAACCCCTGAACAAGTGTCCTGGGAAAATCCATGTAGACTAACTCAAAGAGAAAGAATAAACACAGCTTCTGAGTGTGAGTTCCCAAAGACAGGACGTCCAAGTTTATAATAAAATGGTATTTTCAGCCAAGTGCCAAGGGGAGATTCCCCTGTTACATGCCCAGTGAGATGAGCTGGTGAACAGTCCTGGTGCAAAGTGCTTAACTCCATTTAATGCTCTTCTCAAATAAACACTGGGGTTTACAAAAAACAAACAAAAATCACATGCTGACACTGACAAAAGCATCAGCCAATTGTCATTTTACAGGAGTTTATAACATCTTAAGTTAACCATAAAAAACATAAACAGAAAAAGTTTGTAACTTTTTAAGTTGTAAACACAGGTGAGGCATATTAATGGCAAAATGAGTGAAAAATTCTAACTAAAGCAAAAATAATTTATGCAAAGTTAATGCTGGGCTGTTTTACAATGTATTTGGCACAGATGATTCGAATAAATCAATGTAACAAACTTAATATTTGCCTGTCTAGCAACAGCACCTCCTAACAATAAAATGAGTTTAAGTTTTGGCTAAATGCCTAATAAATGAGTTGTTAGCTTTTGTACTTTAATGCACTGGCTATTAAGTAAGCAAGTCAACACATCACAAATGGAATCCAAATGTGTGCAGTAGGCTTTGCTACAAGCCAAACTCATAAACTGGTAAAAGAGGGAATTAAACACACCTCAAATAGCAGCTCCCCGATTTCACATTCATTCAATAATCTTTTCCAGTCTATGATATCAAAGAACAATCCAATTATGGTACTTAAATCCCTGTGCACAGTTGCCAAAAATAAATTCCTTAGCAACACTTGAACTATCCCCAGAAATGTTCCTGCACTACAGAAAATTCCAGTTTCTGATTTCCACAGTATTTCAGGTGTGACACACTAATGCCTGTCATTATACAGAACGTGGCTCACCATCAAGACTTATATTTTCTGCAGATTGGTGTCTCTAATTGCAGGCTCTGAGCACCTCCTGTATCATTACACCTGCCACGCACAGAAACAAGGCAGGTACTTCAGAGCAAGTGGGTACTTAAGTGGCACCCTACATAAAGGGGCTCTCCTGAGTCTGGAATAGGTTTGCAAGCTGGGACTACATAAAAAAAGTACAATATTTACAGAACAATCAGGTCTTCTTCTGTGGCATAAGGGTTTGGATCACGTCTCCTCCCCCCCTCTGGGATTTCCATAAGGATCCATGAAGATTTCCCATCAGTGAGGGGATGGGAGGTATCTCAAGGTGCTGCACAGGTACCTAAACTTGTGCAGACTCCACATTTATAAGATGATTTGTACTGAGAATTGTGTTTCCTGGGTATTCACCCCAGCAAACACCAAGGAAAAGGCTACTTCAACCCATCAAGGGGAAAAGGTGATTATGGAAATTATGGAAAAAAAAACCCCAAAATCCAACACACAACCGTTTTGGTCCTGGAGTCAGGACATCTGTTGTGAGAGTGATGAGTTCAGCAGCCATGGTTACCTGGGCTTTACCACTCACACTTCAGGTATCAATTAGCACAGCTGCAAAGTGCCCACAGAACTCTGAAAAGCTCTAGAAATTCCCCACAATTGGACAGGTTTTCATCATGGACCTCCTGAGGCAGCCCACGTGCCATCATGCCCATGGCCATTAAAACACACAGCACAGGAAGAGCAGGCAGGGAACCAGCAGAGCCTTGGAGAAGCCCATGACTGTGAATATGTCATCATTGCCTCTGGCACCCAGTGTGGAGAAAGCAGCAAGCTCCACTGGGTGAATAACGATTTCAGCAGTCACTCACTCATCTGCATGCACTGGAAATTGGCTCCCAGCCTCCCTGCCACGTTCTTGCAGTCCTAATTATACAGACCACCCTACCCTGAAATTAAACTTTCCCAACTGTTACATCAATATTAAGCTTCACATCGAGGAATGATACACCCAAAACCGAGGTAATTAGGTCAAATTAAAAAACAAGACTAATTTCAGAATGATTTGGTTTGCTTTTCTGTTGCTCAGAATAGGGTTTGGATCAAGTTCTATGGACTATACTCATGAAGAGTTTATTTAAGCCACTCCTTTGCATGTTCACCTCTGCACCAAGGAATAGACCAAAGAGTCTGGAGTTCCAATGTTTGGGTTTTGTTGCCTTTTTCTTTCCCTAGTATTTTTCTAATTCACTGTAGTCCCATTAAACAAATGCTGCCAAAAGAAATTTCCTGCATTTTTCTCTGGATTTGCACAAAGCTTTCTACTGGTTTGGCAAGTCCAGAGATCTTTATCAAACATTAATTTTCAAAATAATTTTCATGCCTCTCTTTGTATTGAGTTCTTCCAACAAAACGTTCCTTATTTTCCAAAATTCCAGACAATACAACATTGACTTTGCTGGATCTCCCTGCACTGCACACCAGGCTGCTCCAGCTACCAAAGGTGTATTTGTTCAAAAAGATTCTTTGGGGTCATAATACAGGATGGAGTAAGATGGAACAAGAAGAGTGGCTAAGCCATCACCTTCCTGGGCTGGTGAAACGGGGCCAGGAGCAATTATCTGCTCCAGCAGTCACTGTTCCCTCTGACCCAGCTCTGCTGGAGGTTCCACCAGAGCAGCACTGAGCCCAGCTGAGAGAGAGGCAGAAACAGCCTTCCACAAGAGCTGGCTGGCCAGGAAGGAATTCATGTGGCTTCCAGGATATTAGGCTCCCTACAGGAGATGGAGACGACTCCATTGTTCTTGGCTTTGAATGGGAAAAAAAAAGAAAAAAAAAATGAAAGAGGAAAAAAGACCCTCCAGAAATGACATTTGATCCTCACGCCACAGTTTTCTACAATAAGATGTCCCTCCTACTGCTGTTAATTTGTCTATTATTTTTATGTCCTCTCTAAGCTACTGTGAGGAGTCAGTGCTTTCATCTAACAGGAACATTGCCAAGCTGGCCTGGGTTCTTACACACAAAATGCTGAGATGTAAAGAATAAAGGTTGGTTAAAATTCTTCTAACTGAGGTTTTCTTTGTGACTCAGTAGAGTGGCTTACATTTGAAAATGTGTGTAGATGCTTCTCACTGGGACACTCCGCACACAAAGAACAGACTCCATCACTCACAATAGAGGTCACAGCCTGAAAACTGGTGCATTAAAGATAAAATCCTCTTCATCAATGGCTCAGGAGACAGAGCTGCCTTGGGGGTGGCCAAAGGCCAGGAAATGAACTCCTGCAGGATCTAAAGGCCATGGGCATCCTACAGCCACAGCACATGTCTTTGTCCATAACACCTCTGACCTGAGGAAAGTGCCCAAGAAGAGGAGGGAAACACCCAAGTACACAGCACAACAGCATTTCTGGCTTCTTCCCACACCTTAAGCACCCCTAATTTTTAATTCAAATCTTTCCTTTCCAAACCAGCTGAAGTCCAGCTTCATGGACATATGGCTTTCATGGTGGGAAGACTTCCTGAGGAACTCCAGTGTCCTCACCTACATCAGTCTGGCAGGGGGTGACAGCAGTGGTTTTCCTTCCCCATCTCCCTGGCTTTTTTCCCTCAGCTCTTCTCAATTCTTTCCTGCCTGCTTTACACACCTCCCTGTGTTTCTTTTCTCCCTCTGCTCCTCTTACTCATTCACTTTATAGTGCTATGTGAACTCCATGGCACCCAGCCCACTGCCTTTGCATGGCCTAAAATAAGACCAAGCAAGGCTGGCTGTCTGCACCAGTTACTGCTCTTTTGTGCACAGCAACACATGCAATTGATCTTCTGTCAGACAACTGCTGCTGCTGGTGGCACTTTACACACTCGGTGTCCTGGGGCCAAGCGGGTTCCTGTGGCAATAAACACATCAGGAAGTGTTTGAGTGCACAGCCTGATCCTTCCCCAGTGTGGGGAACAGCACTCTGCTGTGTGTACAGTGCCTGCAGCCCATCTTTCTGGGCTTATTTATCTTCCAGGAGCACCAAACTCCTCAGTGCAGCAGCAGTCTGCCCTGTGCTGAGCTGACACTGAGTACAAGCACAGCTCAGCCTCCAGGAGGCCAAGTCACTGCAGTAAATCAGCTCAGCAAACCCCAGGCTCAGCCTGGGAGAGGGTGATTGGGAATCTCTGCCCCACAGCCCCTCTCTTGATGGCTTGCAGGCAGCATCAGACCCGAGTCTGTCATTCTGGAGCAGAGGGGAATTCAACACAGAAACACTTCCAGAGAGCTCTGAGAGAGAATGTCCATCCGGCAGAGGGGGGCTGAGCACCCCAGGTTCCAGTGGAGTGTTTGTTTCTTGCCCCATGAGGTGGGGGCTGGAAGGTGCAGGGGGTGTCAGGACTCATCCCCATACGGGCACCAATTGTTGGCATCAGTGCTTGGCACCAATCAATGATGGATGGGAACTGACTGTCACCATTAGTTTGTTATCTTACTGTAAGAATTTCCTACCTTCTCTCTGTGAGTTCTCACGGGCAGCTCCTCGCAGCACTGACTCCTTTTCTCTTTCTTCCACACAGCTGGCTGACTTCTACCTGTCCCTAACACAAACACCTGACCCCTTCTGTCCCTAGCAGCACACACTGACCCTTCCTGTCCCCAACATGAATGCCTAACCCTAAATCTTCAGAGCAGCACAACCAACTGATTCCACTCCCTGACTCTCCTCTCAGGCAGCTGCCCCACTCTTTTATAACCCCCATCCTTACTGGCCCATCCTTATTGGACACAGCTGTGCCCTGTTAAGGGCAGGCCTTATTGGACATAGCTGTGACCTATCAAAGGCAAAGCTGTTCCTGCTCTTTGGTAATTAGTACAGCTGCAACTCCTCAGGGGTGAGATTGCCTTCAGCACTATCTCTGTTCTTCTACAATCCCTCCTCCCACAGGGGGATGGTGCTCCCCACAGGGCAGGGACCACGGGCTGTCACCTGTGCCAGCTCTGCCACCAACTCTGCCAAAGTGAGCACAGAGAGGGAAGAACCCCAGCTCTCCTTTTCAAGACATCCCCAAAGCTTTGAAAACAAAACCAAATGATGCATCTTCGCTCAGCTGATCATCCATGCCAGCAACATATATTTACTTTAAATAGATATATGCACAAATCTTAACTGGCAGCAAGTTTTACATCTTTCTTTTGGCTGATATTCCTGGTTCAAAGGGTATTCACAAGCACAGGAAAAGCAGTGAATTATTTTAAAACAGGAGGATGTATTTGCATGCCTATAAATGCTTTTCCTGGTTTAAAGATACATTACAATTACCATTTTATAAAGTAAGTTAATAATTTGAATTCTGTAAACACCTCTTAAAATAGTAAAGAAACTGAATGATCATAAGAGAATCCTCATTTTTCATTCAAGTTTAAAGACAGAGGATGTCAAATGCTAGAGCTGAGCTGGACTGCATCAATTTAAAAAATACATAAATATCCAGGTAACAGAATAAATACTTCTGAGAACACCTGAAAAAAGCCTTCTGAAGATTTCACTCTTTCTACTTCTGCATGCTGAGTGCCCCTCATGCAAGTTTAATTTATGCAGTGATGGATATCCTGAGAGACAGAAGCTGTATTAAAGACATGAAGATAAAATAATCCCTAGGTGAGAAGAACCAGTTTGGTCTCAATAACACTCTACTCAGCACTGCAGGTTAAATCAAACTGATTAACGTTGCTAGTTAGCATAAATACAACCTTCCTGATTAAAATACTAGTTTGTCAGGGACCAGACTCTCCTTACCTGGTAATAATCCAATTTAATGGCTGTTCCTGAGGAAGGAAAATGATCTCTCAGTATAATATTCCCTTGCAGAGCTGTTGCAACTCTCTGGCCCAAGCTTTTGTGCTGGTGCCACCTCCTCTGTCCTGAACCAAAGGCTGGGTCACATGAAGTGTTTGTTCTTCAGCTTTCCAGCAAGGAGAACACCGAGCACCATGAAATATGTTCTGTTCTGCAGCCTTTCAAATGAGACCATGGAAACTCAGCTCCTGCTCAGCACTGATTTGAAATAACCTAATCCTCTAAAATGCTAAATCACTCTGGCAAAGCTCCTGCAGTCCTGCTCCTCAGGATATCAGCCCTGAGTTATGGGGTACCACAGCTTGCCAAGATGGACCAGGCTATCAGGGCATTTTTTTCAAGCCCTCTTGCCCTGGTCCCACTGCAGGATAATTTGTGACATGTTCCTGAAATGCTTCCAGAGAACTCTCAGGAGCAAAGGGCACAAGAATTGCAAGGCTCCATCCATCTTCTGGCAAATGCAGTGGAAAAAACCATGGAGCATGCCTGGTCTTTACAAAGTGGGATCTGCTTGCAGGAAACCACCAAGGACTCATGTCTGGTGGACTCCCAAATTTTGGCTGTGTATTTCAAAAGCATTTCTTGCACTAATTCAGCACTGACAGCACTGGGTGAGATCCCAGCCCTTCAGCAGCTCAGCTGTTCTGCACAGAGGGCTGAAAACACCTGATTTTCAGCAAAGCCCACCAGCCCTGACCTCCTTGCAAGCCGTGTCTGCACTCAAAGCAGAAATCCACACGGATCCTTCCCCACGGAATGGAAGTGCTGGGTCCCAGCTGCAGGCACAGAGCAGAACTATTTGTGCTTGAAGAATAAACTGTGTCTTTTTGAACCAAAACACTGCTGCTTCAACTATCCCCACCAAAATGAGATTCTCAGAGTTCTGCCCCAAGGAGAGAGCTCGAGGGAGAAGAGATGCAGATGGCAACAACCAATCTCCTCACTCAATGAGTTACCAAAACCTCCCTTGAGAGAGCAAAAGTAAGGGCAAAGCAAGGCTCCACACAGATGAGAAAAGATGTGGGCAAATATACTGGTGTGTGTATATTTAAAATAAATCTCTTCTTTTTATGCTCTTTGTTCAACTGCATTATCAAAAAAGAGGTTTTAAATACAAGCTTATGGGACTACTAAAGAGGTGAATTTATGAATGTATTCCTAACAAAAC
Source organism: Ploceus nigricollis (assembly GCA_013399945.1). NCBI lineage: Eukaryota > Metazoa > Chordata > Aves > Passeriformes > Ploceidae > Ploceus > Ploceus nigricollis. The sequence goes on from VXBC01012406.1 coordinate 234,357, forward strand.
ACACTCTTGAAGGCTTTAATCTATGAATTGTGACAACCTTGGACAAAATGAATTTTTAATAGAATATAATGTAAACTGCCTGAAACACTGTGATAAGGAATTTTTTTTTAAGTAATGCACAAAAAAGGCAACGATGCACTCTGCATGAAAGGAGGAAAGGTCTTAATTTAAAGCATTTTAATGGACACTCAATTTGCGTAGGGAAATGTGAGAAATGGAGATGAAAAACTCCTGATAGCAGCAACACTGCAGAGGGGAGAGGGAGAAAGATTAGAAAAGTAAGCAAATTTGAAAATGCTCCAGCTGATAACAGGGGCTGAAAGGAATGCAGACAGGATTAGAAGATGTCACAGCCCAGAGTCACTGCTCCTCTGTCTGTCAGGGGCTCTTATCAGAGCTGAGCCCTGGGCACAGCCCAGCCCAAGTGCAAAGCAGACCTGACTGGGTGAAGGGCAGCAGGAGGGCACAGATCCCAGGCAGGGTGGCTGTGACTCCTGCGGGTTTCTCGGTGTCCCCAAAGCTCCCAGAGCTGTGCCAGGGCTGATGGGGCTTTCCAGCCTGCACAAAGCCTGAGGGAGGCTCAAACCCACCATGAACTCGGCCAAATCTTACCCAGGAATCAGCTAAGCTCAGCCCAGAGGCTCAGTCCTGGCTTACCCACTGCTCCTCTACCAGCTGGGCGAGTCAGCAGAAGTGAAATTAATTCCAAGGGAGAAAAAAGCATCTCCCCTGAGGTGGATATGGTTGTGTTCACTGACAGCTTCTGCTCTGCCACAAAAGAGGTTGATCCTGCACTCTCACTCAGACACAAACTGCCTTCAGTGAAGCTCCTTGGATTGCTAAAATGGAACACATGAACCAGGTCTAGTGACAATTCTGTCACTTTGACCTTAACAGAAGCAAGTTCAAGTCTCCCATCATTTAAATGAAACAGCAGAACTTCTACATAAACACTTGACATTCTTCAAAAGAAACAGGAGGGCCATCATTATGACCAAAAAGACAAATTAAAGGAAAGATCAAAGTTAAATATTTACTCTAAGCACTACAATATTTGCAAATCTGGAAGTGATCTTTCAGCAGTTTCTATTTGCATACTTTAATTAATCCAAAAATATTAAACTAATCTCACAAAGGAAAGGGTCAAAGTATTAATTAACTTGAGATGCACTGCTTTTGTGCAATTTAACAGTTCTACATAAAGCAAAACTCAGTTTTAATAAAAAGTAAGTTACTGTGACAGGTATAATTTCATGGATTAGTGAAACCACATACAAGGCAATAAGTTTCAGTGTTCAGGCTATTCTTTTTTTTTAGTCCAACTTTAAAAATAGTCCCTTAATTTTGATTTCAGTAACATCAGATGACCTCAATCTTCATTTAACCTCAGTATTTCACTTTCAAACTGATGGTTTTCCACCTTGCTCCAAAGGGAACAGAGGTCATGGTTGTTAGAGGAAAGAACCTGATGGGGTTCACAGGGACCCTGCCCAGGCACCTGTTGCTTTTTGGGACTACCTAAAAACAGGGGGCAAACAAAATTAAGGGAATAAAAAGCAGTTCTGTTTATTGAAGGGCCTTCAGGTACATTTGGGGCACCCAAAATGGACCATGGGTCACGGGTTTTCACACTTTTATAAGTTTGGTCCATTTGCATATTGGGGTTCATCTTCCAATTACAGCTTCAGGTCATGAAGTCATTGACCCCAAGTTTGCTCCCCCAACTCCCTTTTGTTTCCATCTCTGGGGAGGTGTCCTTGATTGCCAGGCCTGGAGAGGAATTGTTGTGTCTGCCCAACATGGGAAAGCAGCAGCTCACACTGTGTGTGGAGTTTAGAGTTCTACACTAAAGAACTGCAGGATTACAGATAGATGAAAATATAAAAGCTCAAATCCTGAGGCATCACACCCACTGGAGCTGAGCAGGCTGAGCCTCCCTGCTGGAGCCACTGTGTCACCTCCCAGCTCCAGGACAGGCACAAAGGTCCCCTCTGAGCCAGCCCCTGTGCCTGAGCTCCCGCTCCCCAAAGGGACTCACTGGCCTCAGCAGCAGCTCTGGGGGAGCTGGGACACCTTGCCAAAAGACAACAGCTTGGAGACAAAATGCCAAATGCAGTGGCCAGAGCTCTGCATTATCAGCCCATGAAACCCCAGAAAATATTGATGGAAGGTGGCTGGAACTTCCTGCATCCCCCCAGAATTACAACTTACAAATGTGCTTAGGGAAAAAGAGGAGTCTTCCCCCACCTCCCCTTCTTCTTCTGCTTTCTTTCCTTTTGTTTTCCTCTTCTCTCCTTTCCTTTTGTCTTTTCTTTCCTAACCTTTTTTTTTCTTTAATTGGGGCACAAGTGCATGGAACAGCTAATGAAGGGAAGGTTTGCCTGGAATTCATGCCACGAGGCTGTGCAGCACCTCTGCAGAGACTCTGAGAGGGGAATCACCTCCCTCACTTCACAGGTTTCCAAGACAAATGTCTGTGTCCCACTTTGCCCTCATGGCCTGTTCTACACAGCCAGGAGAACTCTCCTCAGCAATGCCCATTGCTAAAATGTAATTAAATGTCTTCCCATTAAATAAAATATCTTTCCACATTAAATATCTTCCCCCTCAACACTTCTATGGCAGGTACCCAGGGCTGGATGGGATTTGTTTGCTCCTCAAATACAGCTTCAGAAACTGAACAGAATAGAAACTCTCTTTGTACTCCAAATCCCTGACAATAACCTTCCTAGGTCTAAGCAATTACCAGCAACCATCTTCCTCCCTTACAGGAGTTTTCAGAAAAAAAAAACATGGAAGCAAAAGACTCTGCAAATAAAAATTTTGACATAAAGCATGATTTCCTAATTATTATACAATTTCTAGCTAAATTTATGCACGGTGTGCTTTAACTGTAGAGTAACTGCAGGATACTGGGGAGAAATTGCTTGTTTTGTAAAATCCATAATTCTGACTAACACTGTAAATTTCTCAGTACTTTTGATCCAGCTGGTGGGAGCATTCCCATCACAAACGTACGGAGCATTCCAGGAGTTCAGAGACACTCTGAGTGTTTTGCAGCATTAATAAATAACAGTGAAGAGCTGTTACTTTCATAGCTTTCAAATAAAGAAGGCTGCATCATCCCATATTGCTTTTGATTGTTCTCCATATTTCTCTGGTTTAGTTGTTGTGTTTTTTTTTTTTTTTTGTGTTTTTGTTTTTGGGTTTGTTGTTTTTTGTTTTTGTTTTTTGTTTGTTTGTTTTTTTGGTTTTTTGGGTTTTTGGGGGTTTGGGGTTTTTTTTGTTGGCTCTTTGGCAACAGAACTTCTACTGCCCTGAAGGATCATGAAAAGCAGATGTGAGCTAGGACTGGGGGGCTGCCTCCAGTTTAATTCAATAATCTACTCCCAAAAGCTCAGAAGTGAAACAAAAGGGAATAAAGCTCTCATGAGATCACCTACAGCTTTTGCAGGGAGGCAGAGGAGGAATATTGCAGCTCATGAAGGAAGTTTGGTGTGTCCCTGGCAGCATTTAGCACAGGTTCAGGCAGGAGGGGCTCACCTGTCCTCGGCGCCGGGGTCGTTGTGCACGCAGGTGAGGGTGGCCGTGGTCCTGGCGCTGTCCGTCTCCTCCTGCACCCCCCACTGGTCGGCATCGCTGACCCTGATATCCGAGATCCTCACTCCTGGGGCCGTCCTGATCCTGTTGGGGAACAGCAAGGATTGCCTTAGCTACAGATCTGCAGGTAAACCCAGAGAGGTGAACAAGGAGGCTGAAAGGAAATACTCCCTCTCCCATCAATAGCAGGTTGCAAACACGGGTCACTCTGCTTTAAAAACATAAAACAGCTCCAATCACTTTAAGAGGTGAGGTATGAGTTTCATTATGTGCAAAGCCAGTCAACTTTAGCTTGAGCAATGTGGAGAGATTAAGAATGGTTTCTGCTTCTGTGGCACCAGTCTGATACAAATGAAACAGATGTGATGAAGCATAAATTGATTTAATTTGCTTTGTCTGTCCTGCAGTTTAAGATGGGGAATAAGAGCAATGTGATATAAAATACATCCTCCTGCCTGCAAACCTTTGAGAGTGAGGTATCTGCTAATATTAGGGATGTCTGCATGAAAAAAAAATGAGTTTCATTGCTCAAAGAGCATAATGCAGGAAGGAGAGAAGAGTGTAAGTTATCCTAGACTGAGGGAGGAAAATAATTATGTAATTGCAGCAGGATCTATCAAACTGGGCACATCAGACTGCTGCTGCCAAAAATAATATGATGCTGACATGGAAAACTTTGATTTCCTGAGAATGGCTGGAGTTTGAGAGCAGTGTGGTAGCTGGTAAATGTCACTGTTTTTTGGCTCAGAAAAAATAAAACTTGCCAAAAATAAGAAGTCCATGCTCCAGCGAGGCTCAGCGTTAGGAACAGATTGCCAAGGAATAGGAAACAAACTGCTTTTATTAGCAGGAACTTCATTTGTGCAGCTTGACTCCTGAAACAAGCCTGGGATTACAACAGGAGTGCTGCAAATATGCCTGGAGAACAATTAGGCAGAGAGAAACTGCTGCAGCGCCACGCTCGCCACTACTGCGACTTAATTAATTAAAAGCAAAGCCAAGAGGGACCTTTTAGTTATATGGTGGAATGGAACAGCACTGCTGGGACCTGGAGTGTTATTTAACAGTGAATTGTGATGGCTTTGCCCCATGCCTCATGGCCACTTGGTGCTCATGTTACACCATTAAAAACTTCCTTGGAGCTCTGGCTGGGTTCATGCGCTTGGATCAAAGTGAGTTCACCACTCCATGGGTGGTCTTTTCCTCTGAGAAGGAATTAATTCATCCTGCTTTTATCATATCCTTATTTTTGCCTGCAAGCCTTTACTGACTTGGTGGGTCACATCCATGCCTGGCATAACCAATCTGCTGAAAAGTATTCTCTGTAACAGGATTTTACCTGATATTTTTCTAATTGTCTCCTTCCTGCTTTCCCACAGGCACTCACATCTCCACAACAGCATTCCTCAAAGCTGATGTGCCCCTTTCCTATCACCTCCTCTTCTTTTTTTCAGAGGGACATTCACTTATTCTGTAGTAATTACACTGGACCAAATAATTCCTGCAAGACACCTGCATGGCTTCATTGCAGACTGACTTGTAATTCACATGAGATAGAGAATCAGGCCCTCAGCAATGGATTCAATATTTTCTTTCATTAGTCAACCACTTTTGAAAAAAAATCATTAGGGCCTGGCAAAAAAAAACCCCAAAACCAAAAAAACCCAAACAAATCAAAGTACCAGTTTTTAAATTTTCTCTTCCCCAGCCAAATTTGTATTTTTTTAAGAAATTCATATCACCATTCTCTCAAGTTCCCATGTTTTTCTTGACAATGTGTCTGAAAACTTCTGACTTTTCACTTAGGTCAATTAAAGGTTAATTGAAGGGCAGGAGATGCTGGGGGGACAGGCACACCAGGACAGTTGGAACTTCTTCACAATTTCAGGATTCATCAGCCTTTTCCCATCTGCCAGAAGCTCGTTATTTCCTCCTACACAGCTTTTGCACTGCAGACAGCTTCACTCTGCAGCAGCTACTCTTGTCTATCCTGAACCAAATCTAGGGAGGAAGAGGATGAGGAGCTACACCGAGGATGAAGAGCTACAATGAGGATGAAGAGCTACAAGGTGGATGAGGAGCTACACCAAGGATGAGGAGCTACAACGAGGATGAAGAGCTCCAATGCGGATGAAGAGCTACAACAAGGATGAAGAGCTACAATGAGGATGAGGATGAGGATCTACACCAAGGATGAGGAGCTACAATGAGGATGAGGAGCAACAATGAGGATGAGGAGCTAAAATGAGGACGAAGAGCTACAGGACCCAGTTCCTGCACACCTGGGGAGGATCCAGGACCCCTGTGCAGCTCCCCTTTGCCTCCATCCGTGGCCCCACACAGAGTGTAAGGATGCAGGAGCTCCAGCATCCCCCTCTCTCTGCACACCCAGCTGTCCCAGCCCCTTTCATGGACCCTGCACCCCAAAACACCGACCTCCCTCTTGGCCGAGCCCCTCAGCCAGGGAGCTTTGCTGTTCATCCTCTTGTGTCTGAGATGGTTTTTGCCATCAGGTGAGGCTCTCCTGCTGACCCAGGGCTGGCTTCCCTTCAGGGTGACCCCTGAGAGGAGGCCCTGTGGTTTTTGGCCGTGCTGCCCTGCTGGCTGTGCCCCCTGCCTCGCTGGGGGAGCAGCAAGTGAACAGCGCTCGCTGCTCCCCAGCCACGGTTCCCAAAAGTGTCTCAGAATGCTGCATTTTAGGAAAAATTCCAGTCTAATCCCTTGCATTGCATCTGCTCTGGTGGGCTGAGACAAGATGTCATTTTGCATTTTTGGATATCAGTAGAGCCAGGAAGGCTGAAAGAAGGAAGAAACTACGTTCAGCTTCTCACTTAGGAAAAGTCAAGAAATTCAAATGAAAGCAGCCTACATATGGGAGTTTGAGCCTACTGTTCCTCAGATAAGTGATTCATATCTTTAAATCTTCCCCCAAACTCCACAGGCATAAAAATTATTGTAAGTGTTGGGGACTGAGGCTTCAAAAAAGAGTAAGAAATTCCAAGCAGAGCTGCCATGAGCTGGAGAAAGGATGGTGAATGGCACGTGTGTGGGCCCTCCTCTGTGCCAGGCTTCAATTAGAAGCTTGGGTGGATCATTTAGTTTTCTTATACCTCCCTTCCCCACATATAAAATACTGGGAAATGTTGCTCTGCCAACTCAAAGGGAACTGTAAGGATAAATGGAATTGCCTGAAAAAAAATCTGATGTCCTTTAAATTCCTCAGCTGACAAAAATTCTGCCATCTCTGTGCATGAAACTGTGGAAAGGAGCTGCTGAAGTATTTCATAGAACCGTGACCCAATAAGCAACTGTTACCACTAAGATGGCTTAATTACTTTTTTAATAAAGATAATTTTTGAAATGAGAGGGGCAAAAAAGGAAATAAGGAACAAAACATGACAGCCAATTGGAAATTTGGCAAAAGTGACATTTCATTCCTATGGAATATTTGCTTTCTGAAAAGCAGAACTGTCAGACAGAAAAGTGTCCTGTTGAAAACCCACCTTTAAAACATTGCAGTGTCCATGGCATTTGAAAATGCAGTTAGCAGGGATGTGAGACAGGGAGCTGGGCAGAAATCACCCTGCAACAGGGCCTGGTGTTTGGGATATCCCTGCCACAGGGGTGAGTCACCCACAGAAGTGTGGCCCCTCCAGCCCTGCCTTTGTGCCACTGTCCCTGTACGATCTCCAGGGGAGGCAGCTGGGGAGAAGTGCCAGAACTGCTCCAGAGAGAGCACAGCCCCCTCCTGCAGCTCCAAAGGCACACGAGGAGCTGCTTGCAGTGTAGATTTTGGAACATATTTGGTAGCCCTGGCAGGACTTTCCCCTGAACAATGTGTCCCCCATTTCCTGGGGAATATGAAGACACAAACGTGATGGGCTGGATGGAGCAGCACTCCCAGCCTGCCAACCTGGAACCAGAAACTCTTTTAAAATGCAATCCCAGCCTGAAATGTATTTGACCCTGTAAACTGAGCCAGTCTAAACCTCTTCTCTCAGTTTTCCCAACACAAGGAAAAAGGGACAAGTAATCACCAGGGCTGGGAGGAAACGTCAGAGCTGCAGGAGGGATTTAAGCAGCGAGCACTTGGTGTGGGGAATCCCACAGCCTCCCAGTCAATTAAGTGCAAAATCTGAAAGGTAAATCCTTGCTTGTCACACAGCCCCAGCTCCAAGCCTGGCAGCAGGAACTGGGAGGTAAAGTCTTGGCAAAAGGAACTTTAAAATAGAAACAGAAGGAAAAGATATTTAGGAAATAAAACAGAGATGTGCTCACAGCAGATGGGAAATGCTCAAAATGATGAGAAAAACGACTTTTTCAGAGCTATTTTAGAAATCCTCTTATTCCCTCCCCACTCCATTAGGGGGGAAAGTATGATCTGAGCTAAATTCACTCTCAATGACGTACTAATAATAACAGTTATGATAAATTTAATTTGTAATTTCCAACCGTTTCTGTAGCCAGCCCTTCCACACACATTTTTAGCCCAATTAAAAATAAAGCCATTATCCTTTCCCTACAGGAAATCCAAGCTGTAACCAGTTTAGTCAACTTGCCCAAAATTATACTCTTTGCAGAGCCAGAATGAGGGTAGATCCATCCCAATTCCCAGCAAGACACCCCTCCCCATCTTTAAGACCAAACCAGAGCTGAGTAATTCCAAGCCCTCACAGAGCATTTAACATATTTGAAGAATTGCACAAACAGCAAGCAATTAGTTCTGAACAAGGTCCCTGGGGAGTTTCTAGTTAAAATACATGTGTTTTAGGCTACATTAAACCAAGCATTAGAAATTAAAATCATCACTGAACTCAGATGTAACATCTGGGGACTTCTGGGTGTGAGTGAGCTGGGCAGTGTTTCTGTAAGGGAAGGAGCACAAGGATTCCTGGAGAGGTGAGGAAGGAGAAGGAGCTGGCTGGGAGATAGAAGCAGGTCTGAGATTCCCAGTTCCCACACCCAGTGCACTCCGTGGCATTTGGGAGGGAGGCACAGACAGTCAGGAGTTCATCCCTAAAAGGGTGTGAAAGCAAAACCTCCTGGGAAATGCAGGTAGAGCAGAGGGAGGGCAGAGTTAGAGCAGAGGGAGCTCCCCAAGGAGAGGCACCATCCCTCTCTTCTCTCTTCCTGAGCCTCCTGGACAAAACTCTTCATGGGTAATCCAGAAATATGAGGAAATGAGGTGAGGTAAAGTCACCCAGAAAACAAATGGCAGAACCAGGAGTTAGACCCAGAGCTGCCAAGGAATATTTTGGTATCTTCACCCTCCTCCCAGGCAGCTCTCCTGCTGCAGAGCCACTGATAACAGCCAGCCATGAAAGACCAGTCCCTGGCAAATGCCCTTTCTGCTGCTGTGGGCTTGGGGTGTGAGAGTCAGGAACCCAGCACTGCCTCCCCTCTCACAGAATTCACAACAGCTCAGGGGATCAGGTCCTAAATCTTCACAAGCTGAGCAAGTGTTTATTTTCCAAAATATTCTCCCAAGAACTTTAGTTCTTCGTTGTTTTATCTTTTAAAAGACCTGTCACAGACTTATGTTCAAATTACTTCCCCATCAAATTCTACTTAAAATAGCAGCACTGGGCCAGCTGTGTTTGCTTCTGCAATTCCATATTAATGTCACTATAAGCAAAGTTATTTTTCCAAGTATGTAAAAGTACACTTCAAAATACAAAAAGATCCTGCAAAGACCCGAGCCCTCTCCAAAGAGGTCACAAGAGCAGAAACACAAAGAATATTCTGCTTTATAGCAGAGTAAAACAAGCAGCCTACACAGCCCCATGGAGAGGTGTAACTAGATGGTGAGCAGATGGCAATTTGGAAACTGCAACTGCGAGGCACCAAACTGAAGCAAACCCCAGGTAAAAGGGTTTGATGAAGGTAGCAGCAGGCAAAAAGCTCCACATGGCCCTGGGGAAATGCCAGGGCCAGTAGGTGTTGCCAGTGAAACAATGGTGGGACAAAACCCCCAGGTGTGTCCTTGGGGTTAAAGGCAGCTTAGTACCAGAGAAAGGCAGCAACTTCCAAAGTCACCTGGAGTTTTACTGAAGATTTGACGTCTGAATTTCATCCATGCTAAAAACTGCTCCAGTGACCCCTCAGTGCATAATTGGCTCAAATGTGTTTCCAGAACCAGACCTGGGTGTGCTGTGCTCTGCCTGCCTTGGCCCCATTTGCCCCAGAACGCCTCCCCACTGCAGGGTCAGAGCTTTCCTGTGCCTCCTCACCTCAGCACTCTCCCACCTTCACACCTAGCAGGAAATGTGCCTTTCCCTCCCTCTGGCATACCTCACTTCCTCCCTGCACCAGTTATTTTTAAATAACCTTTTGTAGCTGCTGTACTTAACCCTGCCAAGCATTTGGGGCTGCAGCTTCCCTGAGAGCAGCTCTTACTGTCACACGTCAGAAAATCTCAGTCCAACACACGCCCAAGGAGGAAAGGCAATGCCAAAGCTCTGGCTAGGACACAGCAGATAAAACAGGTTCAGGGAGGGCAAGGCAGGAACAAATCTGCTCAACAGAAGTGGTGGCTGACAGGAAAAAAGCCCAGTGACTCAGAGAACAGAAAACCCCTTGAAATTATGGAGGGGATCAATGCTGAAGATTTAGAATGATACAATTACCACTCTGCTACCCAAAAAGGTGAAGCTATCAACCTTTTTTTTTTTTCCCCAGACTATCAAATGTTTCAAATTATGTAAAACATCAAGCTCACTAGCATATTGGATTTTGAATAATGAAAAGAGTAAACAGGATTTTAATTTGGATTCTGACAGTAAGGCACTTTCCATGTGATAAATTAACTATTAGGGAAGACAAATTAACACAACCACCCCTTGAGTATGATGGCTTATGATTCTGAGGAAGCTTTTTCAGAAGCATGATAAAAATAAGGCAGGATGAAAAACAGGATATGATGATGGAAGGAATATTTTACCAAAAATTCTTCCTCCTTCTTCCCACCAAACTGTGCATATAACTTTTCTTTTAAAAAATGCAGCAGCTTCTCTCAAGAGCCCCCCATTTTTCCTAAGAATGACTCAACATTTTAGGAGAGTTCCTCAGCTGCTCTAGATGACCAGACTGATGAATTTTAAAGTGCCTGTTTAACACTGAGATGTTAAATTTGACGTCTGTGAAGCAAGGTCAGAAGAAGATGTGTCACCCCTCCTTAGGAATTTTTTTGAAAGGGAAGGTGTCTGAGAAACATTTTCTAGGCATAAGACTATGCTCACAAAATCAGCAAAGAGGATGTGATCAACTTCAAAGCAGCCAAGCATCATGTTATATTTCCATATCCAAATGAAAACTCCCAAGTTTTGTCATTTTTTTAAAGGAGAGAAGACATTTTAAGATTTCATCTTCACATTTCAGCAGAAACTCCATTTTTCAAACTGCTCTCTCTCTCTCTCTCTCAGGTAAGCAAATACAGCTTAGAAAAACAGCAGAAAGGCATCCTAATTGCTTGAAATTAAAGCTATTAATTTTTATTCTTATTTATTCCAGTCACAAACCAGACCTGTTTTATATGGATTTCCAACACTGCTATGGAAACCTGAGAGGTTCTGAAGTCTTTATGTAACACGAGATGAAAACGTCTCCCACAGTGAGCACTGTTTTCTTTGAAATATGTCAACAGTGCAATTTTGTCCCTCTGGGAGAAAAAAGGGTTGCCAGACACTGAGACAGGAGACATCAGGTCCAAATCTATTGACTCAAGACATGCTATTAACCATTTAACTCTCTGGGCAGCTTCAAAATAAGGATGTTTACTCACCTTTGCTTGGAAATTCATGCAAGGAGAAAAAACCCTATTATTTCTATGGAGACACCATGCACTTCTATTCCTAAAAATTGTACAGATACTGAATTTCAATATATTCCTGTAATTTTCCAGTAGTACTTCAAACTGCAGGTCAAAAAGTTCTGTAACAATTGGCTTGTTCTTAATAAAACTAAAAGTCACCATTTATTGGAGTCCACCTGAAAACACTGTTGTACTTTTGACATATAAATTACTTTAATCAAAATATAAGCAAGTGTGGGTCTAGATTGTGCTGAAAGCTCCTAAATTCCAGCAAACTTGTGACAGCAGTGGGACAGGCCTGATGTTTGGGTTGCCAACCCTGGCATCCCACTAGCCCAGCTCCAGAGAATCCTGCTACACCAGCATGGAAAGGGAGCAGATCCTCTGTCCTTTGCCTGCCTGGAGGGCAGGGAAAATTGCCCAGAATTTGCAAATAAACACACACAATTCCTAGAACTCATTGGACACTTTACACATTCAAAGTATCCAATAAACATGAATTAACCATTCCTGCTATTAATCAGAAGGAGACAGGTCTTTTCCCAAGCCTAAATGATCCTTGTAGTACCAAGCTCCTGACATCCCTCCCTCCTTAGGGTGCACAGGCAGCTCACAGCCTCCCCTGAAGGAAGAGAGATGTTTTCCTCCATCCCAGTGCCTCTGTGGAATTAACTGAGCTGGGATGTGTGGATTGATATTGCAGGAGCTGGGAGTGCTGGCATGTGCCCTCAGACGTCTCCAGGACTGAACTGGGTGCCCTCCTCCCTCCAACACAACAATTTGTGCTAAACCTTCTCTGCAGAGAGGAGAGGTGAAAAGCTGGAGTGGTTCTCTGTAACACATCTACAGAATAAAAATCAAAGCCCCTTCAGTCTCTTCAATGTTTCTCTGAAAGATCTAAAACGCTCAGACCATGCCCTTTACCTTGAAACCAATGCAATGCTCTAAGAAATGAAACTCTTCCTTAAAACCCAGAAGTTTTAAGGGGGAATATGCATTACCAGCCTGAAGGAGTTCAAAGCATTTGAATTTGGAATTCTTGCAATCATGCAGAAACACAGCTTTGGAAACCATAATGAAAAAATCAAAGCAAGGCAGAAGTTTCCTCCTGCAAAGACAAAGCTCCTTACAGGTTTCTTTTTATTGAAAGGCTCCTTTCTGAGATCATCACTGCAAAAACATTTGCAGCCTGAATAGAGTTCAGGCCTCCTGGGAGACAAAGAATTGTTATAAAAGGGTCATTTTTCTGCCTGTACAAATAAAAAAAAGCTCTGAAGCTCAGAGATTCTGGAGGCGCCTAAACAACAACAAAATAAAAACTTTCCATCCCTCTCCTTGCAAAAGCAGATAACGAGCTCCATGGCATGTCCTGGTCAGCACTGGTGCAGGGTTTACAGCATTTAAAATACTCCATCACTGCCCCTGAATTTGCTCACCATCCTGGAGTCTCAGACATTTCCTTTTAAAAGTTTATTAAATCCAATAATATACTATTGTAATTAATTCTCTTTTACCAGACATCAATATATATGACTTAGGCCCAAAAGAATCTTCCTGGGTTGCTTCAAGCTGCACCAGCAGAAAAATAAACTAAAAATGATAATTCAAAAGAGCAGATCTTTGAAAACCATATACACTTCTAATTCCACTGAACTCATCCCGACTCTTGGCACATCCAGCAGTTCCTTAACAGCATGGAGTGGTCTTTAAGGGATCTATCCTGCATTATCCCATGCTTGCTCAGCACTCTGAATACGAAAGCAGCACAGAACAGGTTGTCACCAGTTCCTCCACCCAGGCTGTGGCAAGGAGACACTGACCTGAGCACGAGGGATGGAGTTAGAGGGAAGTGAAAAAAAAAACAACACAGCAATGAAAATCCTCCCAGAATTAAAAAGGCCACAAGAACTTTGCCTGAACTAGTAGTTGTTGTTTTTATTGGAGTATTTTATGGGGTTTTATGTTGTTTAATCGAAGAAAGAAAATGGATGCCATAAAATATGCAGAGCTAACTGGGGCTGCAGAGTACATTGCTGAATATTGCTAGTAATGCCATTTCCCCTTCACTGTCAAAAAATAAAAATATCCTTCTTTATATCCCTGTCACATGGAACAGCAGTCCTCTCACGCTTGCCAATCAATCATCCTGGAGTGCACCTTTACCTTGAGCACTGTGTGCTAGGACGGTGAATAAGGGAACCTTAGGAAATAATCTCCCTTTCCACAAGATAGAATTCAATTTCCAGCATAGCTCAGGCCAGTACTTTTCTTGAAAAGGTGGCACCATATATTACAGCAGAAAAGCATTTTTCTGCTGGTAGTGAAAACTTTAGTGAGCATTATGATTATGTGGTTTGTACTCCAGGCACCAATGACCACCGAGCAGGCTAATAACGAGCGAGTTCTGATGAGAACAGCCCTCCAGCTGGGATAAAACATCAAAGACTTTTTTCACCCTGTTTTTTTTCCCTCCATTCTCCTTTCTTCGCCATAAATTTTTTTTTTTTCCCCTAACCTGCAGACAATTTTCCAAGATCCTCCTCAGGAGTCAGCACTTCACTCTGGTGCTCAGGTAGCCCCCGTCAGCCCTTTGGCCACGGTGCCAACAGCTTTTATCTCTGGCAGCCAGTTTGGTTTCTTCAGCTGGTGCTTCTCAGGAGCTTTTTGAACACTCTCTGCAGGTAGATTGAGCCTTCACCAATGACTCTTTGAATCCCCCTTTGGAACTCTGCAGTTTTGGCAAGGATTTTGCCAGTCCCAAGCTTGGTCTCTTGTCTGAGCCCAGCTGTGCAGCAGAGGCTGGCTGGGTCCATAATCCACTGCAATAAAGTCCAGAGAAAGCCCCACAAATAGATGGTGCCAAACTCTGTCTGCCTGGATTTGCCTGCAATGTTTCCAGCTATGAAGATGACAGACAGTTTTTTGCCTCTGGACACCCTGAAGCTCCAAGTCCCAGCTTTTGCTCTTCAGATCTGGCCAAAATATCATTCTGCAAGCTGAAGCCTGACAGACTGAGCCCAGCAGCTCCAGAGCCAAAGATGGGCAAAGAGTTCAGGAGGATTCAGCCCTCCAAAGTGAGTTGCTCACAGTGCTGCCACAACTTAGAAAGCTTATCCAGCTTTGCCAAGCTGTCAGGAAAATTTACCAGCCACCACACAAAAATTACTTGCCGTTTACCAGAGTGATTGATGGCAATGCAAGAAACTAATGGCATTTTACTTGCCTGTCAGAAAAAATTACTCACCCTGGACCAGCAGGATTGGGGAAGGATTCTTTAATCCTTACAGCAATTTTTAAATTTAAGTCAAGTGTTCATAGGGCTGAAGATCAGTCACAGACAGCAGCTGGCTTCAGGATGGATTCCAACATGATATAGCATGGACAGACAGGTCTGGCACAGCAAGAGCAGGGTGACAGGCAGCTGCACACGGTGCTTCTGACTTCTTTTTTGCAGGTTTCAGGAGGCCAAATCCATTTCCAGATCATTAATCTCTAACAAAGACCTAAGTTCTGGAGCCGTGCATGTAATAAAAAGTTGGGGACATAACAGGACAAAGAGGCCATAACAAAAAACTGGAGGCTTCAGTGGCAGGGGAATGTGCTCCCGTTTTCTCTCTGTGTGCAGAAGAGTATTCCAGGATCAGGGATAAATTCACTTCCTGAATCAGTAGAGGGATGGGACCATTCCCTCTGTAGCTTTCCCCTTCCTTCCTAAAACCATCCTAAAACCTCCTTTAGGTTTTAGCATTTTTCCTTTACCACTGCAGCTGTAGCCACCAGGACTTCTCTGTTTTGGTCTCACCTGCAGAACCAGCACTCCCCCTGGAAGGACAGCAGATCCTCCACCACAGATCAGTCACAACATCCTTGTTAAAGGAGATTCTTCTCTAGTTTGGGGGCAAACAGCATTCATTCAGAAGATTGCCAAGGGGGAAGGACTAAAAAAGGGTCCTTGAGCAGCAGCTGATTCTTACAGGCAGAACCACAGGTGGCTCCAACACTCAGCACTGCCCTGGAGAGCTTCTGGAAGAAAAAAGCAAAGGAAAGCCCAACTTTTGAGGATATGAACGAGTCACTCTCACAGCTTTGATTTTGGATAGCCTGTTTTCTTGACCAGTCTTTATGATTTAAGCTCCTTACACATCCTCACACACCAGATGAAAAACCATCTCTGCCAAAGGTCACAATCAGAAAAGGGAAAGGAGGAACAATTCATGTTTTATGAAGACTACACAGGCCTAGGTGCTAGATACCAAGAAGCCTCTTAAACTTTCAGCATGTCAAAGAAAACACTGTGTTTGTAATAACACTCCAAAACCAGGCTTTCCCACTGAGGAGGGCTGTGGGGCACAGAATCAGCTATCTCAAAATCTAGCCACAATCCATTATAACAATTCAGTGATTTTCAGAGAAAAACACTCACAGTGAGACACTGCATCCAACTGAGCATTAAGCACTTCCCATTTCTGTTCTGCTTTCCCAATTTCACTAGTCCCTAACCCTGTTAGTCATGAATTCTTGATTAATGAGCCTTGTTTAGAGGACGTGAATACTGAAATTGCTCTGATATACAGGCTCTAACCACAGAAAGACAATCTAATTCAGCAGGGGAATCTGCTGTGCTTAGGGGGGATTCCAAACCTTCAATAAAGGAAATCAGCTGTTAAGTCATGCTAACAAGGGGCAGCACGCTGTGCTCTCAGCTCCGTGGTGCCATGTGATGGTCTCACAGCTTGGCATCTGGGGGCAAAATCATCTTCATGCGTTAAGGATGTTTAACATCTGCTTGTAAATCTGGGGCCGGTCAAAAAACATCTCTGAGTGGAGAGAGGATGGTGCCAGCATGGTTTTACACCAGAATCCTTAACTATGAGGAACATGAACACACACACATCTCCTGAGCTTGTGCAGCAAGGACCAATAACCCAGGGCTAAACTAATTATAGCTTGTTATGCTTGAGCAGGAAAACAGCAGCCGCTCCTCTCTGCTTCAAGGGGACGTGTAAAACAAGTGTCTTCATGGCTCTTCTTCCCCGTGCCTGCAGGGGAACAACTGTCTCTAGGGAGTCTTCAACTCCCAGCGTGTCCAGAGGAGCAGATTTCCTCCCCAGCTGGGGACATGGGGACAGGCAGGACAGCTCTGCTCTCCAGGCTTGATAGCAGGGCTAGACAAGGCCCTCAGCAGGCCAGCCTTCTTGTTGACTCTAACATAAAAATGGATTTCTCAGGACATGAAAATTCTGATATAGCAGTGTAAAACAAAAAGATAGAATTCTTCATTAAATAATATCACTCATCACGTGCCCATGAATATCCACAACAATTTGGGGGGTGGAGAGGGGGACTTTAATTATATTTGAAATGGTTTATGAAAAGCACCAAGATGAAGAAATGCACCTTGTTCTCCTACATCAGGCACTTTAAGACATGTTTCAGGAGCCCAATCCTAGAGACCAGGGGATTAATTCCTGAAGACAAGCCCTTTTCCCCCCGAGCTCCTCCCCAGCTCTTGTCAGAAAATGACCTTTTCTGATCTTAAAACATCTTGAAAGAGACAGAAAGATTAATTATGCTCCTCCCTACTTCATCTTCAAAGAACATCTGAGTGGCTTCTAGAGCTGCAAAACCTTTATATCCATGGTCCTTTTGACTGCACTGCTGAGATATTCAAAGACCCATCAAACCAAAGGGGAAGACCCATTCACTGAGACTTCATATGGAAAGGAGGTGGAGTGGGAGGCTTAAAATTATCTTCTACTTAAGTTAGCCAGAGAAGAAGCTGGAGAAGATTTATTCATAAATCAAGCTCTCCCCTTTCAAAAAGTCACCAGTTCTCGTGGTGCTCTGCACATGGAGATGCTGTTGGGACTAAAAGGTTCAGAAATGCAGCCTGATCCAATGATTCTGCTTATTCCTACAGAAGATCTGTTGGATGAAGAAACAAAAGCAAAGCAATCTGCCCTGTATTTTTATGGACACAGTTTTGCACCTACAAGTCACAATTGTTTTCCAGTTGCGACATTAACACGGAGTTGGAGCTCACCTTTCAGAGCACTTTCCTGCATGGGTGGTGTTTGTTGATGCCTGCCTGATTGTGGCTGTAATTTTTTCCTCCAGCAATTATTGTCACTGTATCAGACCTTAGCCTAGAGTCAGGTGCTGAGGCATTCAGGGACAGTGTCCTCCCAGGAAATAATTGCTGATACAAAGCCTTATTCTCAATTACCAATGTCAATGACTTGTGGATATTAAAAGTGAAGACAGTGTGTTACTGGGCTGAGATTGCTTTCTAATCTGATACCTGGGCTATAAATGATCTGATTTGCTGATGAAGAGCTCAAATTAGAAAGGCACCATTCAAAAAATCACTAAATATAAGGCTGACATCTTTTGATTTTCAGTGGCACCGAGAGCGCTCCGTTCCTTCCTGGTGGTGTTGCCTTCCGGGCTTGAATCTTCACTGTCAAGACATCATCCTCAATTAACTTCAGGCACAACCACTCTCAGTTTTAACACTCTGCCCACCAGACTAGCAGTGGGTTCCAAAAGTGGGTCTGCAAGCTGTAATCTCAAACTCATCTATCAGAAATACCAATATTATCCATCTTTTCTACTTTTTGGAACAGTGAAACCTCAGGAGTATCATTACATTCAAGTTTTGGCTTAGTCCTGGGAACATTTTATCTTATTTTCACTTGGGGAAGCCCTTTCTTTACTGAATATTCCTGCAGTTAGATCTCTCTGCAGCTTTATGTGAAATTAAGTAGCCAATGTCATACACATGGTGCTGCAAAGACTAAATCTTGATATTAAGCAAAGTCAGGGTTTAATTTCCCTGCACGCAGCGGGTGAGATGGGGAAAGGCTGGATTTGGAGAATGTAATAAGCAGTCACAGGTGAACATAAAATATAAATGCAAAATGCATTTCCTCATATTTATTGCATTTTTTACATCTAAATCAGGCAGATTTCATTCCACAGATTGAGACTGATCTGAAGTAATTTAGAGGGAGGCTGGTAGTTGAAACACATAATCACATTTCTAGAACAATGTAATTACATTGAATTTAATGTGATTTCCTGCCACAGGTTTAAAAGTGCAGCCTCCTCCACATTCTCAATTTATGCTGAACATGACACTTGATGTAAGACTACTTTTACACAGCCAGGTAGAGCATTGCATAAGGGGAGGAAGTACTCTGTGACCACTTGAATTCCCCAGGAGCATCAGACAAAGATGCCAGTCATGAAGTACCAATAAGCTCAAATCTTAAATTTCTAGGAAGTTGATGTTTCAGCAGATGACCATTGATTTTAGATTTCATTTTCATTAAATGTCTCACAAGGAACAATTATGCCCACCTTAAGAACTTGTGCACAAGTCAGCTCTGCTCTGTGAAGCAAAGAAATTTGATTGGAAATTCACAGCAGAGGAGTTTTCAGGATTTTGTGGGTTGTAGATGTTCCAGAGAGTGCAATGATAAAGACTTTTTATAAAGATCAGGCTAATAAATGGATAGGGTGGGTCAAACCCATTAAGAACTGCTAGGAAATACTGGGGGGAAAAACTAATTGCAACTTGAATGCAGACTAAGAGTTCGAATACTAAAATAAACACAAGGACAAAGGGCTGGAAATGTATCAAAGCTAAGAATAAAATAGCACAGTCACTGGTGTTTATTTAACTCCTACAAATTAGTTAAAAGTTGATCTAGAGAAAGTGTGCAAGCCAATGCATCAGGACAGTGCTGCCAAAGCACTGCATAAACAGGAGGGTTACTCTTAAAAATAAATAACACCAAGTTACAGCTGATCAGATGAAATTCTGCCTACGAGACAACTCAAGTAATCTGTTTGCAGAAAAATTCCACAGTTGTACAAATGGAGGCATATTTACAAGCAATTTGCAAACAGAAAGAAAAATGAATAAATTGATCAAAAATGCTATTTACTGCTGGCAGTTCATTTGACTTTCTGCAGAATGCTTCAACATTTATACTCCTTCATTGGAATAAATAAGTATTGAAATATAATGGATAATGAAGCAGATGCTAAAAGACAAAGTGCACAGGATTTTTTTCCCCCCCCAAGACCAATATAAATCTGGATGAAATAAAAGTTGAAAAGTGGGTTTTAAAGCTGGGGACTTTTATGAAAAGTAAACAAACAACGGATTTAAAGCAGTATCATTATTGATGAATCACAACACTATGGAAATGGCCTCAGAGAACTCCAAATGCATTATACTCTGTGGAAGGAGAGGGAGAACAAGAGAGAAGAAAAGCCCCTAAAAGGAGACACCACGGAGCCCTCACTCAGCCCAACCACCCTGTCCTGATGTCACAAAATCAGCTGCATTTCGGCTATAAAGCCAAATCTCAGGATTACCCCGTGCATGGAAGTTTTCTTTGGCTTGAACAAGAAAAATCTCAAGATGTGCAGGCTTGAAACAAACCAAGGAGAGAGCTCAATGTCTTTGAGTGGTTTTTTGTCCCTCCCTGCAGAGTGCTGTGCTGTGAAAGGCTCCCACAGCCAGCAACTGCGCTGAGGTGGCCGCAAAAAATGCGGACCTGTGACAAAACCAGGGGACAGGAAAGCTTTGTCTGGGAGATGACAACGTGCATTATTGATGGCTCAGCCACCTGCAGACCTCAGTGCTTGGAGAGGATAATGGCTCTGTCCCAGGAAGGACTTGAGGAGGGTTGAAGGCAGGTGTGAGTCCCACAGGGCACAGTGGGACAAGCAGCACCAGCTCAGCCACATCCACCCGCTACCCAGCCCACCACACATCCAGCACACAGCTCAGCTCTTCCTCCTGAGCCTGACAAGCCTCCCAACAGCTGCAGCATCTCCAGACTTCAAACCCTTTAGCAGGGCTTCTTCAAGGAGTGAATGCATTTGCTGAAATTAATTTTGGGCTGCAGCTTCTTAAAAGGTGCCCATTTCTACATCAGGCAGATTAGCAGCAGAGCTGGCTGGAAGCTGCAGTCTTAATCAAAACCAAAAATGTACTAAGCAGATTTTCCCTTTTGTTTAGTGGAAAGCTACTTGCTTCAAGGTGACTCAAGACAAAAGGCAGTTTGCTTAAACAATAAGAGATTTGCCAGAGGTCCCCCTTTTCATCCCTGATCACTTCCTATGGCTCAGGAAGAGAATTCTGCAAAGACACACAGGAGTACAACAGTGGAGTCAGAACCATCACTAATGTCAATCAGCTGCAAACCAGAACCAACCAGACACAAACATTTGGATTCAAACTTGATCAAAGATGGT
Source organism: Ploceus nigricollis (assembly GCA_013399945.1). NCBI lineage: Eukaryota > Metazoa > Chordata > Aves > Passeriformes > Ploceidae > Ploceus > Ploceus nigricollis. The sequence continues at coordinate 255,040 of VXBC01012406.1, forward strand.
TAGAAATGAGAAACAATTTGGCTACAGCAAGATTACCACTCCATTAACTGGGAGGTCAACCCAACTATTCAGAACTTCCATTATGAAGCAAAAGAATGCAAATCTCTGCTTGCCCCATCACCGCTCCAACAGTTACATATTCAGATTTCTTTCTGGAATAAGTGCAAATTTGCTTTGATTCTATGACATTTCATCACTTAATACATTTATAGCATGTCAAGGGAAAACTTGACTGAATCCACAATGCTGTACTGATTGAGTTCCTAATAGGAACAGCTGTCAGAAGGACTTGTAAGGATAAATTTCAAAATCACATTTCCTACTTGGCAGAGGGCTTTGTGCACTTTCTGCACCTAGGTACAGAACTTTCTGGGACACAGAGATGGACAGCTCCTCTCTTCCCAGTTTCCATCAGCCCATGACATGGCAGCTGCTGCAGCCACACCAGAGCCTGCACAAAACCTTTTTTCCAGAGTCCTGCACTTGAGTGTCACAGTTGTGGAGTCAGAAAAAGCTTTGCTGGAAACTCATGAACAAGCTGTGGGAGAGGAGTGAGAGATGAGTTGAGGGGAGCCCACCAAAATGTCCCCCAAATACAAACTACCCAAGCACAAAGCTCAGGTGTGAGCAGAGAACACAGGAGGCAGCAGAGCTGGAGGTCAGCATCTGCCTTGGCTGAAAATGGGGAAAGATGACACAGAAAACCAACTCAATTCAAGTTTAGTCCAGAGACAGTGCCCCAACCTCAGAGCTTCCTGCCCCTCTCAGTCTCTACCTATGAATTGAAAAACATCTAGGGAGTTTTGTTCTGCTCCTGATCCCTCCTCAAAATCCTCACATTTGTTTAGAAAAGTCTTCAAAACACAGCTTCCAAGGGAACCCGAGCATTTCCAAATTCCTCTCCCTCTTTGCAGAAACCTGCAAGGCCCTGAAGTGACCTACCTTGAGCACTCATGACCCTGCTTTAATTAGGCAAAGAGGGGGAAAAAACAGTGCTTTTCAATACTTGAAACCAACCAGTTTCAAATAAATATTTAAAGCTGTTCTGATTGTTAGATAAGCAGCTTCTGCAAAGAGATTGCAAACGTTGCAATTGTTTCGCCATACGGTCGCCAGCAGCTGGAAGCTCTGAGATGCCCATTTCAATCAGAAATTTTCCATTTGAAAAAAAAATTGGCTGTTTGTTCGTAGTGAGAAATGCTTCCCATTATAAGAGCTTTCAGAAGACCACAAGGAGTGAAGCACAGGTGGCTTTTCTTGAAGTGGGGGCAAAGCACAGCTTTCTGTAAACACTTCTTTTGATCAGTAAATAAGTAAGAAAAGGTGCTGTGCCACACTTTCTGCACTGCTATTAGGCAGCTGAGAGGCTCCTGCTAGACCAGAAAAGCCTTCACTCAGTCCCACAGAATATTCCCAAACAAATGAAAAGAACAGGGGGAGGAATTCACTTTAAAGTGCATTCATTGTACTTTCCTTTTCATTAAATATAATAATATGCAACAGCTCCTTGTGGTGTTGAATGGACAATACTCTTCACTCTTTTTCCATGCCAGCACTTCAACCACTTGTACTTACATTCTTCCACCTAATCATTACCTCGCTGTTATTAAAATCCATCATGCACTAGGGGCCAAATTTTGAGGTCCCCACTCAAACCCTCACTTAAATGAGCTCTTAGGAGGATTTTGCATGATTAAGCATCACAGGTTTTTTTTCCCTAACTGATATTTGAATAAAGAACACAAGAATTTGCCTTGATCATTACCATAATGCTTTCATGTTTTCCACAATGCCACTCAAAAGCCTAAAAATATGGCATAGAAGCCCTGCAGGGAATTAATGCAAAGTGTCTGCATTTGCACCAGGAACCAATTGCTGAAAGAAAAAAAAGGAGATCTGAAATAAACCTGGAGGATGCATTAGCAGAAGCACTTGTGAGCAACTTGCCCTTTAAAGTACGCATGGGACAAATTCATCTCGAGAGTCACTTCAAAGAGAATGGTCTGTAATCAAAATTAATCACAATTAATCTGGCCCCAGGTTTCTGCCACAGAGAGCAGCTCCTGCAGTCAGCGCTGCGGGCAGCGGATGGCAGGGATCACATCCACGGCGTCCACCTCTGCTGATATTGCCAGTTCTGCTCTGCTGGTGCCATCATCAAATGCTGCAACAGGATTCAGGCCAAATTTGCTTATCAGCTCTGAGCCATGAGGCCAGCCAGCAATATGTGCTGAATGGTGCTCTTTTGGAGGATGTCATCTTTCTATTTATATTACCTAATTCTTCTCCTCCAGCTCCCTGTGGCAAACCAACAGTTGAAATCAGCCAGTAGGAGCTAATAGGGTTATGTAAGTGTCCATTTGCTGTACATATGCTCTCCCCCCTAAGGCAGGCAATCACATGAGAGAGGTGCACCCTCCATTTTTGATGTCTAAGCACATCAGAGTTTTGGAGATGTTTCAGACAGTGTCTCCACCCTTGCTGGAGGAGCTGAGCAAGATGCAAGCAGCAGAGAACTGTCACGGGGGCAGACTCAGAGCCAGAGGAGAGATGCTTCTGGGCTGGACATAGATCCTTGTCTGCCCATGAAACACAGCCTCACTAAAGCAGGCAAACCCCTCTCAAGGCACTGATGAGTAGACACAACCCTTAAACCTCTTGCCTAGGCTTAATCCCTTGCTCTGCCAGTACGAAAGCAAAACATTTCCTTGATATGGAAAGATGCAGCTTCCCTGCCTCTTGATCCTTCTCAGTCTCTACCATCTGTTTCAAAGTAAACTCAGTTTATGGACCTGGATAATTCTTTTGTTCCAAAAAATATTTAACTCACACTTAAAAGAAACAATATTAATCCCTGTAATACATAAATTATCATATCCTTCACCCCAAGATATGTAAAAATGGCACAGGCCCTATAATTTGAGGGACTGTTGGTAACAAATCTCTTGCTCTCTGGAAGTATCCAGGGTTTAAAATCTCAGGAAAACTCTCTAGGAAAGCTGAACTCCTTAACACCAATTTAGTGTTTAAAATATGACATGAAGTTTAAAGTAGGCATTTTAATTATGTATATTCACTTTTTTTTCTTTGCTATTCTACCCTGAAACTTTGTCAGAACAGAGCTCACCAATATACAGCACCAAGGTTTACCCACAATCAGAATCTGTAAATTCGGCTCCTCCAAGTGTTCAGTCACGTGAAGACAAAACTGATTCCTGCTGCCCCTTCTCCTGTCTTGAATGTGTATTTTGGGAGGTGTATCTTCCCAGAATATAGTAGTATCACTTCAAAAACACCTCAAGTTTTTCATGTAAATTCCCATGACACATATCCAAGATAAGTGACATTCAGCAACAGCAACTGGAAATGCTGGATTCTTTTTCACAGAGCACTTGCTCCCTCCTGCCAGCAGATGGGCTCTGCTGAGCCCAAAGAAGATGATCCGAGCCTGTGTCAGGCTACAACACGGCAGAAAAAGAAGGAGCCATCACAGCAAATGAGGAATGTGTCATTTTCCCCACCTTTTCTTGGATGGTGAAGCAGAAGCCCAAGAAAAACAAGGAAATCACTCACGACCACAGCAAGAATAGACCAAAGTTCCCAAGCACAGGACACGCTACATACTTGTAGTAACAAAAAATATATCTGTCACTGCATGTCACACGAGCTCATTCAAACTAAAAATTTATCACTTGCTTCGGACTCCAGCCAGGTGACAGCAAATATATCATGGAGCTGTCAACAATCTGCTAATCTGGGCTGTGAAGTGTAGGAATACAAGAAGCTTAAAAATATACTGCTCCTTCAGAAACCATAAATTTTGCTGGCTCTTTCTCACATACCACTGGGTAATAGGTCTGCTCCAGCTCCTTCACTCCCACCTCCTGCAGTTAAACAGTTTCATTTTGCATGTCTATTTAGAAATAGAGTGACAATCAGCCACACGTGGCAATCACCCATGGGTATAACTCCAAAGCAGCACAGACCCTCTCTGCCTCTGTGACTGAGAAGAATTACCAGTGGCAGATTTAACTGCAAAGCTGGTACAGAAATCCCAGGACAGACACAACTAGATTTTCAGAGACAGCTGGAATAACATTCCTGCCCATCTGGAAACCTGAGCTGTTGTGCTCTTTGGAACAGAGAAGAAAGCAAAAAGAAGGGAAGGAAGACCTTTCCTCATCCATCTGAAACCAAACCAAAAATCTACTCTGTACCTTTTTGGAGACAGTGCAGAGGATGGCACAGTCCCGTGAGTGAACACTCAAGGACTTCAGCTTCTCCTAGCTTATATATTGGACAAAAATTCAAACTGAGGTGGGGGAAGGAGCTCTGATTATAAAGACAGGAGAAGTTTCAAAGAATACTCCACAAATAACAGCTTGTGACATTTCACACCGGGCACATTTCTGGGAGACTACAAACAAATGCAAACTTCCCTGTTGTCCAAGTCATGATGCTTATGGGCAGCCAGCTCACGAAGCTCTGTGTTATCCTGCTTAGCCTAAACACTCCTGCCCCCCCAGCCCTGTGACCTGGCCTGGCTGGAGAGGGCAGTTTGACTCACTATTCTTTGGAAAATTCAGCTCTTGAGCTGCATTTCTCTTATGCCAACCACCTTGGTGTGCCTGCCATTCTTCATTTCCTCCTCCGGCCACAAACTTCAATTTTCTCTCCTCAGCCCTTAAACAGCGCGTAATTACAACTAATTATCGATCACTGAGGGATTACTAGATGACAAATCCAATTTCCACACTGTTATCAAGCATGACTGACTGGGGTCCAGAGAGGATGGAAGGCACCTGTGCTGAGGAGAACCCTGCAGGTATCTGAGCTGGGTGGGACCAACGTTGTCACTGTCACCAGCACTGAACCCACCGGGCTGCAGTGGCACCTGAGGGCCGATGTGTTTAGGGACCTGTTACACAAGACCCCATAAATCTACACCAAGTGACAGTCCTCACCCCAGAGAGATTTACAAGCCTGCAAAAGCTGAGCCTTTTACATCTGTAAATGTATTCAATTTGGCTGCATTTGTACCACTTTCGAATTCCATTTCTGCAAATATCCTCCCAAGCAAGCGAGCTGGCAGCGATGTTTAGAGAAACAGCTCATTTCAGGGCAAAAAACGCCACTCAGTTTTCCTCAAAGCAAATTTTAAATTTGCATGCTTTGGTGCACCTGCTGATCTCAACAAATTGGATAAGGAAGGGAAGGGGAGCACTGTGCAACCCCGGTGCCCCCCGGAATGCAGCTCACATGCAGCCCATTAATGGCATTTGTGAGCTGCAGCAGCCAGCTCCCCAGAAATCAGGAGTTTGCTGCCATGTGCTCTGGGTTGTACAATAGAGGCACTGTGCACACAGAGCATTTAGGAAAAAAAAGAATTAAAAAGAGAAATCTGAGAGAAAAATACATGGAGCTGCTCAAACGTCATTGAACGGAGTAAAAAAGCAATGTTTTAATAAGAAGTCACATGATGAATTGTTTCCCAGTTGTACTTCAATGGAGTTATTCACATAATTCAAGCAGACACAAATCCCAGTGTGAAAATATCTGTGCCTTTGTAGCCCAGTGGCAGCCCTTCCAGCATGACTTACAACAAAAGGCTGAAAAAGTCCACTCCCCTGGTACACACAAATTGGTTTATTATTAGACCTCATCCAGCACCATTATTTTCTGACAGTAAATGTGTTTTTAACAGAATTGAAATTGCCGTGAAGAACATTTTTCTTGCAAATGTTTAACTTTTCTTTGGGGAAAAACCACATTTTTGTTTCATGTCTGTTTAACATTAAGATACATTTCCCTTTACATTCTGTTCCAAAGGAAGCAAGACACAATTTAGAAAATGCTGCACTAAATCTTCCTGGCTCCTAAAAGAAAAAAAAAATGAGAATGAGCCTTACATAAAGAAAGATTTCAAGTACCTTACTAAGGACTTTATTCATTAAAAAAGACTCAAGTCTATTCTGCTTCTTGTCTATGGAAGTGAAATATGATTTTATTAAATGAAACTCTTAATATGTTTGCTAAGACTCTGTCAAGCTGAACATTAACTACATTTCCATTGTTTTTCAAGTCCGAAAAAGAAAGTTGTTCTGCGAAGAGGCAATCTCACTTACAGCTTCTTAACCTTCAGACCAGCAGGGAAATTTGCTTTATGAAGTGCATTTACAATATCCAGCTCACACGGGGCACAGTACATTCATAAAGAGAAAATGCAACAGCTCTCAGAAATCGTTTAAGGAAGTGGGGGGGGCGAAAAGGGAATAAATCACAGTAGAAGCATTTCAGTTTGGGGCAGGAAATTGCAGATACGAGCCCCGAGGCTGGGTGCACCCCAGGGTGTGTGGCCAGCCCTGCACAGAGCTGCGCTCCTCGCTAGGAGATGATCCCAGGGGCAGCCCTGCCGGCTCTCTGCCCTTCGCGGGGCTTGCACTGATGGAACAGCCCCTAAACGTCCCCCCATGGAGGCATTTCTAGGGGAGGGGATGCTCTGAGTCCTGTCCTGTCCCCTCCCAGCCGGGCACGGAGCCCGAGCGAGGCAGGTCCTTCCCGAACGCTTCCAGGGCTCCCTGCTCCAGACACGAGCCCGCTCTGCCCTCTCCTGGCCTGCGCTCGGATCCGAGCCCTGCCGGGACGGACGGACGGACACGGGCATCACCCCTCGGCGGGCACCCGCAGGATGGCACCTCCCTGCCCGCCAACAATTCACCGCCCTTGCGTTCTCTCTGGGCCATCCCAAATCCATCCGTCCCTGGTAACAGACCCAAGGGACAAAGCAGGAGCTTTTTCCTCACTGGAAAATAACACTTTGAGGGTAGGAGAGGCATTGCCTTCCTCCTTTTGGAAAGCATCTGCTCTTTGAGGTGTATCACTGGAACATGAGCAATAAAAACAGTGATTTGTAAAATGAAAGCAATGACAGACGTTTCTTGTACAAACACTGTGAGACATTACAGATAAAGTAACATCACATAAATAGGCAAAGCATTAGAACTATTATCACCAACAACAGCACAGGGGACACAGCAGTTCAGCAAAGGAAGTGAAAAATAGCGGATGTGATTTAAGAGGCAGAGAAAATCTGAGCTGGCAAGTTGTAATTACTGCAGCTGAAAGCCAGCCAGGGTCCTGGTTGACTGCCTCCAGGCTTAGGAAATGCAACCCAGAATCTTTAAATGACCAAATAATTGGGACCTGGGTTTCATGTCCCCAGTGAGACACAACCATTGATGTGGCCACGCCAAGGTAGAGCTCCAGGAGAACCACAACCACCGTCCTGCCTGGCACTCCTGACTGCAGATCCTACAACCAAATATTGACCTGAACCAGATCTGCTCTGCAAGGTCATTTTTCTTCCCACAGTGGTACAGCTGCAGGGCTTTTTCAACCATTCTTCAGCTTCAGCAGCCTGTAAGCATCTAATGTCTAGTCAAAGGACATCATTCATCCATTTTATGGTTCCCAGAATGCAAAGATATCTACCCAATTTCCTAAGAAACATTAATATTAAAGGATGGCTTTCTCAGCCCAAATCATGCAAGCTGAACAAAGTTCTCCTGACGTTTCATGACAAGGTGATTAATAATACCAAGAAGAAGAATGAAATGATACCAGATTATAAACTATTGTAAATCTTTCAGTCATCCCAGGAATAATGAATGTAGATTTCTTAGGAGAGCAGTACAGATTTAAACAGAATCATTTTAGTTTCCTTGTCAATCAAGAGACTATTTATGTAATACCAGAAAGAGACAATGAACTCACGTAAGCTTAAAAGGAGAGTGTAGCACATCTATTTAAAAACAAAGGTTCCAAAGATCATCCTAAGCTAGAATTTCCAAAATTGTTAAAGAAAATGTTGCACTTTAACCATTATTTTTGATCACTGACCCCTTCTCCAAGCAAGAGCCACAATGAGGAGAATGCAGCTGGACTTAAAATGTCTAAGCTGACATGACCAACCTTCTTCAAATACTTAATTTAAGGGTATGGTCAAAACTGTGCTGGCCTAAGAATCCACTGGAGCAAAATGCCCCAACCTTCTTTGACGTGGGTTTTGGAGTCAAGCAAAATGCAAATGCAAACTCTCACAAGTTGTTCTACAAATGCTGTTAAATTTTCAAACTCCACATTGAGACAAAGTTTATGGCCTTGCTCTACTTTTGCCTGCATGGGGAACCCAGTGCCCTCTGACCCCTTGAGGCAGTCTGTCCTAGACATTACCTCAACACAATAATTAATAAGTAATAATACTGAATTTGAGCTCGTGGAATTTGCACAGGCTAAATGTTCCAAAGAAAAATGAATAATGCATGCAGAAGAGATTCATTTGGGGGAAAAAAAATGTAACTTCAGTTAGAAATAAAGCCCTGGTTGCCTTGGCAAAGAGGATTTAATTGCTGTAATCGCTACATCTCACATAAGGTCGCTGTTTGAGGGAGTCCACAGTACTGCTATTCATTCTGTGGCTGCTCTATGGCAAATAAAGGACTACTGGTCCCTAGAGCATCAGGGGAATAATTCTGAAAAGGTTTAAATTATTTTTAAAGGGTTATTAGCTTTGGCAAATGAGTCAAAAGTCATCTTAGCTGAGGAGCATAGGTACTTACACCACATTATGGAGATGACAGCAGGAAATGCCACAATTAAGGATGTTCTACTGGTGTTACAGTGTGTCATTAAAAACAGAGCTCCAAACATGACCGTTCCCTCTCCATCTGTGTCCTGCCCACCCACCCACTCAGGGTTGCCACTGTCCCTAACAAATTTCCCAGAGAAACATGAAGCCAGGGCACTGGCACACACACGTGTGCCTTCACACAAGTAAATTCAAATTGTTTTACTGGCATAAATCCTAAGGAACTCTACGGGAGTCAATTAAATCACCCCTCTTTTCTGGGTAACACTGAGAAGACTCTGGCCAGGGAAATTAAATTAGAGATGGGCCAGAGCCAAACTCCCAGATCCAAAACTACCCAAAACTCACAATGCATTTGGATCCAGGTCCAGATTCTCACAGTCTGCTACTGCTTCTCCCTCACTCTCTGCTACCTCCCAGGACAGGACAAACTTTTCAGACTGTCCCCAAGCATCACTTGGTGCATTTTATCACCATCCTCCACCAGGGATCTGCATCAAAGTGCTCATGTGTGTGCTCCCTGTGGCTGCTTGGCACATTTCTTGCCCAGACCCTCATTAAGTTGAGCAGATGCTTAGAAAGCTCATGAACAAGGCATTGCCTATCCCACACTTCTGCTTCTCTGCCTTTCCCACTTGCTGTCCTCTAGGACTAGCACAATTAGAGATGGGGATTTAGTGAAAATGCATTTGAGGACTCCTTCATTAATAGCACAAAAGGTTGGGCCACACAATGAGAGAAAAAAGGAACTGAGAAAGTTTGCTTGGCAGGAGATTTTTCAGAAGGATGTAGTGGGGGGACAGGAAGGTACATTATGGTCTTGGTGAACCATTTAAAGGAAATCATGGTGGGGCAGAGGGAGGGTGACAGATTTGTCCCACAAACGTGGGGCTGCTTGAGCATGGCTCTCCCAAGAGCACCCTCCTGGGGGGATACCCCTGCAAATACTGCTGCTCAGAACAATTCCTCCTCTGCTGGGAATACCCACAGCATCTCCCCGGGATCCTGAGGAGAACAGACTTGAGAGACATTTCCCTTTTATTTAGTTGTATGTAACCCCCAACAGAGGGTGAAGCACTGCTGCAGTGGCACTGCCAACCAGCACTGCTTGGGGCAGGGGGGCAGACCGAAAGCTGGGGGGAGAGGAGAGGAGAGCCAGAGCACTCAGGAGCAGCTCCCTGGGCTCTGGAAAGCTCAAGAAGAGCCCCTGCCGTGGTGGCCCCTGTGTCAGTCAGCACTGGCCCCAGGGCAGGGGCTCTGGGGGCTCTGCCAGCCCGAGGCTGCCCCGTCCTGGCACGGCCGCGCTGCCGCTGCCCACGCGGCGCTCCGGGGCTGCCAGGGAATGGTGCAAGGAGTGAAATAGCTTTAACTGTAAGCACCATTTGCTGTGCCTCAGAATGGCAGACTCATTTGTCACTGTTTTCTTCTCCTGCAGCTCTTTAGATTCATCTGGGATCCAATAACTTTGTTAATATGATTTCTTTCATAACCTGGCCGAGTACAGCATCCAAGGCAGACGTGGCAGCTATTTGAAGCATTAAATACCTCACACAGCACAGCTCCCTGCTCTGCCTTGTCCAAAACCATTTCTTATGAGTCTTTTATTGACATAAATTGCATGGGGAGCAGGAGCAGCACCCAAAACAAGAAGATATGTTGACAATTTTCTTGCAATATTTGGTTTCTTGCTCTTTCTGAGAGTCCTTTCTCCCCAGAGCTGTCAGCAAACTATCACACTGGCCTTCTTCTATCAGAGCATGCAAAAACTCATGGGTAAGCACAAGGACAAAAGCAACTCTCTGTGGCATCAGGAAGAACATGAAGAAATTGAGATCACTGTGCTCACTCAAAGCAATACCTCATCAGCTTCACAGGAGAGTAATCTGGTTTTTACCAGGATAAAATGACAGCAATGCATGGCCTAAAACATCTCAGGAAAAAAGGAAATTTCAAAGTAGTGGCATTTTTCTACTTTTAATACTATTCATTACTCTGAATGTAATGAATAGGAGGAGAAGTAACTGCATCAACGACCGAATCACTGTTGTGTCTGACTTGTTTAAACAAGACTGTGATTTACTGCACTGCCAGCTAATGAAGAGCTGTACAAGAAGCTGATCAATGCCATCATTGTCTGGCAGCACAAAGCAGGGACTCCTCAGCATATTGTCCAAAACAAAGGCTCCCCCCAAGCTCCCCGCCAGGGACTTGTTTATGAGGACACACAGTTTGCAGAGAGCCACATTGTGCCCCAAACTTGAAATGATCACTCAAAGACAGGAACCTTTGCTGACTTGTGTTTCCAACCTGAGTACAAGGTAAAAAATAAAAGAAATGGATGAAGAAAAGGAAGGCAGCTGTAAGACAAACATTAAATTGCCCTTTGTGATACTGTGAATTTAAGCAGTTTTGTCAGCCCAAGGCAGCTTTGTGTTCATTAACGGAGGTAACTCAACTCAGAGCTGGCTGCTCACAGGCAAAACTCAGCTTCTAATTCCATCTTCTGTGGTTTCCCTTCCCATTTCAGAGCTGCACCAACATTAATCACAGCAAAGGTAAGACAGGATAGCCTCCAGCAAAAGCAAGTTCTGGAGAGGAGCAGAGGCAATGCCCTGAGCTGGCTGCAGAGGCTGAACCTTTGGGGCCCCGGTGATGCAGCTCCTCATCCAAAGGGATCCCCAACCCCGTCCCAGGCAGGCTCAGCACCACGGGAAGGTGAAGCACAGCCTGTCCCTTGCTCAGTGCAGCCAGGCAGTGCTGACAGTGCTCTGCACATCCACACCTGGCCCTGCAGCAAGCACTGAGCTCTGCAGGAGCTGCCTGCAGTTAATTAGCAGGAGCTGTCACGTCAAAGCTTTTGGAGATGGGGTTCAGCTCACAACAAGCTTGTAGAACCCGAACCATTTAGAAATGTAAAATCTCTTTCCATTACCATCAACAAGGCAGAGCTTGTGTCAAGTCACGTGGCATATTGGCACCTTCCAGCTCCATGGGAAGTGCTTTTCACATCCTCTCCCCTTGCAGAGCACAGCAATGCCTGCTGACACTGGCAGACAAGAGCTTGTCAGGGCTCCTCTCACAATCCTGATTTGCCAAACGAGCTGATGTGTCAAACAAGATGCAGAGCCACCAGTGACACACAGCACCACGAACCCACTTGCAGAGCAGCCATGAGACACCTGCTGGTGCACCAAACAACTTAGAATAAACACAACTACCTCTCTTTTCTCCTAATTTATGGTTCTGGATATGAGATACAGCAAGTTAATTTACATGACATTGCCACATCCTTACTGCTCACAGGTGCAGATGAATGAGATAGCTGAGGTGCTGGAATTCAGGGCTTGAATGGAAGGAGAAAGTAGGCTTTCAAGGCAAACCAAACACCTTTTCCAGTGGGAAGTGGATCCTTGTTTCATTCCAGCTGTACTCAGTGTTCTAACACACACATGAAATATTCCCAAACCACCAAAATTAAAAATAACTGGCACACTCTTTACCTCCTCAGTGAAAAACACTGGTGGAATACACAAACAGGCTAAATATTTGTAATTAATCTAATCCTGCATTTTGATCCACCCTCCCCTCCAACTCTTACAAACATTTCCCCACTCCCATGACAGAAGAGAACATCCCTGAGCCAAGGCTGTGGAGGCCAAAGGAAGGAGCAGACAGTGGCAACACCTGCCACAGCCACCAGGACCCTGGCCCCATCCTCCTTCCCCTCACCAGCACCTTCCTACAGCACAGGAGCCTGCTTTGTGCACAAAGCAGCACGTCCAGGACCCCTTTTGCAGGGCAACAGACATTTCCATCAGGAAACATCTCAATTAAAACCCTGTTTTATCACCACGAGGCTGCAATCCCATCTGGAAGCGCTTCCAAGCCAATATCCAACAATTCCCAGGGCTTCTCTCTGTCACTGGAGCTGCTGCTCTGCCTGTGCAGTGATCATGGACAGCTGATTATTGCAGCACATAGTTGACCTTTATCTAAAATTCCATTAAAAAGCTTTATTGACTGTAGTCTTGCAGGCTCTTTCAGGATTCACTGGGTCATTTATTCCCTGTCGGAGATCCAGCGCTTTCTAAGCTTTCAGAATTGCTCGAGCTCTAAGGAGGAGTTATTTTTTTTTGTCATTTTGAGTAGTTTTAAGACTGTATGAGGGGGTGGTTTCTTTTCTTCTCCCTCTCCAGGGTGGCTAGGGCAGAGGTTATCTTAAGGCACGTGAGGAGGAGAGAGAAGCTGCCAGTGTGGCACAATGATTCCCAGGTTGGTTCATGGGTGTGGATGCAGCAGAGCCGTGGACTGCCAGCAGCTCCCAGGGAAAAAACCTCTTACCCTTCAGCCAAAAGAGATTCAGGTCTAAGTACTTCATACAGCATCCTTGTGAAATTTGTAACTCCATACCATCATGTCAGGTTTTCATCAGCTACAGCCAATTTTTCTGGGCCACAAGCCGGCCTCAAACAGAAATAAGAAAAATAAAAGAATGTTTCAACCTTTCCTGAAAGAGGATTTATAGAAATGGTTCATTCAAGCCAAAAACACCATTCTGGTGACAGCTCCCCCAGGCCTCATACGAGTGTCCTTCCCATTCAGCAACAAAAATAAAACAGAATAAGTGGGAGGAAGACAATACAGGCATCAAATGAAACAGGAGCTCTGGAAAAAAAATAGTGTGAATCTGTCTTGGAGGAATATGAAATAGTGCATAAGCACTTGGGGACTGAAGTAAGGTTGCACAGACATATCTGGCATTTCCAGACTTAGCAGTGCTTGATATTTTTATTAACATTACGTATCACTATTTCATATTTACATTTAGTTCCACGTACATTCAGAGAGGAAAGAGAAACCAAAAATTTCAACATTTCATCCTGGATTCATTAAAATTTTGGACTAAAAACCAAATTATTCCCAAGCCACCAGTAATGGCTTATTGCTGTGATTATTTCTAAATCTGAACCAGCATTTCAGATTTCAGAAGAGTATTTTTTTTCCTTTCTCAACACTTTGATTTCTGCTGAATGTTCATCCTGAAATGATGTTTCAGTGAATCATTTCTTTCTCTCCCCAGTAACAATCCCAGTGGCAGTGCTTTCCCATTCCCAGCAGCTTGCTTAGGAGCCATGAAGGCCATGTGGAGCCTCCTCCTCACAGGCAGCCAGGCTGCATTCCCCACAGTCTGTACTCTCATTTTCTATGCATTTCCGGATCCAAAACCTTCTGTTTTCTTTCCCTTGTTTGCTCTTGGCAGCTATTGGCAGGAGACATCCTCTTAATGATCTTTTTCTGGCCTTCTAGACGACTGCTCAGACTTCTCCAGATCTTTCATTATTAACACAGAAGCCTTGTAAGTCACTTTTAATGGTCTGTGCAATTTTTATTCCTTAGCAGGAGACATCACCTCCTCCATATGGATATATGTTTATTAATATAAATCCTTAATATCATTTTGCCTAGTGAGAATAATCAGGAAGGGTCTCCTGGCATGTATTACACGTTGTCCTGGTTCAAGCCCCAATCCAAAGGCAATCTTTGTCCTGCTCTGCGTGGAGCAGGGCAGGGAGGAGAGGATCATCCTTCTCCTGAGGTTGCCAAGGCACAGAGGGACAGTGAGGTCCCTGAGCAGGGTCCTGCCATCCCCCTGCAGCCACAGCTCCACATCCTGAGCCACTGCTGCTTCCATTTCCCTTCCCAGGCATTCCTTACCTGCTCTCAGCCCCTCGCTGTTATTCCTGGAATTTCTCCAATCTCCAGTTCCATTCTGACCAGGCACAAAAGAAGGATGGCTCCTTGCTGTTGGGGAGTGTAGAGAATGCCAGCAGAGCCACATTTGGTGTGTGACAATTTGCTGTTAATGCCCAGCTTTCAGGAGCAGCACATCCTCACTGACAGTTTAGATGGGGAGACTTGGAAAACAGGCCAAAAATCCATTGTTTACTCCTAAAGAGAGTGTTCTCATTTCTTTCCTATAACCAAGGGGCAATTGTCCATTTATTTCATTAAACGTTCTCCTGCTGTACAAATTGACTCCCATTTTTCTTTTAAATACATCCTCTGAGTCTCAAGATGGAGTTAAATAATAACAAACACCACAGAAGAAATAGAAGCCATTCCCAGTGCTATTAGATGAGATTTCTGTTCTTCCAGTTAAGCAGGAATTGTTTTCTCCTGTCTCTTTTATAACTCCTCCATGTATCAGGAGACTTCTTCTGTTTAGCAATTAGCACTAAAGTTGCTGTTACCCCTTCTGTAGTCACGATTTCCATCTTTTCTTTTCTCATTTACTACATTTCATCTAAGTTTGTCAGTGAAGAAGGAAGCAGAGATACTCCAGCACGTAAAAGGACAAAAAGTGCCTGAAAATTTGTGACACTGAAGTATGTACGAGTCCTGCTGGAATCTCAAAGCTGCCCTTCATTTTTACCCCTTTTTTTTTTTAACAGGGTGGCCCATAAAAGAGTTTAATCATGGCAACATAGCCCATTTCACCTACCTTTACAGTTAAACTATGCTTAGTGACAAGCCACCAAACATAATGGGCAAAATTTATCTTCCCAGATGGTGAATTTTGCAGTACAGATCAGACCAGCAAGGCCACAAATTAATCTCCAGTGTCATAAGCATTTCATCACACACATGTATAGATCATCTGCCAACAAAGGCAGCAATAGGAGTGGCAGGCACAGCAAAGGCACTAAATGCACACCCTGTCCCCAAATTCTGCCCCTTGACACATCTGTGTCCTTCCCTGACACCAAGCCATGCTGGCTGCATTCCAGCAGGAAAAGAAACAAATGTATTTTATTTAAAACACAGCACCACCAGAGCCCCAACTCCACCTGAAATTCAAGTTATTGAACGAAAATAACCAAGACTTAACTCAAGCCAAGCCAGTTTGGACTGAGGGAAGGGACTGGAAGTGATAGCTGGAGCTTCACAAACAAGCTGCAGTGTCACCCTGTAAGTGACAGGACTGGGAGGACGGGGATCTAACAAGGGGGTGTCTCTCAGCACAGCACATTGCTGAATCAAGGCACTGCTTCCACCTGCTTTTCAGTTTCCAAGCTTGGTTAAGAATCACAGGTTTCACCAAAACAAAAAGAATCAGCTCCCATATGAGAATTGAAGTCAGTTCTGCTAGGAAAAATCCAGCATAAAATAAAATACTGTGCAACACAGCATGAAATAGTAAAGAGGTGCATAAAATTGAGCATATCTGCTCCTTTGCATCCTGTCAGAGCTCAAGGCTGTGCTGAGAATGACTTGGGTTTGATCTATCCTCTCATATGAGCCAGACCCTGCTACACTTACAACAGATATGATTAAAAACTATCAGTTATATTAGGCAAAAATATATTTCCCAAGGCAAACATTCACTTCAATGTATTTTTCTCTGGCTATAACACACAGAAATTCTATGTATATAAGAACCTTCTGGGTTTTCACAGACATTAACATTGAGCAGAAAAACAGGGAAAGCTGGTGAGGGAAACTGCATAAATTAGAGATAAGCACTGTAGTGCTTGTATTTCCCTCAGCATCATTCCCTGCCTTCCATGTAAACTTCAGCTGAAAATCTCTCCATGGACCCAACATATCTCATTCAAAATAATCATAGCAACAGTTTCAGGTACTCTTCCCATTCTAAAGGGCAGGTGAACCACCATCAGAATTGCATTCTGCCTCTCACTTTCAGCATTCAACTGAAGGGTAAATAAAAATACTTTCAGTTTCTCTGATGAAAAGCACAATACAAGCAAAGCCAAATAAAAGCCCAGACAGGCTAGACTACAGAGAGCCAACAGTGAATTTTCCAAGGAAATATTTCTGGGCACGTAAAACATGCTGATTTATTGTACCAGAAACATTTCCTGGACACGAACAGATTCCATACACTTTTCAGAGGAGGAAATCCCCATGGAAACCTGACTGCCTTCCCAGCAGCTCAGGAGCACTGAGATGGACGTTCCACATGTTGGGAGAACACCTGGCAGCTGGAGCCAGGCAAATCCCATGGGCTGTGGGACAAGGTGAGGTCTCAGCAGCAGCCAGGCTCTTGTGGATCATCCTGGGGCTCCCCAGCCTGGAAGCTGTCTGCTCCCTCAATTTCTGCTTCCCTGAAAACCCAGGTCAGTCACTTGTTCAGTGCTTCCAGGACCTATTTTGCTTTTGAAAGACAGCATTTCAAAAGTGTCTCTGCGAGAATTTTTTGGTTATTTCCTGGCCAGCAGAAATATCAAAACTCTACCCTTGCGCCATTTGTTACGAGGTAAATGCTACTTTAGAAATTCCAGTGGAAAGAAAACATCCTCGTCTTAGGTTGTCTCTAATACCTAGGGAATTTTATCTGTGGTGTGGGGAAGAGAACAAAACCCTGAGAATTAAGAGCTGATGTTAAATCCTTGCAGAGCCTTAGGCAAATTCTATAATCTCCCTGCTATAGCACCGAGGATCAATACACGCCTGCTGAAACCCGACTGCTCCGTGAGGCCAGGCCACCTACTGACGGTGGATGCTGGCCAAATCCATATTTAACAAATTAAAAACAGTAAATCCACACAAGAGAACGAAAAAGTTGTGTTTAAAGGAAGCCCCTTCCTGACCTAAACCTTTTAAAGTTTGGTTAAACCCCATTACATTTCCCACACATTTCCCCCCGTTCGCAGCGCTGTGCTGTGAATCCCTTGTCCCTATTCAGGCAGCAATCTGTAAGTTTATTAATATGCATGTGCTATTTCACAAATGCTGAATGATTTGAAAGTGCTGCTTAAGGTTTGCCGTCTGTTTTCTCAACATCTGTCCCCAAAGTGCACTTCTGTCACGTTCTGCTCCCATCCTTCTCGGATCAAAAAGTTGGAAGTAAGGCACGAATCTGCTCTGAGGTTTCCTTGCACGGGCTGCAGCTCCTTCTTTCCCAAGTGTCTCACATCCTTAAAGCAGATGACACTTTCCAATTACCTTTTGGCCCTTTTGTTCCCCCAGTTTGGCTCACATTTCTCTCTGAATTTGGTCCCTATGCAGCTCTGAACCCAGAGTCTGACAGCTAAGGACATAACAAATACTCAGCACTAACCCTCGGGGTGGTTAGAAATGCCTGAATTCTCCTATTACAGGCAGATTCACAAGGAAAGGTCAACAGAGAGTTCCCAGACTTGAAACAAAAATGGGCCACAAAACCAGCAGTCAAAAGCTTGAAGAAGCAGGATGGGCTGATCTTACAGGAAAACTGAAGACAACTTGCAAAGTTTAGCCCCAAATCCTGGCTCTGCCAAAGGATTCCTACACAGGCTGAGCTCATTTTCTCACTTCTCACCTCCCCTCTGTACAATGCAGCAAGAGTTCTCACCACATCTGACCTGTGCAGGATGTAGCCCCTGCATTTTGGAGAGATGATGATGATAAAGTCAATAAAAACAGAGGGAACTTCACCAAAGAAACAGAAAACCCTCCTGTAAACTCTTTAGCAAAACACATTGCAGCAGTTACCCTGGCTGACTTACAGAGGCAGAATTTAAGAGGCAGAATTATGACTAGAAGCAAATAGAATTAAAACAAAAAATAATCAAACAAACATTTATAGCCCATACTTTAAAATCAATGCCCATGGTCCAAAAAGTGTCATCCACACAGATAATTCAAGATTATCTATAGTTTTCCCCTGTTGAAGAGGAAATGCAGAAGTTCTCTCAAGAAAACACTCAATATAACCAAAGGTTTACACCCAGCATTGATTTGCCCCTATTTGTTTTGCATACAACACTTAAAAAATTCTCTTACCTCAATACAAACTGGTCTGCTAGCGAGTAATCAGCCAGGAAAACATGGAAGGTCACAATGTCACCCTCTCTGACCGGGCTGAGTGGTAAGTGAATAATGATATTTTCATCCACCCTCAGCGAAGACTGCTTTAATTTGTCTTGATTTGGGTAAACAACGATGCTACCAATCCTCTCCATAGCTGACAAAGCTTGGTGTTCATTCTCTTCACCTGCATGGATATTGTTTTCCCATTTTGCATCCTCTGGAGAACATTCCCCATCCACTGTATAAATCTTATAGAAGAGCTCCACAGTAATCCCTTCCAGGGAGGCTGTTTCCTCTGAAACCAGGGGTGGAGGGGAGCTGAACCAGCTGGGAGACAATTCCAACTCCACAACACATAATCCCAGGTGGCCTGTCAATCTGCAGCTGGCCACCACTTCTCTAGACTCCAGGAAAGCAAACATCTTCACACAAGGCAGCATCTCCTCGGAGTCATAGTCATCCCAGTCCTTCCCCGCAATATAGAACAAGGTTTGTATTTTAGGTTTGTTGGAATAGATTGAGCTGTTGATTATGTGGGATTTTAATTTCCAATTAAAAGTGAATTTATTTGTGAAACCAAAAGATGCAGAAGTCAGCATGAGGTCCAAGGGAACGGGTTGTTCAACAGAAAAGGGTCCATACGTGGCATTTAGGACAGGTGGCTGTTTGGCTTTGTATATAAAGAATGAATCCACCCTAGACTGCAAACTGGAGTTCCTCATGATATCCTGGTTGGCTTCCTTGAGGAAGAAGAAAGTATCAGCATTGGAGATGTGAGGGCTCGCAGGGAGATACGTTGGCAGGTTTGAGAATCTCTGGATGCTGTCCATGATCCCTCCTCGGCTCTCCACCACTGCAGGCCAAAGAGAAAAGGAAACAGAAAGAAACTCAAATGTTTGCTGAGCATGGCCCTCAGCTTCTGACAAAAGCAATGGATTACAGGAGATCAATACTGCTGGCCACAATTAGGGAACAATCTGACACAGGTTTGTTCCAAGCTCAGGCTGGGAACAGTGCATCAGCTGTACAGCTCCCTTCCCACCTTCCCCAGCCTGTTATCTGCTGAAAGCCATTAATCAAGTACTGGGTACCACCAAGAGAGCATTGATTGGCCAGATCCCAAACTAACTTCCAAAACTTTTTACTGGCAGTCTATTTTTTTTTCTTTTATCGTCAGATCAAACTTTCAGCTTCTTCTCACCCATGTTTCAATGTGCCTAAGAAAGTGACATATTGAATATTAGTAGCAGTAAAACGGAACAGTTTAAGCAGTAAAAACTGAACATTTCCTTTGATCTACCATCACTAACACACAAAGCAATGGGGGTTGAACATCTGCATCACACCCAACCCATTCTGCCAGGTCAGCAGCTTGGAATTTAGTGAGAACCTGATAAAAGCTTCATGTTCTTGAAACCAAAACTTTTCACAATAAAATATATGGGGTTTGATAGAGGTCTCAGTGGGATGGATTTAGAGGCAAGAGTGAAGCTGAGAGAAGGAGAAATCCTTTACACACAGAAGGTTCTCAGACACTTAGAAGGATTTTTTGGTTTAATTCCTGAGGAGATTAAAACACATTTGGAAACCACAAAAGTTTCTCTTACAACACAATGGTCAATCCTCCAGCCAGCGCTGAGCGATTTTTCCCAGGAAAGAAAAGACTCCAGAGGGAGGGAGGGATCAAACAGACATCTTTGGTTTGGGCTGATCTCTAATTAATAGTGAGATATATTCAGTCTGGGCTGTGATCCTACCAGAAACAGTGGCTCTTTCAAACTAACAATTCTTACGCTCCAACAAAGAGCCGGTGAATCCGAGCTCCTGGGACTGCCTCAGAGGAAACAAACAGAAACCCAAGGAATTAAAATGCAGCAGTTCCATAAAGCACAGAGATAACAAAGGCACAATGACAGAGCCTAAGGTCAAAGCTCTCATTGTCTCTCTGCAGCTGAGTGGTGACTTCACTGTTTGTCAGGGCTGGGCAGAGCAGATACACAACACACAAACAATTACACCTGTTCGAGCCAGATGACTCAGATACTTGCAGCCACGATTTAGCAGAGATAAAAGCTCTAATATTCAAGCTATTTTTTTCAGGTTGTGTATTTTTAAAGCCTACATTTATCAAAGACAGATTCTAGGGCAAATCCCATCCATTTGACTTTGCTGCACTCTTGTTCTCAGTTGAAATTCTGGTCATTTGTTTTTTGATAGTTTGATATTATCTACACTTGTTTAAAGCCTCTCATTTCACCACTTTTGCCTTTACTTTTGCTGTATATTTACTTGTGTCAAGGAGGTTTTTTCAGCCATTGGAATATTCTTTGTGGGGATGAATAAACATGCAAAAATATACAAAAGCAGCCAAAAAAATTCTCAGCAGGAAACACTCTGCCAACGATCCCCTCTCTCACCACTGCACCTGGGGATCAGGTCAGAGTTTCCCCTCAGCTTCACAGGCAATTGCAAATGCAGCCCCAGCCAGGTGTCCCCTGCCTTGCTCTCATCGTAAACATCAGCCCAGCTCTGGAACACACCAGCACAGCCCACGGTGAAATGCAGAAACCCATCACAGTGGCAGAGCCATCACACATGGGATAAACAATTTTCCAGTCAGGAAAACTGACCTTGGTCCTTCCCTGCCACATCTTCCATCCCCATGTGGATGATGGGCAGTGGGTTCTCTCCCTCCCCAGGCAGAAAGTCACCAAGGGACGTTTCAGCAGCCCCATTTCTGCTCTGTGGTTTATTAATAGGGCACTTTGACACGTTCTGCCATCAGCAACTTCCCAACTCAGGAGCAGAAAGTGAACTTCCATCCTGGGAAAACTGAGGCAGAAGAGAAGGAAGGGTATTTTTCCTTTGCTAAAAATTCTAATGCAGACAAGCCCCTTTCTGGATTAATTGTAAATAAATTGAACTACATTTGAAAGCAATACTTTTGAGAAGTTGCATTTAACATAAAAACTTTACAGCTGTACAGATAAGCAACCAAGCAGATAAGCAAGGAGCCAGAGCAGCAAGAGTACCCTCTGATTTCTGGAGCAAGAGCTAAAATCTCCTCCCAAGGCACACCAGGTTGCAGAGGAGATTTAAACACTGACGTAGTTACAAACCAAAAACAAGACAAGGCTTAAATGCATTTGTGTTTACATTACAGGACTCCCACACACACTTTATGCAGATATTTTATCTCTCTCAAGCAGTGATTTACAGGAAGTTTAAAAGGGATGTTTTTCCCTTTCCTCCATTTCATTACAGTGGCAACTTTTCAGTGTCTCTGCTCAGAACTGGTACGAGGACTGAGATATCATCCCGCTGTAACTCAAACAAAATGAGATACAAATTTTGTCTGAAGGCTTATATGGGAAGCCATAAACATCAGTAGACAGGGCTGGGCTTTGTCCTAGAACCAGCCTGCAACAAAATATGATATCTGAATTTAGCAGCATTTTATGATGCTGTAGGAAGATCTAAAAAGAAATACTTCATACGATGGCAGGCCAGCACCCCACCTTTTTAATTCAGCACATCAGCACCACAGCATCAATCTCCTTACAGCAACAATCAGAAACCAGACACGTTTGGAGCTTTCTGGTGTGCAATAATGCCATGAAAAAATCACCTGCTCCTTTCATAAGCACTCCAGCAAGATCAAAGAGGGCAGAACATTAGACCAGAACGTGGGTTAATTCTAATTAGGTACCAAAAGAGAGCAAGAGCTGAGGAAAAGTAAATGGAGACCAAATGAGCTTCCCCAGAGCCCAGTGCTTCCTCAGACAGAACAGTCTGGTTTGCTCAGGCTGCTGGGGCACTGGGGGTGTTGAGGGGAGATGTGTGGAAATAACACACTGTTGGATGTGAATTGAGATATTGAGTTGGAATTTTGGAAAACTTTTCCCTTGTAACAGATTCTCTGCAGGTGCTTTGCCCCTTTTAAGACACTTATTTGGATTAAGGAACCACTGACCCCCTACAGCAACAGGTCAGCTTTTAAAACATCACCACTGCAATTTTATGTTAAAATCCTTCCCTCCAGAGTTGGGCAATATCCTCATAGCCCAGCTCATCCTGCAAACTCAGAGTACAGATGGAAAGGAAATACCCTTGTGATGTTTCTGAGGCACAGAGAGGGAGGAAAGCAGCAGGAACAGAGCATGCAATGCTGAGCATCAGAGATGTCCCTTCCTGCTCCTTACCCTGCCCAGCTCAGGCCTCAAATGAAGCTTCTGTTCTGCTCTCCTGATCATTCTTTATCTAACCATAAAATTATCCACCATTTTTGGTTTTAATCTCACTTGACCCTGGACTGCCACCACAAAAAGCGGCACAGGACTAAAAGAGAAGCAAAGCCACAGCTGCAGGACAGGCTGTGCAACAAAAATTCCATTCATGGAACTCAAGATTTCATTGAATCTTTCATTGAATTTCTTAGATTTCATACTTTTTAATAAGAAATGAAACAAGTATCCTGCTGGAAGATAGTGGTGGCAGTGGCAGGTCAGTGTTAGAAACAATGCATCTATTTTAAGTTATAGTAAGAGAAAAGTCTTTTAAAATCATCATTTTGTAGCTAAAAAGGAAAATAGCTCCTGATGGAACATAAATCCAAATTTCACATCTAAATCTTCTCTCTGCTTTAGCAAACTATTTAACAGGAGCCAAGTCTTCCATAAGCCATCAGTAATTCTGAAGCTGAAGGTGCAAGGAACAACAACTGTTTAAAATTGCAACTCTTTCAATATCCTTTTTCTCTGAAAACAAACAAGAAGCCAATCCTGCACCTGTGGAAAAACTGTGAAAATGTTAAAATTCATCTTTCCTGCAGCATCATCAGAACTGTAGAGTGAGCCCATACAGACACTCCTCTTTGTAAAAGAGGAATCATTTCAAGTAATGTGGTGCCAGTAAGTGCTATGATGTTATCCATGACTCACAGAGGCAATCAATGGCTTGTCTGTACAGGAGAAAAATCACCAGCCCTTCCCACCAGCCCTCACTGAAACACCATAAAGATCAAACTACACATGTACATTATTCCACTATAAAAATGGCTCTGTTCATAATAATTATTTTGTTCTGGAATTGCAGGCATTAGCCTTGAATAAAAAACACTGTAGCCCAGAATAGGGTGTCTACACAAGGAAAGCTATTCTAGAACTCATAAATTATAGGAAAATAATTAATTCTGGACCAGCTGTGTAGGTCACTTTCTCTCATATTGCCAAGGGATGCTGTTCAGAGACCCCAGCCGTGAGAGGGTGTCCAAGGTGATCTGGCCTGGCTACAGCTGGGAAAACTCTGACTCCTGGGGCTGGCAGGAGGAAAAGGAGGAGGATGATTGCAGTGTGGAAGTCTACTACGAGTTTATTCATCATTTGAGCACTCTGAGTAGGCTAAGCCTGGGCTGTGTGAGGATTTAGGGATGAACACCCCCTCGTGCTCTCCCTGACTCACTCAAAATGCAATGAAATAGCCAGGAAAGGAGGATGTCACTGTTTACTTCCTACATTCAGAGCCCATCCTGTGACTCATCTCCTCAGTTTCACATTCATAAGGAAAATGAGGAGAACCCTCCACAGTCACCCTGAGGGGTAAAATTCCATCACCTTCCATTCACTCCTTTACTGCTTGACTTTGTTATCCAGTGAACCCCACTGCACAGAAAAAGAGCCATAATGACAATTAGTGTTTCCAGCTGTAACAGAGCAATTTGAAAATACAAATGATACTGCAAAAAAGAGTTAAGAAGTGCTCCCAATACATTTTTAACATTAAAGTCAGACAGAAGCTGTCAAGATATAAAAAATAATAGTGTGAGAAAAGATGATAAAATCCCTTAAAGCTTTTCTCATTCTCTCTTCTTCTTATCCTAATTTGATGTAAGGATAGAACTTGAAGTAGGACTTGCA
Organism: Ploceus nigricollis; assembly: GCA_013399945.1. Lineage (NCBI taxonomy): Eukaryota > Metazoa > Chordata > Aves > Passeriformes > Ploceidae > Ploceus > Ploceus nigricollis. The sequence goes on from VXBC01012406.1 coordinate 279,415, forward strand.
ACCAATTCACAGTCCTTCCATTCAATCTTGATTACACATTTGTGGAGACAGAGATTTGCTTTGCAAAACATTGCTGGACCAGCAGCTTGTTTGGAAAGACAAAAAAAAAGATGCAATTTTTTTAAAAAATCAACTTAATCCAAACATCTAAAACTGAAGAGAGGTTAATTAACTTTTGTTGGCTTGGGACAATGTCTCACATCCTTATCTCCAAACGTCTGAGTCAAACTTCTGCTGCCCAGACTCCTCTGCAGCTGCACATTCTGGCCCATTCTCATTCCAGAAGGGTGTCAAAGCTCAGCCACACTCCAACCTCCCTTTCAGCAAATCAGGGAAGGTCCAGAATTCACTCACCCTCTCCTAGACACTGAATTCACCTGCAGGGTGAGAGGTCTGCCCTGGGAGGAGCCCATCTCCACCCAGTGACCCAGCACTGAAGGTGGCCAGGGCAGAGCTGGCTGTGGCAGGCTCAGTGCCCATGGGCACAGCACTCCTGCCACACCAGAGCTCCTGCCTCCCTCCTCACTAAAGCTTCTCCTCCCAAAAGTTTTAGAGGCTTTTATTGCTCCCTCTGAACCTTGTACAGTGGGAAACATAACTAAGGCACCTGGTTTTATGGGCTGCAGTAATAGAGAAACCACATGCCTGTGTTTACCAGCACTCTGCTTCCAAAAAAGCTTTAAAGCACATCTTCGGCCTCATAAATCTTTTGTCTACTAAAATACGTTTTTAAGTGCAAAATTAAACCATGCATATGAATGAAACCCCTGATCAGGCCACACATTCAGCCATAAATTGTGTTACTGTGTTCCAAAGCAAGGCAAGTGCTTTGCCTGCTTGCCACTGCCAGCAGATTAAGTTGGATGGTGAAGTTTCTGAGCTGGTGCTTTCTAGAGTTTTTAACTTGCCTGCATTTTGCACAGTCACCCATACTGAAAGACATATGTGCAGCAAGGCCACCTACAGATAGTAATAAAACCGTGCTGTCTGAAAGGCTGCCTATAAATCTTATTAAAGTAATCCCTTCCCTGAACCCAGATTATTACATTCACCTTTATGGTAGAATAAAAATTAATTTTCTCAGCTATAATAAGTGTATGATAAGAAGGCATCACTTGGGACTAAATAAAGATTATAATTAACTCCAACTGAATAAATCTAAATTTAGCTTGGACTAGCAATTTGCTTTCATGCATTTTCCTCTACGACTGAGTGAATAGGTACAGAAGGATTAGCATCCCATGCCAGTTCCAGCACTGCTGTCACAGAAAGGACTGGGACAGAGTGTAATCCAATACCCAAAAGGCCTGAAGATTAATTCAGGGTTCTCTATCAGCAAAAGTTTGGAAAACTGGAGAAAAACAAAAAGGCTTAAAATTGCCATTAGGATGGCAAGGAAAACGTGAAGTGTTGGACTCCAGAGGGAATATTGCTCCCTCTGCTCCTTCAATCAGGCTTGGGCAAAGGCAGGAGCTCTGCCCCAGGCTGCTGAGAGCACATTTAGGGGAAGCACTGTCTGTGATTGCTGGATCTTGCTGTTTCCTACCAAGCACCTGCCTTTGGGTGCTGTTGGAAAGGGGCTGCTGGGTCAGGGGGCTCTGTGCCCTGATCTGGTACAGTCACTCTTCATTTGCAGCACGCCACAGGTGACCCTAAAGCAACTGCAAAACAAGAGGCCACAACATTAAACAAGGACATTCAAGCAAACAAAATAGGGTGAGGTAAATGCACCAGACAAATATGCAAAGTTTACCCTGACTTTTTACTTAGCTGAAAATCAAATCCCTTAGAGCAGCACTATACCCAGCAGATTAGAGATTTATCCTTTTCCAAGGAAGCAAGGCTCCACTCAAAGAGTTGAGGAACTGCCTTGTTAAGCCACTACCTCATTATTTGTGTTGTCTGGGAAGATGATTGTTAGCAGTGTTATTACTGGGAAGGAGGAGGCCCAGCTTGTTCATCAAAACAGAGCGTGTATTTATCCTAAGCAGGGCACACGTGCAGCCCCAGCAGTGAGGCTCCTGTGCCACCTCCTGTGCCCTCCCTGCAAGCCCATTCCCGAGCTGGAGAACAGAATTTCTCTCTCCATTTCACATCAGCACAGCCAAGGCCACCTCGGTGCAGACACCAACAAAGCTGCTTTGGCTGCCCACACCTAGAGCAGGGAGGATGCTGAAGAAAGGAAACCCCCCAGGAGTTTTCTCATTTATTGTGGCTGTTGCAATGGCTCAGGTTGCTCTGCTGGGCTGATCACTGGCCTAACTTGCCATTTTAGTTTCGATCAGGGCTGTTAACACAGTGGTTAAAAGTCACAGGCTGCTCTTGGCAAGTTTCTCTGCATCTCTTATACAACAGCAACAGGGAAATTGTCCTGCCACTTACAATTGGAGGCATTAATACAGTGGCTAAAGATCACAAATTCATCAGCTGAAAGAACTGAAGGACAGAGCTACTAGTGCAAGTTAACCTGAAGTTTAAAAAACACCCGATTAATCATGCAGGCGTTTTGTTTTGGTTACCTGGAGAGGAGAAACAACTGCTAATGCAGCTGCCAGCACTGACAACCCCTGTGCATCCCTCCTGGCACCTGATAAATAAGGTTTGTCATGGCCGCTGGAGGTTCTCATTGCTAAAAAGAAGGTTAGGAGAGGGCTCCCTACCATTATCCAAAGCAAAACTCATTTTCCCTCAGAGACATTTCATAAACAACAGAAAATGAATACATGTATGGGAGTGTGTGGATATGTTCTCCAAATAACAGAGAGGCTTTACAAGCCAAACACATTCACTAAAGGCACCAGGTGATTGCAAAAGTAAATCTTTTAAATATATGCTCTAAACCATTAGCCAACTGTGAAATATTTGTATTCTGTGTCAAAACACCCAGACGTCACACAAAGCCAAGAGACTGACAGGAGCAAGGCCAGGATTTATGTTAGCTGGGGTCTATCTGTCATGGAGATAGCAAAGCTGAGAGAGAGTCCTTTTATTAAAATCACTCTCTGGCTGCAGATATTGATCTAAGCAGCTACGGTTGGACAGCAAAGTGCGTCCCCATTTCTCACAAAGTTCCTCCCTGGCACAGCAGGAAAGGACTGGGGTAAATGCCCTCAGCCCCCAGCAAATGGTACCCCAAAAGGATGGGCAGAGAACAAGGGGCATTGGTATAAACAGCATCCCACAACACCATGGCACAGCTGCCTTCCAGGAACCACAAAGTCCCTCTCAACTCCTCTTCCCAAATGTCCAGGAAGCTATTTTTCTCCCCAAACCACTAAGGCAGGTTGCCATTACTCCCAGATTGAGTTCAGCATTAAAACAAAGCAAAGAAACACAGTGCAGATTTCTTGCATTCCCATTTTAAGGAGAAATTGTAATTTCAAAGGGACCCTTCCCTAAATCTGCTTCAGCATTTTCCATTTTCCCTCTAAGCAATAATTTCTCCCCTGCTTTGGGCTGATCCCTCCCCCTCAGCCTCCGGAGGACACAGATTTTTGGCTGTGCTTCTCTTACAAACCCCACCTTGTGACTGTAGTCAGTGGCCTTGAGTATTACACCTAAACCCAAAATGAAGGAAAGGAACTAGAAGTGCTATATATTCCAGACTTCCTACATGTCTGCACCCATGGGTCACACATTGATACCCACAGGTATATTATCTTAGGGCACTCGTGATTCTCCCCATGTCAGCATCTCTCTTTGGAGATATTGGAAAATTCCTTGCATGAGCTGAAAATTACAGGATATTAAAATGCTGATTCTCCAGAGACACTGTCAGAAAGCAGGAAGGTTGGTCCAAAGCCCTTCTCCAGAACAATGGGCTTTCACTGGATTCTCCATCCTGTTGATTCAAAGCTCTTGGAGGCACGAGCTCCAAACTGATGGGCCCAAAGAGCTGCGTGAAACCACAAAAGCAGCTTACAGTAAACCCCTGTAAAGTTATTAAGAACACAGATACGTCTTGAATGCAGAGAAAATCCTCTGTCTCAGCAGCACACATCCATATCCCACTGTGACTGTAATCCCAGGAGGAGCCTACGCCACGCCCGGCCCTGCTGGGGACCACGATAAAACACAACGGAGACACCCAGAGCAAAACCCAGGTGGGGCAGCAGCCCCACAGCTCTGAGCTCACAGCCTGAGCACTGGGAGCAATCCTCCTCTCCCACCCCATTTCTGCTGGATCACTGACTGCCCAGCTGCTTTTGGGCACTGTTAGCAGTGTAAATTCCTGCTTGCACCTTTGCACTGTTCAGGTCTGTGGAAAGGAGTCAGCTTTCGCTTAGGTCTCCCTGCTGAACTCCAGAGGTGCAGGCAGTTGCCTCCAGCAAGATTTGTGTCCCCATCCTGCAAACACACAGCACAGAGATCATTCCAAGTGTGTGCAGCCTCGCTACGTCAGGGAGTTTTCCCACTGGGAAATTGAAGCACAAGCTACAAAGTTCCAGGACAGAGACCTGTGAGGGCATGCAGCCTTTTAGCTGCTTTAAATAAAAGCTCCATGGCTTTACAGATTCCCCACTATTAGTTCAGAGATGTCTGGGCCTTTTTTCTCTGAACTCAGGCTTCAAGCTGCACTTAGCATTGCTCTCACCAGTAACCAATATTATGCTAAGATATTACCCAGAGCAATATGTGCTCTCTGACTCCCCCAGGAGCAAGCACACAGGCCTAGTTCTGCAGTTCAGACATCACTGAGTTATCAATTCATGTCTGCTTCTCGAGGAACAGCACATGAAAACACAAATCCTTCCTTTCTAATGACAGCCTGTTTCTTTTCCCCTGCCCAAAATAGCCAGAACAAAAGTTTCTGTTTTGTCTCAGATTTCTTTACTTAATTCAACATTTTATTTTTGGAATGACAACAGCCTCAAGCAACTCCATTAATTTGTTACGGAGTGAGAGAGCTTTGCATTCCAAGTGTGATTGCTGACCTGCTCCCCTGCTCCCTTGCTTCTTCAAACAGCCCTGCTCGAGCACATCCCGGTACCAGAACAAAGCCTAATTTCTCATGCTTGAATGCATTATTTTACTTTATGAATACACATCTGACATATTTTACAAATTTACGGCAGATGCTGTCAGAAAGGACAAAATAACCCTCCCCTGGTACCGCTTTTCTCTTACTACAGCAATCAAAGGCTGCAGCTTGTCACTCACACGTGGAGAACGGCTCCTCTCGGAGCAGAAGGAGCCTCACCCAGGACTTCTTGGGTGTTTGTTTCTCTCTCTGGTGCCAATTCACAATTTAGAGTTTGATTTTCTAAGCACAATGAAAACTCCCAATAGCTCTGGAGGAGGCAGTTCAAGGAGATCTTGTCAAAATATTTGTGTGAAAAGAGAGTGAAACCTTATTGTGACTTTCATGCTGCGAGGCACCGAGTACAGTTACCTTGCTCACAGACAATTATTAACTTACAGGCAAAGAATAGAAACTCTTGAGCAAAACCCAAATCTGGATGAGGTCATACTTGCTGTGTGGTTCACTCGTGTCAATGTATTAATGCAATAAAAGATAATGAGCATTAGCTGACAGCATTTTCAAACTCTCCAAGAGTCAAGAGGAGTAAATTAGACCGGATTTGAGATTGCCTGAGAAGGCAAAAAGCTGGATCTAATTCTTTTCTCAATGACAGGGGAATTACAAAATTGATTAAGAGTCACAGGACATCACTATCACAGCCCAACGTGCCTGGGTACAGCATTTGGGTGTGCTGACAATGCAGCTCATCACAGCTCAGCATCAGCATCTGCCCATTTGAAAATGCCATCATGGGCAGTGACAGGGACAGCAAAAGAGCCGTGTTCACCTTCTGCTTCGTGGCATCACCTCTAAACCTCTGTGTGGAAACATCACTACTGCCGTTCAAGTTTGAGTCAATTCAAGTTCAAGTCAGATCTTATTACATCCAGTGCTCACCTACCCACAGCCTAGAGAATGAAATTCTGCAGAAATTCAGCATCCAGGTCACTTCAGCATTCTGCTTTGTCTGGCATTTATATCTAGAGCCAAGCACATAATTCACACTGCATAATTTATCCATGGGATTTTGCCCATGGAACAGCCAAAGCAGATAACAATTTTTTCATACTTATTTATTTTTTAGAAAATTCAGTCAACTTCTCCTCTGCTTCTGAACTCTGCAAAAAGATTATGAACCTCTGGTCTTACTCTTCCAGAGCCTGAGCTCTCGGCTAGCTGTGATCAGACAGATTAATTCACCTCTTGTACAGTCTTCTGCCTTTAGCTATTCTTGTTTCCTGAGTGGAGGGAAATGTGTACAAGCACTAAATCTCAAACATGCTATTCTAACATTTGGATTCCATTATCCTAGAGATAACATATAATCCTATAATGATATGTAATAAATTAACATTTAATCTCATATCAGAGAGTTCAAAGGGATCAGAGCCAGCTGGTGCTAAAATAAGCATTTGCTGGAGGCTGCCGGACTGGGAGCTGAGGCTGAGATGTAAGATCTGAGCTGCTCTGATGCTTTGGCTTGGCAAGAGTGGTTGGCAAGGAGAGGATGGAATAAACTCTGGACAGGAAGGGGACCATCTCTGAGACCACCCAACCTGTGCCCATTCCCTGTCAGTGAAGTCCTTGCAGACCTTTCAACAGCAGGAGAGGAAGATTTCCCCCCTGAGAGCTGGGAGCAGGGAAGGTGATCATCCCACAGGGCTGCTCAGGGGATCTGATTCAGAGCTCCACTCATTCCCTGTTTGTCAAGGTGCCTTGAGATGTGATGAGGCTGGGAGCAAGCACCCAAGCTGGGGCTGAGCTCCCTCCAGCTGCAGAGAACCACAACAATCCCATTCTTCCCCCAGCCCTCCCTTATGCACATGCAGAACTGATGGAGGATGGACAGTTTCAACACAGAGAAGGCAAAAATAATTTTTCATTTCATTTTCCTCTCATGTGCCTTCATACACAGAGCTAATACACCGACCACTGCACAATCTTCATTAACAATGACAGCTGTTAATAAAGTTTTATCCATAGAGACTTCCTTATTAAATGCACACAGAGTCTGGTGTGAGGGATGTGTTTCTCTGGAGACAGGCACAATTAAACACCCGGGAGAAGAGGCAGCTCCCGAGCCAAGTGAGGCACTGACAACTACCAAGAGCTGCTGACCCAAAAAAGATCAGAGAGAAGCCCCTGACTGCATTCCAAGTCCCTACAACTTCCACCAAGCCCAAATTTCACTCTTAGGGGAAGGAGATAAAGCCATTAATCTTTGTTAGTGGTCAGCAGCAAAAAAAAAATATTAACATCAGTGAGATTCATCTTTAGTCTCTGAATCCAAAGACACACTTCACTGCTCCATCTCAGATGGAACACAGTGTAAAAAGAAGACTCTCAGACAGCCAAGAGAGGCAAGAATCCATCAGACACAACAGTCTTTTTAAAAATCTTGTCAATTGTCTCTGTTAGTTTTTAGTGATCACACATCAACTTCACTGCCAAATTAACTTAAAAGCAAAGGCAGATTAAAAAAAAGGAAAAAAAGAAACTTAGACAGGACAGCCAATAAAAATATACAGTGAGAGGAGTTTCACAACTTGACACTGACCACAGTTCTGTATTTGAAGAAAACTTAATAAATAAAAATAACAGAAAAATTTGAAGTGTTACAGAGTTATCTTTGCTCTGGCATTTAACACACATTTCTATTACCCTTTCTCGATTAGCCAAATGAAGATCAATGTATCTATAAAACTCAATGACATGTTAATGCAAACCTTAAAAAAGATAAAATGCCTTTTATCTCAGTCTTAGGAAAACCTAATAAAGAATTAACAGTCCATGAAGCTGTGGAATTTCACTCAAGGCTTTACTTTGTGCCAGGACTTCCTACTCCATTATTTTTTAATGGACAGGTTTCCCCAGGCTTTGGGACATGTCAGTACAATTGTACATTGTCATTAAAATTGGTCCTGTATTTTCCTTCAGAGGAAACTGCATTGTAGTTAGATAGGAACTGCATTGTATATGTGAACTTAAAATACAAACACCCACAATGGATCAGAAGTGCAAATGTAGAGCAAGTGTTAAATAAATATGGGAAAGATTGTAAAAAGCAATGATTTTGATAATGATCTGACAATTAATGAATTTATGAGATAAAACTTCCAGCTGTAGGATGAGCACTTTGGATCAGAACTCATCTGGAAGATCAGCATTTCAAATATCTTTCAGAAGCAACTGCCAGGAATCTACTGACATGACACTAGGTGTTGAATGTTGAAAGGGAGGCAGACAAATATTATTCTAGGACTTTGCTCCAGCCTGCTTCTCAGAATTAACAAGCCTTCAGTGAGTGACACAGGGAGCTGGGATCCATCAAGCCAGACTCCCCTGGGCTCAGTGGGAAACTGGTCCCATCCAAGCTCCATCTATACTTATTTCTACTGACAAACACATAGCAGCAAGATCACAAACCTCAAATGCCAGCACTTAAAAGACACGTCAAACCCAACACTTCTGCACACATTTAAAAAGTTGCTTGTTCTCAAAAGGGCCTGAACACCTGCAGCTCCCACTGAGACTAAAGGAAATGCAGGTGCTTCCCACTTGTGCTAATTGAGGTGGGCTTGGCTTGGATGCCAAGGCAGGGCCCCACTCCTTTGAGACACCCACGGGTGACTGTGAGGCCACAGTGCCCAGCTGCAGCAGGATGCTCGTCACAGGGGAACGCGCCAAGAGAGGCACCACGCGGAGCCTGAGCTCAGATTCTCTTCAAGGCTGACAGGTTTGGCCTTGTGAATCAGCACAGGGAGAAAAGAGACAGCAGTAGCCAGGAAAAACACTCCCAAGGAAAAGCAGGAGGCAACAGTCCAGGAGAGAGGGATGGGAGAAGCAGTGAGCAAAGAGGAGGTGGCAGGAGCAAAGTGAAGCTTGACTGTACACAGACTGACAGCTCACTATTTCCATTTAAAAAACCCCAAGCCATCAATGATTGGTCCAAAAAGCCAAAGGCCACTTTGAAACCTTTCTTTTTCCTCTGGGATGAGGGTGTCTTGCCCTTAACCCAGCTGGGTCAGGTAGAAAAGCTTTCCTGCCTCGAAGGTTTCTCCAGCCCAGCATTCTCCCCCAGGAGCTGCACTATTTGTACCAGTTTACCTGGGACCCTCCTCACCTCCCCTTCTACCCCTGCTTCTCCCCCTGTGTTGGGAGAACAGCTGCTTCTCCCAGGCACTCTGAGATTAATTATTCTTGGCTCTTCTGCACGGTGCCTTGATCTGGAAAATTTATTTAGATACCTTCTCAGGCAGCATATTTATCTGCTGGCCCCAACATCTGCCTGAGCATAAAAGTCAACATCTGACTGATGACAAATGTCATGCCAGTTAAGTAGAGACTGTCCTCTGCCAACCTCACCACCCTTGTTCTGGTAGACTTGAGTCTCATGGCAAGGAGCCTGAGTGTGTTCCCTCCCTCCTCCTTGAGGAACAAGCACAGGTCTCAGCCAGAGTGGGAAATCAGGCATGGGACAAGAGGAGAGGGCACCTTGTCCCATCAGGACAGAGGGACAAAGCTGTATTCAGCCCTAAGGACAACAGCACTGCTCTGTCAGTCAGATGCAAAGAGATGAGACCCAATTTAGGACAAGAAGAAAGACCCCAAACACACCAGGTAGGGAAACCCACACCATCCCCATTTCTGCAGTGCCACCCCAAGCACCGAGGACATTCAGGCTCCCCCACAGTGTCCCATCACCACATTCCAGCCCAGGGTAAGGAGTTGGCCTGTTGGGAGAGGATGGGAACAAGGCTGATGTCTTGAGCCACAGGCATTTCTGCCTCTCTGTGCATGGATATGGAATAATAGCCCTGGATGCATCTCACACTGCAAAATCAATTGCTGGCAAAAAAGCTTATTTTGCCATCTTTACTCACCCATCCTCTCATACACAACAAGTACACTTGGATCACCAAGGTGGGATGTGAAATTAATCAACAGGAAGCACTGCCTCCCAAAGGCAGCCTATTCCAGATCTATTCCTGGCCAATCTTCAAGGAATGTTCTTCTACTCATACAGAAAATGTGTAAGAACTGCAAATACAAGAAAATACTGCTCTGTGCACCAGGGTTCAGACCAGTGTGTTTTGTTGCCTGATGTGGAAAATTGCATCACCAGACCCCATCTGACAAAAGTCCCTGCCATGAGCCACAACTTTCAAGAATTCTTACAAAAGCCTACTGCAAGCTTGGAAAAACCAAACAAATAAGAAATAAAGACTTACTTAACAACAAACAAAAAAGCTCTTCCCTTTCAAACACATTCTTTGAACCTCACCGTCTCTACTGAATTTTGGATGAAACTTAGAGCCAAATATTTATAGGCAGCCAACTGTAACAATGACCCTCCCTTTTGCTGTCACCCTCCCGGCCCTCAGTGCGAGGCTGGGCAGACAGAAACATGAAGATGGAGGGTGAACTAGCTCAGGAGGGGGAACTTGTCAGTCAAAGTTGCTAATGCAAGACCACAGCAAAACTTGGATTTAACCTCAGCAGTGACCACCTGTCACAGTGTGGCACTTTGCTTGTCAGTGACCTGCTTTCAAAAGCAAGGATGCTGCACAAGTCTTCCTGAAACTCAGCAAGGAAAAATGCACCTGTCTGCTGGGCAGCCAGCAAGGCTTCCCAAAGTCTGCAACCAAATGAATTCTCAAGTTCCAAGGAAGTTCCAGAGAAGAAAAACGTGCAGCATAAAGGATTCATACAGAGAGGGACTCCACAAAGCTCCCCTGTGCTCCTGGCACATCATTTCTCAGGAAAATTACAGCACTTCTTCTATAACCACATCTGACTGGGGTACGAGGTTGCACATGAAGAGATCATGTGTGTTCTTCACATGTGCCATCAAATTTAAAGCACTTGCACACAGGAAGGCAAGGTCCACATGCCAGGGAGCTCCCCAGCACATGTCCAGAGAAACTGGAGGTGTCTGTGTGGGAATGGAGGATGGCCCAGAGGAGGCAACCTTCTTCCTCTCCTTCTTGGCTTATAGCTGAATTTTTTGGGGTTTGTCTCTCCATAGCAGGAGCAGTGCAGAAGTTGCACCTGACATGGACTGCAAGCAGGTTTTGTGTCAACCAGTTTATTTACACCAGTACAGACCTAGGGCTCACCCTGTTTTCCCTGTAACACTCCTGCCTTAGAGGCCCATTGTCTGAACATCTAACTGCAGGATTCATCAGAGATTATAATATTTTAAACAGAACGTGTCTGAGGATTTTTCAGGAGTATTAGTTTTCAGAAATGCTGTATGTTTATTCATACAGTTAATTACATAGACCACAAAAAACCAGAAAATGTCTGGTTTTTCTAAGTGTAGGAGTAAAAGGAAAAAGTTCAATTCTAACTAATCAACAGTCTCATCTTATTCTTTCCTCGGTTTTTAATCAAAATGTTTCCAGCATATACAGCTAGCAACAAAGACCCAAACAAGTTAATTTTCCTTAAGCAAGACACGTTGCAAAACCTGCAACGCAAATAAGCCAAGCCTTGCCTTGAATAGAAAGATATCCCACAGCAGCAGGGAACTGAGTCCCAGGAACTGGGGTTCCTGACAGCACCAGAAGGAGCACGGGGGTGCAGTGAGGGGAGCAGCAGTGGGAAGGGGCTGAAGGTGGAATCCCTGCCCTGCCACAGCCCAGCAATTCCCAGCTCTGGGACTGTGCCTGTGCTGCCTCCCACAGCGCAGCCCACACCGCCTGCAGCTCTTGTCATTTTATCAATGAGAACCAGGAATTTGTGAAGACCAGCTTTCACTGCACTTCATTATGTTTTTAGCATAAACCAGAAATCGATTGTGTCTCGTTAATAAAATTCCACCACAACAAACTAATTAGAGAGCCTCATTAATTTTTTATGCACGTTACTCCTGTGCAGGAAGCCGCTGACCTTTCAGTGACGGGTGTCGCATTCATTACACACTTCATGTTTTCTGCCTTCTTTTCTGTGATTTACAGTAGTTGCAACACGTTTTCCAAAAAGCAAAGCCTGTTTTTTCCAGTGAAGCTCAGAGCTGGCTTCTCCCTCCTGCCATGTAATTCCTGATCATGTCTGCCTAGTCCTGCATGGCCCAAGGATCAGGGAAGCAGAAAGACACCTCCAAGCCACTTGCACCTGCAGAACAGATGCAAGCAAAGCCTGGGCACACCTCAGGGTGCAGGGAAACACAGGGATTCAGTGGGCACGGAGAAAACCCATCTCTGCAGGGACTGAGGATGTGCAGTCTCTGTCCTGCTCAGCCCCACACAAATCCAGCCTGGTGGTTTCAGAGCAAGCAGCCCCAAGGTCAGTCAGTCTGTCCCAAAGCTGGCCTCAGCACTGCCCAAAGCACAGGATGCACCACTACCAAGTGGCCATTAAATCCTTTAAAGAGAAGTAAAAGAATTTAGGAATAAAATGAAATTTCTGCTTGAGTAAGGTCTCCTGGATCAGGCACTAAAACTGCCTGGTATCACTTTCCTGTGTCATCACACACCTATTTTCTCCTTGTAAAGCACAGTATTGATTTTTACATGTTTTCATTCACACTTAGAAGCTTTCCAAGATTGGACTTTATTCTTCAATATTATCTGCTGAACAGTGAAACACTGGAACAGATTGCCTGGGAGCACCACAAGGTCTTCATCACAGGGAGGCCACAAGGACAGGCTGTCTGTAAGGAATCCCAGATAGAGCTGGGCTCTCCTTGGGACAGGGGCATGCACAAGATGATCCTTTATGTTCCCTCCCAGCCCTACTTCTCTACCAACACTCAAGCACACTCTGAACCTCAAACAACCAAGGGAGTTCACCTGCCCTTTGGGACAGCAGCAGCACCTCAGCAGTGGGGAAGAAAAGAGGTTATCCTCCTTTATGTCATCCCTGGGAAATCCAGCTATCTCAGAGCTTATCTGTAAGCCATACTCTGAATTTCTCAGATCTTACCAGTCACCACTATGTATTGAACAAAAAGAGCAGCCACATCTCACAACTGAACGCCCATTTCCAAGTATTTCCTGAGCCCAAGATAGTCTCATCCTGATACTGGCCCATATTCACCATGGGCATCAGTCATGTTTGGAGGGTTAATTTGTTAAAATACAGCAAAATGGCAAGTACTAAGAAGCATTATCCAAGTGACAAGTGCTTATGCATATTTTATGAAGCATCTTCAACCTCAGTTCAATGTATCCAAGAATACTTCTGAAAAATGGCAGATTCTGGAGGGGATTTGGAGAGGAAATGACATATAGAATAGGAGGACAGATGTTGCTAATTTATGATGCAAAGGCCTTCACTGAAAAGTGCACATTTTGCTTAAGATTCTCTACAAATGCTATTTTAATGCTGATTTCCTCCTCTTTAGAATTTCACAAACTCTCGTCTGTAAGAACTTCAGCTTGGCTCAGAAGTTTAGCTTGGATCAAAAGCAGCATCTGTAACCAGCAATTAAACTGGGGCTTCAGCACTGTGTTTTTAAAGCATACCCACTTTTTAACACCACCACTTGGAAAAACATGGCTAAGCTGTACATTGGGAATGAGAGTGCATTCTGCCTTTCTGTCTTCCACTCTTGCCAGGATTATTGGGACTTTTTGACCTGGGACTAAACTCAGAACAGCAACAGAGTAGGAACCAGTGAGATGGATGGATCCTAATATCCAAAGAGGTCAGAAAGCCAAAGCTAGATCATCTGTTAAGAAAAGAAAAGCAGGATACAGTGTCAGGCCCAAGTGCTTCATCAGTAATTCCCAGTGCCTCGTGCACACAATCTTGCTTTTCCCATCAACGCTGAAGAGCTTTTCAAACATGAGTCAGCTTTCTGTTCTACCTCAAAAGGTCTGGACTACAAACGAGGAAGACACTCATGTCCCACATCCAGGAGCCTGCACAGATCCCTTTCTGCATGCCAGCCCTTCCAAATGGATGTGTGGCTTCATGGCTCTTCTGCAGCTCTCCACAGACAACCACTACAGAGCAGATTATTTTGTGCAAGGCTGCAACAGAGGGGTCTGTGAAATCCTCCTCGTGTGTAAATATCAGTTAAAAATAAAAAAGGGGAGCCATGCACTGACTTCTCCTTCTGGCATTCATTTCAGATACTGCTGGATCATGCCAAAGTGCAAATAAAAGGCAGCCACCATGGTGTGCAGACACTGCACTGAAAAACCGACATCAATCCGGGGCTTTCACTCTATCACAGGGCAATGTTTGCTCCTCAGTTAAGGCAGCATAATTATTTCACATAAGGTGACATTTAAAAATCAAACACACACCAAAAACCCCCACAACCTGACAGTTACATAAGTCAGCAATCGAAACATTTCGAGAGCTGGGGTTCCCTGTACAAGCACATTGGAGATGAGAGCACCAGGGCTCAACACCAGAGCTGGGACAAGGCAAAAGCCTTGAACTTCACCCACCAGCCCAGGTGCAGGATTTGGGGTGCCTCAAGCTCAGCTCTTTGCTTGCACTGCACAACAGCACGAGCTCAAATCACAGCCCTGAATTTCACTTCTAAGGGAGCCTCTCAGCTCTCCTGCAAGCCAGGAGTGCCGAGGTGGGACCCCAGAGAACAAGGAGAGGCAGCAGAGATGGCCGAGGCAGATGGGCTGCACCTTTTCCTTGGCAGCACACACCAAATCCGCCGTGAAGGATTCCCAATCCATCCTGCAGTGGCAGTCCCTGCGCCCATCGCTGCAGCCCAAACCATGAATGACCGTCAGCTTTGAACGCTGCTGCCAGCCAGATCCTGGGGAGCTGCCTGGGGAAGGCAATGCTAATTATAAGCATTATAATGATTTCTGGCTGATATTTGGGCTTCCCAAAAGCAAAGGGGACTCTCTCCTCCATCAGTGGCACTGTCCACCCCCAGGTCACACCGTAACAGCCCCGGGAAGGAGGCTCCGAGTGCGCCAACACCCCACCAGCACCAACTCAAGGCAGTTGCTGCTGCCCTGGTCCCTGTCCTGGCAGGGGTTGTCCCCATGTCCCCCAGGGGGCTCTGGGAGGGTCCCCAGGGACAGGCTGCACTCAGGGACCTGGCCAGACCCAGCTCAGCCCTTGGCAGCTCTGGGAGCTTGGCAGTACTTCATGCTCACACACACCCACGGTGCTGCTGGAGGAGAGTGATTACTCTGCACAACACTCTCTCTCCCATCCCAAGCAGAATTTATTTACCTTTTTTTTTTTTGTTTTTATCTGATAAGTTGAAATTTCAGTGCACTTGTCTGCAAAAACACTGCATTACAAAGACATACAACAAATACTGACTGTTTATAGACTCTGTTATTTATTCCCAGTGTATCTTCCTACCTTTTACTGGCCACGTCTTTTATCAGCAATAACCAAGTACCTTTCAAGTTGACAACCTGTTTGCTTTATGGCTGGAAAATGTACCCAAGTGTCTTCCAAGCCTGTTGTGGCTGCATAGAATTCAAATAGCTCAATGAATGTCGTTTTTGCAAAGTTTAGTTTAGGTATTATTCACATTTTGCTTCTGGGTTGTTTGGAGGTTTTTTTGGTTAATCAGCATTGTCTTAGGATGAGCTTCTTAAGGCAAAGCAAACTTTTCAAAATTGACAGTGTCAGTGCCAGAACCAGGGTTTCCAGTCTACATATCGCCCAAAATTATAGTGTCTGAAAAGAAGAATAATCATAATCAAGGTCCAAGCAATTTTGAGATGATAGGCCATTTCTAGTCAGCATTAAAGGGAGCTGGCCACAAGGATATAGGAAGAAAGTCAGCTAATGAAGAGTGATAAAAGAAAATAAAATAGTTAGAAACTGACTTTGTGGCAGCAGGCACGGACACCAGACTGCTGGGACCTGCAAGGCACAACTACAGGTTTTCAGAGCAAGAGGAGAAAGCCCAAAAAAACCACAGGTGTGCTCTGCCTGGACACTCAGACACAGACTCCAGCCATGTCCACTGAAACAGAGAAGATGGTTTCACTTGCACATCTGACAAGAGCAGCACTGGAGTGAAGGCCAGAGGCTCCTGGGGATGTGTGGTCTCTGCCAGAGCTGCTCCCCTCCCACAGCCAGGTACCAGCTGGGAGGACTCTGCCCTCCTCCTCCTCCTTCCCTGCCAGCCCTCCATTTCCTCACCAAGGGCTTGCATCACATCACTATTTCCTTTGGAAAGTGCTGTTTCTCAAGCAATAATCATGCCTTTGTGTTTTAATGTTTTGATTGTACTCAGTCTCCTGCTCTCCCCTAAGCCCCCTCCAGGTTCACAGCAGTGACACCTTTCCCTTCAGATTCCCTCTCCAAGAGCCATCATTTCTCTCCCTAACTGAATTGTTGTCATGGAAATCATTCCTCCTCTCCATCTTTCTGAAAGGCTTTTAAAAAAACCAGCCCCCTGCTCTTCCACCTCTCCAGCAATCAGCCACCCCACGGCTCCTCTCCCAGCACGCCCCAGCTCCAGGAAAGCCCCTCTCCCACTGCCCCACCCAACCCAAGGGAGTATCTGGCCCCAGCACAGGGCATCCTTTTCAGACCCCCTTAGGGTGATTGCCAAGTCTGCCACAGCACTTTGGTTCTCAGAGGTGCAGCCCCCTCCCAGCTCAGGAGCCATTAGCTCTGAAATGCAGGGTGCAGCCACAGCCACCTGTTCCCTGTCTATATATACAGACAGAGATGGGAAGTGTTTGGGGATTTTGTATAAAAATGTTTCTGCTTACATAACAGGCAGAAATTCTGCAGTCAAGAAATTCTGGTTCTCCAAGCTGGAAAGTTAATTACTGAAAATTACCTTTGATGAACTTCCAAGACAAAGGCTGCTGGCTCCAAAAGCGAAGCATGGCTGAGCTGCCTCCAAAGAGAAAGGAAGAAACAACTGTGCCCAAAATAAAACCCATGAAACTGCTGCACTGGGCACCCATACCCAGAAGCTGGGGGCCACTGTGAGGAGAGGCTGGGGCCACCAAACCCAGGGCACCTCCTTCAACTTCATCTGACACAAAGCCAGAGGTCAGTGTGAGGCCAAGGACAGCTTTTGGCACTTCCTAATAGGCAGGGCCTGCACAGAGAACCAGGATTAAAATACCCTAAATCCCAGCTAGGAAGACACAAACAGGCATTCAGCCATGACTAATACCCAAATATTCTCAAGATGGAAAACAAGAAATCTCTTCCATGATCATTCACTGACAGAGTCCCATAAAGCTACTAATTAGAATGGTGTTTACAGTCTGTATTTCATTTCATCTGATGTTTTTACTCTGATTAGTTATTCTATCACCTGCAGAGAGCTAGTTAGCTGAATGCAAAGATGTCATTGGACTTAATCAAGTAAAGTAGCATTTCATAGAGGGAATTCAGCTACCTCCATCCTGCTCAGTGCTGTGACCCTGTTAATAACTTCTTTTAAAATTAAAGTTGAATGAAAGCTAAGAAGAGTGTAGTTAGGCCAGTGCTCACAAGAGTAACGTAAAAAAATGGGTGAGCCGCAAAAAAAAAGTGCATTACTGATTCTTTCTTCTGCATAAACACCTCAGCCACACAGCAGAGCTTCTGGAGGAATTACCAACCAAGGTTTAGTGGCCCTGCATTCCCAGACTATCCAGTGCATCCCCTTGGAGCAGCACTGCTCCTCCCAGTGTCTTCTCACCTCCAGCCACCCAGACTCCCTGAATTGCTTTCAGATGTCAAATCTGATGGGAAGGTGTTCTCTCCCTCCAGAGAGGGTGTCAGTGATCTCAGTCTCTCACACTGTCCCACATCCCCTGAGCCCTCCCCAGTGTCTCCCCTGCACACAGCTCTGCAGAATGGCTTTTTGGCATTCCATGACATGCTGATGCTGTGCTGCTGAGAGCCCACTGTAAGCCCGGATCCTTTGCCTGAAGTGCTGCCTCACCTGCTCTGCTGCAATCCTTGCCCCAAGCTATCACTTGGCCCTTTCATCCCTTGTTCCAGATCACCTTTCAATCTGTCCAGACTGAAATGAATTATTTTAAGAAAGCACTCTGGTTCTTCTTCCCCAAGCATCTGCAGTCTCTCCTGACTCTACATCACCTGTCAGTTTAACAAACCTACTCTCCATTCCATTACCCAGATTGATCATGAAAATATTGAACAGAGATGGACAGAAGCCAGCCCTGCAGAGCCTCACAGATTTTTCTGGGAATCCAAGATAAATGGGCCGTTCCATAAAGCCCTCCCTCGTCTCTTCCCTCTGTTTTAAACCCCAGCAGCACTTCCATCATTATCTGTCCTCCAGGCAGCTCCCTGGAGGAGCACACACACCTGACACACTGTCCCTCAGCACTGCCACGCTGCAGCTGCATCTCTGGGGCACCTAAAGCTCCCCAGACCCCTGAAAATACCTCAAATCCCAGTGGATGGGGAGCTCTCCCCTGGCTGAGAGATGCTGGCACCTCTGGCCTTTCCCTGCCAGGGAACCAGCACCCTGGCTGGTAAAAGACACAAATAAGCTTTGGCTTTAGAACAAAAATTGTTGCTTTTTTCCCTCCATTTAGCTTCCTAATCACAGTTAGCCAAGCTTGAAAATGCTATCGTGCATTATGCAATAATCCACCCAGAGCAGGGGATTTTTGCATAAACTGTGTGCTCTAATGAAAAGCATTTCTCCCCCCTCTGCCAAGGGGCAAAAAAACCCCCAACCCACACAAAACAAACAAAACCTCTGTCCTCCAAGAGACTTTTACCAGTTCTTTGTTCAATTTGAGTCATACATCTACTGACAATACTTCTGACAAAAGCAGAGCAGAAAAAGCTCAATTTGCAAAGAGCTGGGCTGTGTTCACCTCTACAAAAGCCATACACTGATTTGCCCCAAGTTCCACTAAAAAAACCTAATAAAGGCTGCTTCTCCAATTGCGGGGCTGGGGTTTCTTTTTTGAAGGAAAAAAACCCATTACTTAGCTATTAGAGTGCAGAAATCTCTCTCTCTACAAGAGACAGAGCACTGAAATGTTCTAAAATTAATAAACTGCTCTACTTGGTGCATTTTAAAATTAGATTTCCTTTTTCAGAGAACCTGTATGCAAAGTTGCAACCTGATGCAAATTGAAACAGTAATAAACACTTCAAAAACATGTTTATAATAGAAATGCTAACAAATCCTTAACTATAATGATAATGGCTTGCTAGGCAGCTCTATAATGTAAAATTAATCCTTAACATGTCTTAATTTTTTTTCCACTGGGTCATTTAATAATGTGATAACTCATTTCTTTCCTCTGCCTTCATCTCTCACATTGCCATGGAGACAATTGTGAATCAGATATAAATAAAAATACTCTAACACTGTGGCACCACATGTTCTTTTGATCCGTTGCCAACACGATTTTAAAATTACAGGAATTTACAGGAGCTCAATAATTAACAATTCATTTGCTAAGAAATCACTTCTTTTTAGCCAGTTTCCTGGTGATTTGCTAACTCAGGAATGCTCACAAACATGAGCAAGAAATTAAAAGTTCTGTATTTCCTTTCAAATATCTACCTTGCATTTCAATCAGCAGCTTAAAGGAAAACAACTATTGCGGGCTAGAGCCCAAAAGACAAAACTGCATTTCCTTTTGTGGTCTCATCAGTCTCGGTGGGATTCCTAATGGGAATCATTTTTAAGGTAATTTTGAATTGTTTGAGTTCAGAATTTACTTGCAAGGAAAATCAGAAGTATGCAGTGAACAAGTTTATTGCTGGCCTCTATTATCTGAAGTGTCAAAGCGAGGCCACGGATCCCTGCTTCTGTATTAGTTTGTTAAGTACATACAGCAGCAGAAAGATTAAGATTAATTATGCATTAATGATCTTGACACCCCTTAATTGCTACCCACTGATAGAGGCCACAATCCCTGATATTATCCGTGTTCTCTGGAATTCTGATGCAGAACTCTCCTCTGCCACAACACCGCCATGGTTTCACAGGGGCAGGGCTGGGGCCAGCGGCTCCTGGAGCTGGGGCTGCTGAGTTCCATCCGTGCCAAGGAGCCCCGTGGCCTCCAGCACTCACACAGCTGGTCACTGCCACCTCCAGCACTCACACAGCTGGTCACTGCCACCTCCAGAACTCACACAGCTGGTCACTGCCACCTCCAGAACTCACACACCTGGTCACTGTCACTGTATGTGACCTGGAACAACGTGAGCACAGTCCTGGTGCTTCACAATTAGGGACTTGAGCTTCTTGAAGAGCTCAGCTGTGTGCTTAAACCTTTGAAGTCAGGGAAGAACTCCCAGTCTCGGGTTTTACAAAGGCTTTCATGCAACTGCACCATTTTTATTTGCAGTTACACAAACCCCTCAGTTAAGCAGCATTATTACACTGTTTGCATGATGCTCTGTCCAGCCTCACCAGGTACTCCCAGCCCAGCATCCCCAGAGGAAATGTCTTTCTCTGCACAGCATTTTCCATTCTCTGCTGCCTTAGAAGTGGAAGGGCCAGCATGGACTGACCAAGTTATTAATCACTGCCATGTCTCTTCCACTAAAACATATCAGCTACAGCTCTACAAATACCTCTGTGCATCACAGGGAAACCTCACGTACACAAGGTCTTGTTAAAAAGCCCCCAGCTCCAATAACTGCTTTGTCCAAAAGGATTCAAAGTGATTTAAGAGCTCAAGTCTGACTCTCAAGAGCAACATAAGCACCTAAAGAGTTTAAATAATAGTGAGGACTCAATGGCTCAGGACTTGCCTTCCCAATATAATTCCTGCTGTAACAGCTAGTTATAGTTAATGATACACTTGATACCAGCCCCATCTTTTTGGAGACTTACAATGATCTGCTTCTAGAGCAGGCTAGGGGAGAAAAAGAAAGAAAAATTTATTTTAAAAAAAAAGGAAAGAGAGGAAAAAAGGTCACTCCTTCTTCTGACAGCTGCTCAGAGCTGGTCCATGGGGAAATAACACATGTTGACCAGCCCCACCAGCTGCCTGCAGCTGAACTCCAACAGCAGCTGCTCCAGCTTCAGCTCTGCCCTCTGCTCCCCTGCCCTGACTCACAGGTGGACACCTCCACCAGCCACTGCTTCCAGAAATGGGACAGCAGAGCACCTGGGGCAGCCACCCTTTTTCTGTCAGCAGGTACAGGGCAAAGGCATTGAAACCTTGATTAACCCAATCCAAACCCCAAATATGTGCAAGAGATAAAAATTGGATAAAACCTCGTAGGGAACCTATGGCTGGCAACCAGCATGGCAATATAAACACAGAGCAGCAATTTTGTATAAGGTGAATTCAGTGTTTTGTGCCTCCCCACCACTAGATCTTGGTATTTTATCGAGCAAAGCCAGCTGGTAAATTAGTGAGGGACAAAAATAACCCCAAAATGCAGGAAAACTGCCTGGTGTTCAGTTCTGCACAGTGGATAACCCCACCCCATCACCACAGGACACACAGACCTGCTGCACATGGACACACCACCTCCAGCTTCCCAGGAAATGGCAAACAGCCTTGGGAGAGGCAGAAAAATGAAGCTCAACTGAGAAGGCAAAAAGCAGGGACAGAGGGGGCTCTCCTTCACTTTTTGCACAATTTGACCTAAATTACGTGCTCATTCTAAGCAGCCAGGAGTGGATTTGGGGGAAAATAAGTTACCACAGAGCTTTAGCCTCCTGCATAGCTCTGCTGCAGAAAAGCTGCACGACTTCCATATCTCTTAATGGGCAGCTTCTGCCTACTACCTATGTCCAATTTCTCCCTTTGATCTGGTCCAGTAGTCTAAAAATAAAGTTAAATATAAACATCAACATCTACACCACAGTGTCAAGGCAGGAGGGAATTTTTAGTTGAGGGAGAGGGCTTAATGCACAAAATAACTTTGACATTTTGTCGTACTCGCTGAAAAACTCTTCAACACCTACAGCCTGGCTAAGACATTTGAAAACACAGATGATCTTCCAATCAATACCCAGCCTATCCTTGGGAGGAAAGCAAGGCAAAACAGTGCCATGTTATATATCAACTATCCCAGTCAGACAAATCAATAATTCATGATTTTTCCAAAGGCCAGGCTGTACCACATCCTCCTTCCTCCTTACTGGTGCACAGGACTCTCAATTAGCCTGGAAATATTTCCACACCAAAATGAGCCAGTTTGGTGACCTGACCCAGCTGTGGTGTTTGCTATGAAATTTCCCAGTTAACTCCAGCTTCAACAGCAGGGACTCAGAATAAAGGCACCCCTCCTTGAGGAAGCTCCCACTGATGGGTAAGACTGGCATTGCTTGGTCTGAAATCCCATCAGCTCCAACTGTTGAGCCTGGAAAAGAGAAAACCTAATGGCAAAATGTGCCAAGAGCTTTGGGGAGACACAAGAAGGAAGAAACCTCAGTCCTCAGAGATGGGAGTAAAAGCTGACTAAGTCAACAGGGAAGGCAGATGTGCACAGAAGTTTTCCACCATCCCAACCACCTCTTCTCCCATTATTCCTTGCTCCTACAGTTTGCTTTGAAGTTGCACAAAATCAGGTTCCAGGTGGGGAGCTGCCATGCCCAGATGCAACTACAGGAAAGAAGAGAGAAATTCTGAGATGTTCCCCTCCCAGAGCCCCTGTCTCACCACAGGGAAACCCTTGGGACAGCAGGGCCAGCTCAGGGATGGAACTGACAGATCCAGAGGCAAACAGAGCTCAGGGCTTACCTGGGCAGGGAAGTTCCCACTGTGGAGCTGGCTAAACATGCTTTAACAAAACAACTTCAAGGGAGGACTGGTGGCATCCCCTGGCCCTGCTGCCCACCCCAGCTACTGCCAGCACTGCCCATGTGGAGCCTGTGTAGCGTGGGAAGCCAGCAGGCTCGTGGTGGCCCAGCCAGCTGGAGTGCCCTGGGCCAGGCAGCAGCAGAGAAGGCAGCAGGAGCCATCAGCTGCAGGAGTCACCTCAGTCTGGCTTGGAGGCAGCCAGGCAGGACTCAGGATGGCAGCCTAACTTTGCAAATATTATCTCTGCTTTACAACTGGAGAATTGACACGTGCAGAGATGAAGCGCCCGCTGAAATTCAAAGCCCGGCCACTGTGCAGAACTTAACACCTCTCTTGATCACAGTCTAATAACTTAAAACAAGAAGATCTCCTGCTCTCCTCTGTCCAAATACCTCAGTAACCATTAAACATTCAAAAGGGAGCAGCAAAGCCTACACACCAAGTAAATCACGTTTCAGTAGAATACCATCCCTGTGATTGATGCTCTGCGATGTCCTGTGTGCTCCTTCTGTGGGGCTCTGCTTTTCATCAGCTGCTGGAGCACGGGGTTTATAACACACAAATTCTCACTCTTGTTAGGATTTTGCTGCCTGTGCTCTCCCACAACGCTCCCCACATTTATTAGCAGTTTGATAACAGAGTGAAGCACTTGTGAAACTGGCCCCAAGCTCCGCTCGCTGAACTGTGAATTAACTGTAAATATAATTAGAGCTGTACCTCACACTCGGGACTGGGAGGAACAGGAGGTCTGCCCCAGAGCTGTTACTACAGCAGTACGCAAGTCCAGGGCTGATAAAAATAGCAAACCCCAGCTAAAAGAGCAGAATTAATTACATCAACTGTTAAAACAAGCCACACAAAGTGCTTGTTCCTCTACTTCAAAATTAAGAGGAAATTCCTTCCTGCACTGTTTGGGGAACCAGCAATGATTCGAGCAGCCACAGTCCCCTCCCAGTGCATGATGGATTTCCAGGAGGTCTGACTCCATAAAGCACTGCTCAGTCATGGAGAAAAATTAAACCAAAATTTTCTTAGACAGACAATCAAACGGGTTTTCAGAAGTACCCATCTGCACCCTTTTAGAAAAATCCACCCTTCTGGTAAGATGATGAACACAGCCACGTGAGCACCCTCAGGCAGCTCCTCCCCAGCAAGGGGACCACTGCTCTCCTAAGACAAGCAATAAAAGATGAGTAGGGCTACAATGGAAGGGCAAAGAGAGGTGTGAGCTGTGACAGCTGAAAACCCAAGATATTTTCAGGAAATTATGTACTGTTGACACTGTTGGACTGGGGAGCCTCAGCAGGCAGGAGGGAAGGTGGTAACAGGGCAGCAAGGACCAGAGGGAGCAGAATCAGCTCAATTTGAGTGCAATAAATAACAGATGGAGTGATCCCAAAAGGGGATCTGTCAGGAAAACTGCAGTTACAGTTTGGAAGACTTTGTCTAGGGGTCAGGAAGGTTTTCCCTGAGAGAGCACAGGAACAGGCCCCAGGGAAGGGATGAATCCCAGTCCCAGGGGAGGAGGCTTTCCCACTCAGTTCAGCAAAACCACTGCTCATGTGGGCAACTGTCCTGCTCCAAGCAGGAGGCTGGTAACCTCCCGAAGATCCTCCCAGCTGACATCTCTGCAGTGGCATGAGATACAACCTGTGTGAGGTTAAATGAGCTGCCTTTAGTAGGGGCAGGATGCAGGAAAACACATGCCATGAAGAAGAGGAGAAGTGGGAAGCCCAGAGGACGAGATGCCTTTCTACCAAATCTGCTTTTCTGTGGAAACAGTCTGATATTTTGCAGGGCATCAAGCTGAGACCCACAGCAAAGGGGAAGCACCCAGCCAGCACAGGAGTCCCTTCCCACTCCTGTGAGGATGGAGGCTCTGAACCCCCCTCCCCACAAGGATGACCAGCAGAGAGATTCCCATGACCCAGCTGCCTCCTCCAGCCCCATCCCATGGCAGAAGCATTTCCCACCCCCAAGCTGCAGCAGCAGCAGGGAATATCTCTGGGTAATGCAAGAAAAACCAGGACACTGCACCCATCCCCACATTTCTGACCTAAATCTGTGCCAGCACAGGCAGCGAGGCCATAAATCGAAAAAGCCTTGTAACATAATGTCTCCTTGTGTTGCCTTCTTCCATAAACAAGCAAGATTTATGCATTCCTGGGGCTATTAACAAGAGCCATTTGTCTTTATTTCTGCATGTAACTAATGGAGACACCAGCAACATTGATGAGCCACGTGGGATTAATTAATAAAGCTGTTTTCAAGGGGGTATCTGTGGACTTGGTTTCTCTCATACTAAAGGAAACGTCAAAGCATTTTTTCAAAGCATAGGATGAAATTTCATGTAAGAGACCAATGGTCCATGTGAGTGCAATCATTACCCAGCCTAGCAAAAAATTATCAGTGTCCAAAAGGTTGATGACATTCTCAAGTTTTCCTTAATTACTGCGTTTTACAGTTTTTAAAGCAGCACAGCAAATCAAATCCAACAAGGCCACAAAAGGTAAAAAGAAAAAAAAAAAAGCCAGAGGGTCCATATGGCTCCACTCTTGAGTTGCTGATGGCCAGCACCAAGGTTGTTCTTTTAGATACCCTTTTCAAACCAGTCAGGATGAACCTGGAATTCAGGAATCTCCTCTTCCCCAGGAGAATCACACCAATCAGAATAAAGAAAAAAAGCTAAAAACCCTCATGGTTCCACAATAAATCAAAGGTTGAGCATGGCTTAGTACCCTGCAGCCTCATGTTTTACGTAGATTCATCTTCCTATTGAGTGACCACGTTGGGACAGGGAATAACCAAATGAGGGGTGGAAGGACAGGACTGACCGGAAGTATTGGAGACAGTTAAAACTTTGTAAATATGAGCTTTCACCAAGACAACACAAACAGAAATGAGTCATTAACTTAATTCATTTTATGAAAAAGTTGAATAAAGGTTAATAGGAAATTAGTCATCTTTCCTTAGGTTTTTTCCTATCCATCCTATGTAATTTAATTAAAAACGTGCTGTAGAGTTCCAGAGGATGATTAAAAATAACCTCTCATTTTCTATTAAACTCCTTAGGTTTGTACAGGAATTCCTATAGAATCTTATTAAACTTCTGTTTACCTCTGCTGCATTTAATTTCTATTCTGCACATCTTTTCCTTAAGTCCAAAGGGATTTCATGATGGTAGTGGTTTATTAAATAAATATTCTTTCCCATGACTGGCAGTCCAAGCTTTAGGTCAGTGCTGAACACCAGTGTAAAAACTCTTCAAAAAGCAACATTAGTAGCTTTGCTTTTCTGAATGGAACACAGGAAGAGTTGAAGAGAACTTTTCTACCTGTCACTGATGTAACTTTGGAAAAGAAGACCCATAGCAACTCAGTCAGTCTGCAGGCTTGCTGAAAGCCAAAAATGGTTTTTCCCAGTTTTCTGTTCCTGTGGAGGCACAGCACAGAGTCCTGCAGCATTTATTAAAATAAGGCTAGATTGCTTTACAACACGTAGGATATATTCAACAATAGCAAAAAAAGTCCAGAGCTTGTAGGCATTCTGAGCCTATTAAAAATGGTAGAACAGCTCTGATTTCCTTACTCAAGCACATTCCTCCTTGAAAATTTGATCCACCTAAATTCACTCAGCTGTTCCTGGGTTCAGTCCATCCAGCCTAAATCCAGATAAGTCAGAGACCCAGAAAGGTTTGTGCAAATTCCACAGACCCCAAATTCCGATTTTTAAGGAGCAAATGAACAGCAAACCTCACACCCAGCACCCACCCTGCTGCACATCCAGTGATGCAACAGTGAGGAACTGGCTTTGGGGTGAAGACCCAATTTTGATATGAACAGACACATGTCCAGCTCTGGTCAAATGTTATAAGTTTGGCTTCACCAAAACAGGCTTGCTAAAGATCATAACAGGGCTTAGGTGCTTAAATATCTTATTGGAGCTTAGTTTTTTCCATGTTGTTGCTTCATCCCATGTGAGCACATCTGCGCTTCCCAGGGCAGATGAGAGGTTAAAAATCACCTGTGAGCAGCCAGGCACAAATTTTCACATGGGGTGGGAGGCAGACCTGGCACATGGCACATCCTCACCACCAAAAAGAGCGCCCCCAGCAGCAGAGCCAAGGTCTTTGCTGGCCTCCCCAGCACAAGACTGATGCCCAGGATGAATGTGCCTTTTTGAAACTAATTGCACAACAAGCAAAGATTCTTTAATATCATGCAGCCAATCCTAAGGGGAATAATTACTAGGAGATAAAAAGAACAGAGAGGAAAAAAAAAATAAAAAAATAGATTCACAGTTTCTACGTTTCATTAGGAAAGCCTGTGGATTTGAGAGTCACCTTGAGCAGCATTCAGGAGGGAAGGGAGGAGACAGTAAACATCCAGAGGCTGTAACACTGCAGTTCTGCCCTCAGGTAACTGCTGCCATCAAAGACCAAACCTAATAAGAACTTGTTCTGCCTTGCAAGCCAGACAAACCTTCGATAATCAATTAAACTGAGATAAGACTGCAGCTGATTCCACGTACACGGAGCACTCAAGCCCAGGTCCCTCAGCATTTTTCTGAGATCAATATTCATCAGTGCCCCGTGCTCAGGCACGTATCCGTCACCCTAAAGGTTGGCATGGAACACAGGGCTGTGAGCACAGAGCAGCAACCATCACCATCCCTTATTTTTCATTGCAAAGCCAAGCCAAGGCTGGAACCACTTTGCTCCCCAGGAATGGCAGAGAAGGAGGACTGAAGAGAAACATTTTTGTTTACAAGGAACACCAAATTATCTGAAAGGGGCCTGCATTCTTTAAGAGCCAGAAGGAGAATCCCAGCTATGCACAGGACCTTACAGAAGGTGTCTGACTGCCATGGACTCAGCTCCCTCATGGTTTTACTGCCACTGAGCCTTGCCTAGCTCTCCATCCTAACACAAGATTTTCTCTTCTGAATAGAACAGAGTAATTCCTAATTTGAATTCCACTGCACAACAGAAAGAGCCTGCAAAACCTTAAAAAGAAGCCAGTTCCCTCTAGCAGAATAGAAGATATATTGGGCTCCAGGACTGTATAGAGCAGAACATAAAATTAAAGTAACAGACATCATAGAGTTTGATAGCATCTTCCAGTCTCAAAGATCTCAAAATACATTACTAAGTGCAACACCCATTGCCCTGCTAGACAACTGCACATCTCCACAGTGAATCACATATTCAAGAGAGGAGTTGAAAAGTCTTTATGTAAATGGAAAGTACTTTGTTGAGCCACAAAACACTACCAGCTCTGGGAGGGAGCACAGCAGCACAACAGAAAGGTCATAACATTCACCATAGGTGTGCCTGTCACTCCAGCTCAGTTTGGACAGCAAGAGTAAATTAGCATTTACTCTCTCACCAGCAGAGAAAGATCATACCATAAATGTATTTTCATCAGCTTTATGTAATTCAGAATCTTCACTTTCTTTGGTCTCCCCAGTATTTAATGCCTAAAGAACAGATTCTGTGGTTAAATATTGGTATTGCTATAAAGCAGTGTAATAATAATATCCTTCTTCAAGCCAACTCCAACAGGCTCCTCTCTAAATAGTTTAATCAAAAATTATAGTTAACAGGTGACTCAGTGTTTTCATTATTGGCTACTTTTTCCTTTTTTTTTTTAAGTTTTAGTTCTAACAGAGATAAAAAGAAACATGCACAACCTGTTCTAAAAAGTTTCCGAAGTTCCCAGCTCAGTGTTGTTGATTCAAAGCAGTCCAATAGACTTTTTTTTTAAAACTCTTATTTCTTTTTTTATTATGTGCCTTTTAAGAATAAGCTTGGTTTATCCTTTATCCTCTTTCTGCAGACACAGGAGAGTCAGATCTATACTCAGTATCCAACTTCTCCAAAGAGAAACTCATTCTAACAGTTTTTTTTTTTTAATGCAAAACCTAGAATTCAATTTTTGGGTCTCTCAAATACCTTCCGATGCCGATAAACAGGAGCATAATCCAAGCAAAATAAGTGTCTCAAATCCTCACAGCTAAATTCCAATTTCTGTGCAAATTTTAAATGTTGCCCTCCAGTTCCAAGGAGTTACATGTTGCACAAGCAGATAGTAAAGGCACTGACCTGATTTGTTATGCCAAGTATATAAAGTGCCATAAAATACTGCAGAGGAAAGCTCAAAATTCCAGCACCTTCATAATCAATGGAAAAAACCACAAGACTCTCCCAAGCCACCAAGCAGGTCTCCAAACTCTGACATTTTCATTATGAAAGCTTGTTTTCCAAGTCATTAATTTGTCAGCATTTCTACAGTCTTTCATAACTCCACAAGAGCAGCAAACTAAAGCATCTTGAAATCAAATGCCCAAAGATTTCCCATCCATTGCCACCCACAGAAAACAGCTGGGCTCCACCTAAATATCCACCAGAGCACAGTTGTGCCCTCAGGCCCCTGCAGGGAGTAACACCCCTAAAAACCAAAATCTGGGCACGCTCTCCCTCCCGCCTCAGCTCCAAGCAGCCTCTCATTTCCCACAGTGGGAGCAAAAAATATCAGCCTGAAAAATTCTGCTTGGAGACACTGAGCATTAGAGCATCCATGAAGACATTGCCAGGATCCTCTGGTAGCAAAGCAAAGGAAATCAGCATCCTGCAGGACTGAGCCTGACTCCCAGAGCTACACGAGCTTTTGAAGATCCAGCCCTTATGCACTCATTCTGAGAAATGCCAGCAGCTAAACTTTGCCATATTTGAGTGCAGGGAAAGACTTCCCTGAGCAGAGCGTGGCAGATTTATTATTTTCTCTGCTTCCTATAAAATTTTCCACCAGAAAATCCAAATTTTTTATACAAATTTTTTTAAAGGAAGCTAATTCTTAAAGCTTCCAATACTGGCACTAATCCCTAACCAATCCCAGAAGGCAATCTCTACCCAGTGCTCATTTGCACTGGAGAGACACAATTCTGCATTTTTCCTTGACTCAAACTCCTGTTCCCTGGGAATAAGTTGGGCAACACGAAAAATATACAGGTGGCAGACCAGAGACATTTGCAAGCTGAGGAATCCAAATCAGGCTGAAGGCACAATGTGGAAAATCCTGCTGTGGGAAAAGCATCAACTCCATTATTTAACACTGTCCTTGTGAGTGGCATCACAAAATAACCCAAGATATACAAGATACATCCAGGAAGCACCTTCTGCCAGGAGGGAATGGCTCATGGTGGGTACAGAGGAATGGGGAGGCAGGTTGTCATTGCTGTGGTGGCATTTCCTACCTGAGCACAAATAAATACCCAACTGGAATTACACACATACTAGAAATGGGTTTTTGCTTTTGTGCTGCCCTTTGCCATTACTGTGCTGTAACCACGTTTTGTTGAACATAGTACAGCCCTAGAAATACAACTGGAACCTTCAAAACCATCACTGTGACACTGAACCAGCCCCATGTGGAACAGGCCTGACAGCACCACCTGAGACAGCTCTAAATTGCCCAGCTGACATGGTAATTGCCTCTGCTAGGAGAGGGGAACTACCTAGACAGGAAGAAAAATTGATTTGGGTCAGGACTTTAAGCCTTTCAGCTTCATTTAGTCCCCATACCCACCAAGATAAATCCAGCTTATCAAGCCCCCATCCCTCCACTCAGGGCCTGGCTCCACATATTGATGCGAGGAAACACTTGTGCATTTTTTGCTGGAACAAAGTATTAAAACCATGTGAGGTGGCAATTGAGAGCATCTTTCAAAAGACTGTCAAAAAAAAAATACTTAGGATTTCCAAGTCATCCATTCCTTACACACCCTGCACAGCAAAGACTTGAGCACATATCACCTCAGAGAGGCTTTTTCCTTGACACAGAGGAAGAAAAATACAATTGCCACATGCCACAACAGCTGCTAGTTGTCCACTGAAACAAAAGGGAAAATGCCATTTCCACTCCTACACCACAACAGCTGCACCCCAAAGCAGGACACAGCCCTCAAAGGTAATTCCTGGCAGTGCTACAGAAACACCACCCTTGTAACAACACGTGTCAGCAAATTACTTCTAAGGAGTTTACAGCCTCGAGAATACCAGAAGGAAAAAGGAAAAAAAAGAAATACACCTAATTTCACCTGCATGCTCTGTACATGCTCAGATACACCACACATTTGTCATATTAGTGTGTGCATGTTATTATCCAGGGATGCATCAGAAGCTGCTACCAAGGTAACACGATGGCAATAAACAGCAGCCAGGGGAAGCACACCACCAGGAAGTCAATGCATTTCCTCAGGTTATATTTTCACTCCTCCTCTTACAGCCTCTTTGGTTATTAACATATCAAATATTGGATTTGTATAATTTGACATCTTTTGTGGTTTTTTTGAGAATTAAGATCAGAGTCTTCAATAGCTCTGCTAGAAGAAAAATTCTCATTAAGGACTGAAGATGAAGTGCTCTGAGATTTCTCATTTGAGGGGCTCTCCAGAGGAGACATATTTGTGTGAGTCAACAGCATATGTCACTCTTGGAAAATAATGCATTTGAATGTGATCTTTTCTGTACTAGTTTTATTTAATGAACAAACAGAACAAATCTTCAGCACTTCATTTCAGAAGGGTGCACGGCAAGGCATGGGTTAAGTTGATTTCCAAACTTCACCACGACAGGCAGAGAACTTCTCAATTCTGGCACAGATCTGGGGAGAATGGCAGCACAGGGAAAACAGAAGGATTTATTTCCTTTTTTATGACAAGATGACAATTCAGGAGCCTAGCAAATCCTTAAAAAAGAAGTCTCTAGTGGATGGATGCAAACAGAAATGAGCCCAGGCACCTCTGCTGCTGTTTTGCCGACCACATTTATATACCTGGCCCAGATCAGCAAAGGGAAAATTGAGCTCTTTCAGGGGGCCAGATGGGCTCTCAGTCTCAGGTGTTGACAGTTTTCATTTCTTAACTGTCTTACAAATGAATGTGGATGTTTGGGGACGAATTTCCATTTTTATTCAGTGTATGAGAATGGCCTTTCTGAATATAGCTGTCTCACAAAAGAAGCCACTGCTTGATCATGGCCCCAGCTCATCCAAAAAAAGGCTGAGGGCTGTAAAGACTTGGCAGGGGAGCACTTGGGAAGGGCTGCTGCTTCCCCAGCTTCTCTTGCCTGTGTGCATTGAGTCAGATTCCCTGGCTTTCGTGGCAGCCCTTTTATTATTCTTATTATTACTACTACTACTATTCCCAAGACAGCACCAAAAGCTGCTACAATAGGAGGGAGGTGAGCTGGGCTCTACTTTTGCCCTGCTGAACACTAACATAATTACCACGTCCCAAGTGCACTACAGTGCCTTTGTGACTGGAAGTGATTCATGAGTCCAAAGGACCTCA
>VXBC01012406.1:311551-334749 GCA_013399945.1 Ploceus nigricollis
AAAAAATGTAAAAGTCTCAGAATGGGTACATTTGATCTAAATGTCTTGAAGAGAGATATTGAACTCCACGGCACTATATTTAGACTCACTTTTCAAACGATAAATGCACTTCAAATCTCTTCATTAGTTCTATTCTTCAGCAGTGGGTTGTTCTGCCAAGAGCAAACCTGTTGTGCTTTGGAGAGGAGTGTGGTGGCCACTCTTCCACAGCAGAGCTTGAGGGTCCCTTCCCCACCTGAGAAAATGCCCATGAAGACATGGCAGGGGAGGAGGATATTCCTCTGCTCCAGAGCTGGGTGAGGGCACACATGGGGAGGAAATCCCTGTCCAGACCAACGCCAGAGCTGCCCCTCTCCACCCAGCAGCACCAGGGATCCCGCTCCCCTGTGCACAGACACCAGGGTCAAAGCAGGACAAACTGCCTCTGAAGCAGCCCACTCCTTGCAGCGACTGAACAGAGAAGCAAACCACCCTTTTAGGGTGAGTAATTGTTAGACAAGATACATCCCACATGTGGCACGCTCCTCCTCAGCACCACCAGCCCGAATTCAATGTGCAAGGGAAAGCAAAAGGCACTGCTGTCTTCTGACCCAGGGATGGATCTTTCCAAGCTGCCTGGGAGTCCTGTCCCCACAGCAAAACCGCTGAGCATCCACCTGGAGCGCGGTGGCCCCTGGGGACGTGGTGAGCAGGATCAGTGCTGGCACAGCAGCTCCAGCCTGGCTCCCAATGCAGGTCAGCTCCTCCCTGCTGCTTGCACAACACAGACACAGAGCAGCGCCCGCTGCGGTGGGTGTGACCCATGGGGACCCTGCTGGGCAGCCACACCCCGTGGTGCCACCACACCCCGTGGTGCCACCACACCCCAAGGCTGTGTGGAGAAGCTGCCTNTTGCACAACACAGACACAGAGCAGCGCCCGCTGCGGTGGGTGTGACCCATGGGGACCCTGCTGGGGCAGCCACACCCCGTGGTGCCACCACACCCCAAGGCTGTGTGGAGAAGCTGCCTCCCAGCTGTGAGGTACCACACGAGAACCTCTGCTGAAGTTTTTACCAAATTTCAGCCCAGAAAGTTGGTCAGCTGCAAGGAGGGCATCCAATTTGAGCAGGTCAGGCGTTACCTGGAGGAGCAAACACAGACTCTCCTCCAACAGCTGCAATAATGCATTTTACAGAAAGCTCCGAGTCAGCTCAGATTTAAGAAGATGCATACTTCAAATGTCTCTGAAGAATACTAAAATGAGAACTCGGTCACACTGCACTGTGACTAGTGTGGAGCACTGTTAAAGAAAAGCTAACATTTGTTTTCAATTACCCAGTGTATATCTGAAAGACTAAAGCTGTCTCCAAAGTATTAGATAAATGTGTGTTTACTGTGCACTTGTGCATGGAAAATGAAAGTTATCTGACAATCATTTCCAAATACCAATATTTTACCAATATCATTATATCAACATCTAACAAGTCTCCCTGGGCTTCACACCATGTTAAAAGGCAAAATTAGAAAGCAGAGGTAGCTGAACACCGCTCTTGAAGACACAGAATAAATGCAAATTAAAAAGCTAGGATCTTACTCCCGTATCTCCATTTGTTCAGATCACATTGCCATTTTTTTCCAAACTCTCCTGAAAAAAATGACAGAAAGCAGGAAAGTTTGTGGCAAATGCAGAGTGGCATCCATAAATTTATGAACTAACTAGACTGACACTCAGTGCAATGCAAAGTGCTTTCCAATCAATAGCCATGAGCATCAATTCCCAGGAAGAGCAGTCCTGTGCCACCGCCTCCCACCAGCAACAGGCAATGCCATTTTCTGCTGAACTTCACGATCGCTGCAATCTCCCCCAATCGATGGCATCGATGGGGCTGCGGGATCAGGAGCCGCGGGGACAATGGGAGACGGGTGTGCGACAGGGACAGCGCGGGGCGCGCAGCGCTCCCGCCGGGTTGCTTAGCAATAGTCCTGCGTGCCCATCCCCGCGCTGCTCCTGCACCCAGAGCGGAGATTCCAACAGCGATCCAAATACTGCCGACGAGGAATAACGGCATGCAAAATAAATAAGGGCTCTGCCTTTGCTATGTGATTTAAGGAAATTTAACTCCCAGTTTTCCAGAGCATCACAGGAAGCAGCGGGTGGTGTTGGTTGACTTCAATGCAAAGCTTACCGTGCCCAGAAAGAGACCCGAAAAGCAGCCTGGGAATCAGAGGGCTTGGGCACAGCCCCGCTCATTTGTGATCAATAATGGGTTTGCCTCTCGTTCTGCTGCAAAATATCAGCAAAGAGTAAATTTCTCCCAGCTACCAGAAAGGTTTGCTCAGGATTCACTCGGGATGGATTAACAGCACCAGAGATTGACGTGAGTCCCTGACAGACAGCTGTGACACAGGAAAAACATCGTGTTTGAGGGCTGCAGTGACAGACAGGGCTCTGGAGCAGTGCTGGGGGGTGTGAGCCGTGGCCACACGGTGCTTGCAGATGGGGCAGCCTTGCTGCCCAAACCCTTATCCACAGAGATGCTGCTTATACTTGGATAAAGGGAGCTGTGTGACCTGCAGCTCCTGCTTCACACAGGAGAGACACTGAACACCCAAGCAATAGCAAGTTAACAGGTTGCTTGATATTTTGGTTACTCCTCACATGAAGTCCTTCAATTAAAGATTTAATTCAGATTTGTTAGACACATAATAGGTGCTAAATTCCTGCCTATAATTGCTAGAAGTGACCTGCAATGTGAACTACAGAATCCTTCCTTTTCTGTATTGCCTCCAAATACCCCCAAACAAGGCCATGGAGAAACAAACAGCTTCTCAGTCCCCTTTTCAGCACCTGCTGCAAACAGGAGGTTTTTGCTGGGCAACTTGCCCACTTTGCTCAGTTATCAGCACCTTCACTGCCCAGGACCCAGAGACCCCCAGTGGGGACCAAATAAATGGTCAGCAGGGACAGAGTGGATTCAGCATCTCTGTGGAACAAGCACAAGGGATGCCTCAGAGTCAATCATTGAGAATCCCTCTGCATCAAACCCTGTCAGAGCAGTTAGACCATCAGCTAATAACTGTCAATCTCCATTTGTCTGCAATGCTGCGAAGAAGGCTTTCATAGTCCTCTTAGAGACATAAAAGAGGCACTCTGATTTTGCTTGAAATGGAAGTGTGTGATAATGTTAGCTGCTGGTAAACCTCAAAGACAGTACTTATACAGCATCAGAAATATTTGCAAAGA
The DNA here is from genome assembly GCA_013399945.1 of Ploceus nigricollis. Taxonomy (NCBI): domain Eukaryota; kingdom Metazoa; phylum Chordata; class Aves; order Passeriformes; family Ploceidae; genus Ploceus; species Ploceus nigricollis. Next base: position 314,777 of record VXBC01012406.1, read on the forward strand.
TGGAAAAGATCTAACTTTGGACTGAAAGACTTTAAAATCTACAACCCATATTCTGCAAACTTTGGTGCCTCTGCCTAAGGACGCTGCAGGATCTGTGCCTGTACCTTGATCACTCCAAAAAGGCCACACTGCATAAAGGAAGTTACAAAATTTTGAAGGTGTATCATTCTTTTTCTTAAGAATTTGTATTTTTTAAAATGTTGAGGAGGATATAGTACACCCAGAAACTACAGTCTCCAGCTTGTCACAAGAAGCACAGCACAAAAAAAACCACCTTAAAACCCTTTCCTAAGCAGAAGGCAGGGCTGCATTGCTAATTTATTGCAGAGCATCATGTTCTTCCAGGTACCAGGAGGGAAACACTGTCCCTGCATTTCATGCATCAAAACTCCTAGAAAACAAATCAGGCTTGTGCCTCTGTGGTCACTTTCTGTAGCTGCTGGAGGTGGATGGGCAGAGGTGGTGCTGCTGTATTAGCAAAGTCTCTCACTCCAGATGCCAGGAGATGTCCCATCCCTGTGGGCCCAAGGCTGTCCTGGAGAGAGGGCAGTGACCAGCTCTGCCTTGCTGGGCAGCTGCACAGACCTTGCAAAGGAAGCAGTAACAGCAGCAGCACTGCAGGCTCACAGTGCATTTTTATGTTACATTGATGAGCTGAGCAGAACTTGCCAGTTCATCATGCAAAGCCATAAAGTGCTTCTTAAATCCCACTTGAGTGTGGGCACATGAACAATGCAGGAAGGAAGAGGAGGGAAACACTAGAGGGGAAAACCAATGCCCAGATTACTTAACTGGTAAGAGAGGCCAGACAAGCAGCCAAGTCTATCAAGGTTTCATGCCTCTGCTGTACAAGGTGTACATAATCCAAAATATTCACCACTGCTTTCATTCTTGTCACACAGGGGTAACTCAAGGGCAGGCACATAAAACAAGGTTGAGCTAAGCAGGATGACCAGCTCAGCCCAACACCTCCTGCTCCAGTCACACGCTGCAGGATGACTCCCAGGCAGGGTTGTGTGGTGTTGTACAGGATTCAGGAGCTAAAGGCTCATCTCTTTTCCTGGCTCTGGTAGACACCAAAGTTCCTGCACGTCTCTGCCAGTTCTCTCTACCTACCTGCAGAACAGGGATAACTGTGCTTAGCATCCTTTTCCTGCAGCTTGCAGAGTGCTTTTTAAAAATAAACAGGTGTGGAGAACTGCTGGTAGTAAGTACCATAAAAAAAGCCCCTCTAGATAAAAACCTAAAGTATAGCAAACTTACTAAAACAAGATGCAGCCTTTTAGCTACAGAAACCCTGTAGCTTCTTTTCTCCCCTGAAGTTAAATTGAGGCAATTTTCATGAATACATTAAATTGGCATATAACTAAAATGAAGAACAGTTTGTTTCTGCTTTGGAAATCTTTCTCTCCTGGTCTCTTTAGTTTTCTTGCCCGTACCCAGCATCTTCTTCACTTTCAGTTGTGTTATCACACATTCCATTCTATGATTCTTCATGGAAAAGAAAAAACCACCAACAGTTCAGCCTTCCTTTCAGGGTCACCTAAAGGACATTTCAGTTGCCCAACATGATGCAGCTGAGGACTCCAGATTATTCACCTGTTGGTCCTGCAGGTGCTGTTTCTATAAAATTAAGTGCCTGTCTAATGGAAGTGTTTCCAAGAAGGAGCTGGAGAGACTGTGTACAGCACAGCAGAGAGTGCACAAAGTAAAATGACATCATCCTAAGGGGGAAAAAAAAGCCAAGGAGGATCTGGAACCAGCTCCTTTCAAAGCAAGGCAGAATTCTGCTGTGCTGAAAATACCAACTGGCTGCTTTCCCAGGTAAAATGCCATTGCTTGAAAGAAAGAGTCAATTACTGCCTCAAGGAACCTCCCTGTTGAGGCAAAAAAGCTATTTCAGACAATGTGTTGAGCCCTCTCCATGATTAGAAAAAGGGAAGAGAAAGCTGCTTGTGTGTCAAGGCAACACACAGGAAATGCAGGGAGATGTGGGCACATTTTTCACCAGAGGGTGGCAAAGGGGAGACACGTCCTCTGCTCTGGGCTGCTCCAGCTCCACTCCCAAGCAAAGCAACAAGGACCAGCCCAATGAATGGCATTTGGCAGACAGGGAGTACAAAATACCTCGAGGGGATCAGCAGGGGATCCCTCACCTTGCTCTCTCTGGGAATCTTGCCTTTTTTGCTTTAACCTCCACTGGGAAGTGCTGTCCCCAGCAGGCAGCCCCGATGGTGGGGCCATTTGAAGCCACCAAGGTCTCTCTGTGGGCTCTCACAGAGGCAGCTGGGCTGTAGCCATTGACTAACCCACACCAGGTCTTCTCCAAGGGTCTGGTGAACCTACCCATGCACCCAGTGACCAAAATCCCAGTCAGGGGTGCAGGGGAGCAGTGCCCTTGCATTTGAATCCATCCCAGCAGATACAGCTGTGAGCCCATCAGGGTACCCTGGTGAGAATTTTATCTTCCATCAGCTAACAACACCCACTTTTTGTTAAAGAGATGAGAAAGGCCTATTTTATCTGAGAGAGAGAGAGAGGAAAAAGCCTATGTATACACACATGTATCTCTGTATAGTGTGTGCCTGAGTATACAGAATATACATACACATGCACACACTTCACAGCTTTCAGAGAGGATGACAGCATGTTTGCATATAGCACATCTGAAGAAAAGGTCTTGTATCAGTGCTGCAGCAGAGAAAATTTCATCTTGAAAATAGAGAATGAAGGGAGAAAAAAATAAAAGAGAGAATGTTTTCCTTCTTCTCATGTCTGAGGAACTTAACTACAGTGATGGGAAGATATAAAACCCCAGACAGCAGAGCACTGTTCTGGAGACCACGATATGCATGGAAACTCCTGCAAGCCCTTGTTAAATGTTCCTACCCCTCCTACCCTCCAGTCCATACCTCCGGGGTGCAATTTTCAGGAGACAGAAAGATTTAATGTACTTTGGTTAAAATAATCCCCTGGATTCATGCTGCAGAGACTGTCATGACCGTGTGTTCCTCTGGTTTATTATATTAATAAGCAGCCTCATTCAGCACTCAACATGATGTGGCTCTCTGACTTGCACATGACTGTGTCCCCGAGCTGCAGCAATACAGAGGCCTGCCCCTAACTCCTACTTGCAAAAAAGGTTTGTTATTTTGAGGCAAAATGACCACAGCTGCTTACAAACAAGGATGCACATACAGCAGGTTTTAAGGTGCAGGGGCAGCAGCTGAGTTCACCCCCAGTTTCCTCCCTGCTCCCTGCCAGGCTCCTTGGGATGCTGGTGATGTCCCCCACTCCCAAGCCCTCCATCACATTCCCATGTCCATCTCATCCTGTGCACCCAAGGTGTATGTTGAACATATTTTCTACTGATTAGAGACAAGTAAGAGTAAAAAATAAGGTTATTAAACCAGTAAAAAAAATCTCTAACCCATGAGCAAAGCTCTTCTTCCTCTTCCTGGCTTGACAAACACTGCTATCCTGGCCTGAAATCACATGAACTTCCCCTATAACCTCTAATCACTGCTCCCTGCCTTTATTTCCCAGCTGGGAGAGGCAAGTTCTGTTTCTGCACCCCAGGGAGCACCACTCACTTGGCTCTGAAGATGCCCCACGTGCAGCTCTGTTATCACCACCTTTTTCTGGGGTGTTTGGTTCCAGCACAACCAGAAAGGAGACTGCACCACTGCTGCCAGCACTGCTGCTGTTATCCACATGTACTCAATCCATGAGGACCCCAGCTGATTTTCTGTTCCCCTTCCCATAAAGGTTTTCTATTTTCCCCCAAAGATGCAGCCTCAGGAACATGTTGCGTGGCAGAGGTTTTATACCATGTAAATGATGGATATTGTTTATGTACTGATTATGTCGAACCCAGCTGTTTACCTTTGCTAGGACTGCAATTATTTTAACAGTAATTATAAAAATAAATTGGGGAGAGAAATAGCAGGAACTTCCTAGTTTGGTTTTCGAAACTAGAGCACTGCCAAGAGTGACCTGACCTCAGACAAGTCACATGCAGCCACTTATTTTAAATATCAACTGAGCTCATCCATGCATGGAAAACAGAGTGCTCTGTAGGGTTCTGGACACAAATGGGTCCCAAAAGGTTCAGAATTCAGCCCAGTCACATCTTCCTCATTTATCACCACCTGCTTAAGCTGCCACAGCACCTAGATCTTCCCAGAAGCCAACCAACCACATAACACTGACATCAAACCTGCAGAACACGGTCAAACTGCCCACAAGACAAGCACATTGACCTCTCTTCTCTTCTTTCAAACAGGTTCACTCTCCTCCATACAAAAATGCCAGTATAGACTAAATATTTTTGAAGGTACTCATTTTGCAACTGGAGCAACCATTTCCTAGCCCTGCATGCAATTCCCCTGCTTCTCCTCCTCTCCCTGGATTGCAGACAGATGCCAAGCCATGGAAGTTATTCTTTCATTTACAGCATCTGGTTCCTTGGCAGACTCCTCGGGTAATTATGTTCATAGCTTTAAAGCTGTCTCTAGCTCTGCTTCATGGGTTTGCTGCTTTTGGCTTGTAGCAGTCTCTTCTCATCTTCCCTGTCCATCACATGGGCTGAATGTTGCTCTTAAAATACAAGAATTAGACCACTCGCATCTCCCTCTAACCAGAGCACAAGTAAACAACGCCCCACGTTGTTCTTTAAACACAAGCACTTGTTTTACTGCATGGTGCTCCTCTGCCTCTGGAGAAACCACAAACCCTTGTGCAAATCCCTCCCAGGACCACCTGGCTCACACCTCTCCAGAGCTGGAGAGTGGCTACAACCACAGCCGTGATGGGAAAACCCACCATGTGACCTTTTCCTTTGCTCTTAGCTAAAACCTCCTCTGCCTCTGTGCAGCTGCAGAGTTCTCACCATGAGGAGCAGGGGGACAGACATGCACTGACTGCCAGACAGACTGACACGAGCGGTGCAGCCACAGCAGCTCTGTTCATGTAACTGGGTTGAGTAAATGATGCTTGTGCTGGGCAGGCCAGAGGAGCAGGGGTGCTCTCCTCCCCTGGGCAGGAGGGAAGCTGGATGCTCTCTCAGTCCTCATGCCCAGCATCCAAAGGCCCCATCTGGAGCAAACAGGCTGAAAATGCTGCTCCCTCAGCACAAGGGGTGCAGGGGGACTGGGCTCCCTCCCTGCTTTGGCACAAACCTCCCGTGTACCCTCTGTGCTGCAGAGGTGCCAGAGCCCCACCACAGGGCTCACGGAAAGAAATTATCTTGGGCAGGGAGGGTCCCTGGGCATAGTTATGCTTTTTGAACAAATAAGCCCATAAAGAGAAAAGTACAACAGATTTAAGCATTTAAATGCATTTCCATAACTGTTTGTGATGATTCCCAGACAGCAGCCTTCATTAAGCTGGAGCTGAGGCTGAGAGCACCAATTAGCAGGATTTAAAAACAAAAAGAGGAACTGCTGCAGCTATCCCCAGATAAAGAGTACAGGTCCAGCCTAATCTTTTACACTTGGCTTTGCTGGAAACGGTGGGAGGTTAAAGCTCCAGGAAGGTGCAGTCCATCCCACAGTCCTTGGGATGGGCAGCCAGCTCACTCAGCACCATTTGGCTGCTGGGAGGGGAAGATGTAAAATATGGCAGTTCATCCTCACATCCACTGCCATGAAAGCAAGGAAAGAAAGGAAGAAGAGAAATCCTGGCAAAGCACTGGTGGACACCTCCGTCTGTTCATCAAGCCCCAGGCAGCTGGAGGAGGAGCACACTGAGAACTGCCCAGCAGGTCCCAGCAGTCACTCTCACACACTTTAGGAGATGTTTGAGCTACTTTAAAATCACATGGCAATTTAAAGTTACACTTTTTTCCCATTCATTCTGTATTCTGTCAAATTCTTTAACTTTATGCTGTGCAAAACAGTTCTGCCAGTGGACCTTGACAGCAAGAGCCTGCTTCATCCCTGCTGCTCAACTCCCACCATGGGAACTGCTTCCCAAAATAGTAACATTCCTTATCCAGTTTTCCTTCTCCCAGACTCAATCTGCAAAGCCTGCACATCAACTTTGTCCAGTTTAGCCTCAGACTGGCAGCAAAGACACTCAGCAGTGCAAAACAGAAACCAACAGGAAAGATCAAATCATCTATTTAAAGGGCGAGTGTTACGGATTTTTATTTTTTCTGTAAGAGCCATGAGCAATTATTTTTGAGCACAGAGATCTTAACCATTCATTTATCCTGAGAATAAAGGTGGGAGAAGGGGAAATGATTGCTTTTTCATTATTTGTCGCACTGCCAGTACTGAATCAAAGTCAGAGGACTGCCAAAAGATCTCTTTTGATCCAAATAACTATCATCCTCATAAATGTTTCTACAGGGAGAAAACACAAAACCCCAGTTCAATCTTTGCACCATGATTCTAAAGACAAATATATAAACAAAAACAAACAAACAGAAAACCTCCTCTTCCTCTCTAAGTTTTTGCCATTCAAGCCAGGCACAAAAGCTTTTTAAAAGATGCTGTGGGGGGAATCCAGAACTGGACGAGAAAAAGCCAAGCTTGAAGATTCCCATCATCAGCCCAACACTGTAACACCACTCACAGTGACTTAGAAAGAGCAAAAAAGAAAAAAAAATACATATATATATATAAAAAAAGATTTTACATCAGGAACCAATTTACTTTTGCTGCTCCACAGAGCAATCGTGCCTCAGGACCCACAGCTAAATGGCTGGAGCTCACATAACTGGAAGAGCAAAGAAAGCAGCAGAGAACTTTAATGGCTTATGAAATTCAATTGAAATTGATGGTTGGAAAAGTGAAACATTTAACACCCCACCAACTTAACATCAGTGCACCATGTGCATGGACACACAGACAGGTGCATGAACCAAAAAAGCTGGGAACTCATTTTCCACTCACCCACAGTGCCCTAGGGAAGGAGAGGGCACCCTCATACAGGAACTTAAACAGTATGTAAATATTTTAACTCCTCCAGACCTTTTTCCACTGGAAGCTTTAAGAGAAAACCCATCTTTTGTGAAAATAGCAATACATTATTATGACCTGCACCATTCATGTCTCTGAAATATTAGAAGCCACATTCTGCATTTCAACTTCAGCTGGAGCAGGAACTCAAAAACCCTCCCTGCCATTTGAGCTGACTTTGAATAAACTGTTTGCAGCTGATGTACTTTTCCAGCACGGATCTTTTCTGTTATGAAGCCTGTCTCTGATGAACAATAGAAAAATATTGTTGACAGGGGTGTACTTTTCCATCTACTCAAAAATATCATTTTGCAGAATATTTTCACAGCTCAGCAGAAGGTGGAAAGAAAGACAATATTATGACTAGATAAGAAAGAAAGAAGACATTCGCTATAATTAGCTCATAGTAGTTTTCTTGTTGGTTTTGGCTTGCTTGAACAAGGTTCTTTACTAGTTAGAGCTCCAATCTGACTTACAAAGCCTTAAGGCAAAACTCAATCAATGATTAACCTGGGTAAAAACAACCAGAATTTGGCCAAAACACTTCAGAGCAATGCTTATATCCACAAAGCAACTAGAACCACCAGTAATTTCACTTCATGACTTTAAGTGCTCCCAGGTGCATGGTCAGTCGAGTGCTTCAGGATGCATCACCCCAGCTTAGAGGCAAGAAAGGAATGGCCACATCCTGGTCACACTGTCATTTATTGAGTGACTCAGGGCACAGGGGCACTGTTGCCTTGCAGAAGGACTGAAACATCAGGAACCAGCTCACTGGAGCCTCCATGGTGCCCCTGGAGCAGGCAGGGACATGTTCATTGGGCATTCCACACCGAGCTCTCTCCAGTGCACTGCACCAGTTGATTCATGGGGAGGCTTTGATGTGCAAATTAATCATTATAACTTTTAACTGAGCTAATGTAAGCGTCATATGTTGCTAATTACACAATACAGGGGGGAAAAAAATTGCAAATTAATTTAAATGCTTAACCTAATCAGGATGGCAAGTTGTGTTTTAATTACAAATTGTTGTGTAGCAGCAAAGCAGCTGCTGCATTTCAGCAGCTCTGGTTCCACAGCAGAGTCCTGCTGTGCCTCACTCGTGTGCTCAGGTCCAGTTCTGCTCCCCACAGCCCCAGCCAGCCCCAAAGCCAAAGGTGGCTGCAGCCTGGGGACAGCAGGGACATCCTTCCAGGGGTGTGCCACCCACACCTGGCATGAGGAAACACCCACCCTGAACATCTTTCTCCAGTATTCTTGCAAGAAGGGCTCCTTATGGACACCTTCAAGCTTGGCATGTCCAAACCTCCCCATTTGCCACCTCTCCTTTAATCTGAATGAACATTTCCACACACAGAGGCAGAAATCAGTGATCTTCCTCCAACTCAATGCTCCTCAGTTCACATAAGCAAGAATCAAGAGGCATCTTTGGAGCCTGTTTCCTCTATGCCCTCACAGTTAAGGGGAAAGGAAGAATAAAATGAGATTACAATAAATAAATAAACAAACACTCCCGAACTTTGTAGTGCCTGGAGCAAGACTTTACAACCAAATTAAAATGCCTGAATATTGTGCCTTTTATTGGCGACACTGATAGAGCCAAGGAGCTGTAGCATGGCAGTGCACCTGCACAGTGCATCACCTTGGGAATGTGCCAAGTGATGATGACCCTGCTCAGCACCCGACTGACCCTGCAGAAAACACCCACTTGCCAATAACTCTGCTGGTAATTAACCAGAGAGTTTCAGTGAGGACAGAAAAATCTCCGAAATGTATGGCAAAAATATGGTTATCTAAAAAAACAAAGAGAGTCTATTGTTTCTTGTATTATTTTTAACTTAATACAGCCCCTACTTGTCAAAAAGAGTGGGGGGAAAGCCTCACAGCCCCTGAGAACATTAATTTGCTTTAGATTTTGCCAGTTACCCACAGTAAACCTGCAGTATTTTTGGTTGGGTTTTTTTTGAACACCAGGGGGCTGATTACTGTGAAATGATCTTAGGCTTCTCCCACTAAGTGGACAGATGGATTGCTACTTTTGCAACTTCTTTTTGCAGCCTTGAATTCAGTTGCTGGCGGGAGGCTCCGTTCCAGCTCTCCCCAGCATCATTTCTCTCCTTGCACTTGTCATCTCACTTCCCAGCCTGAGGCTGGGCTATGGAAAAGGCTCTCTGCAAGCACAGGAACGTGCACACAAACCCTTTCCTGGCCGAAGGCTGGACCCCACTGTGTCAGTACCACTGGGGCTCTGCACCTCTCTCGTGCCCACCCTGGGGGAGAGGGAATGGCACAGGCACAGCAGAGCCCCACTCCTGGATTTCCATGCCAAGGAAGCTGGTGGTGCTGAAGCTATGGAGACAAATACCACCAGTGCTAGACAGACCAAAAATGAGGTCTCTCAGCATTCCAGCAAGCAATCTGCAATGTAGAGGGTTCTGCAAGGTGAGAAAGAAACAAAAAGCACTGCTAGGCAAAAGTCATCTCCTTAACTTTTTTTTTTAAAAAGACAAATTTTACAAAGTGCAAACTGAAAAGCTGCCAGGCTCCATCCCTGCTTCCCTAACAAGCAAGGAGAGCCCGCTCAAAGCGACTCAGGAATGGCAGGAACAATGCGGGTCCTTGGCCAGCAGCCTTTGCATTCACAACCCACCGCTCCCACAGGCAGCACACAGCTGGCCGGGAGAAGAGCTCAGAAGGAACCCTCGGCGTGCAGGGAAGGGAACTGCTCATTCAGGAGGTGCTTTTTAGGAACGATCCCCCGAGGGGACACTGCCCGACCTATTGGGCATCACCCCACTGCAGCCCGGGGACCGCAGCCCCTTTAAGATGAAGGCAAGGGACAGGAGGAGGAAACACTCAGTTTGATCCGAGGAAGTGAAAAGCAAACTGCCAGCCCTAGGAATGACTAAGCACAGAGCCAGGCAACGCAGAGCTGGCTAAGGCAGCCACACAGCACACATTCCCAGATCGGTGCCAGTTCTGAAGGTATGCTCTATGGGAAAACCATTTCTGGGGAGAGAAAAAGAAAAGCCAAACCTAAAAACAAGGATTCAATTCTTTAGCAAGCCACATGAACTGCCTGAGTGTGTTTATAAGCATCTCCATCCATCTGTAACTCCAGCTGATGCACAGATAGCAATATATGGGTCAATAATGGTTTATCTAAAGATGTGTGTCAGCCCATCTCTCCTCACTCTCTGACAAACCTTTTACAAGAGCCACTTACTTTAACCCTGAATTATCTGCCTTTGCTCATCTTCAGGGAGAATCAGCACGGCAGAGAAAGAAGCAGGCAATTCCCTGTGATCTGAAAGCTCACTTTCTAAATCAAATCAATTTTTCTAACGTAATTTGCCTCATCTAAATCACTGACCCATGCATTTTCTCACCATCCTTTGACAAGGGCTGCACCAATTGAAGCAAAGCTAAAACACTTCAACCAGACCAATTCATAGAAGTCTTTAGAGGAATTCTTTCATCACTGTAATTAATTCTTTAAGTACCACAGTGGGATGCTCTGAATTCAAACCCAGTCCAAGGAGTAATGATTATACTAATGGGAGAAGCTGCGCAGTAAATAAATGCAAGTGCCCTGCTGAAAGAGATCATTTTCAATAGGAGACTGCCATTGAGGGAGAGAACTGTGGTTTGGAGATAATAACTCAGATGATGAAGTCCCACAGACTGGAGTCTGCTGCAACAATTCCCAGGGACCTAAGGGACGAGCACTTTGACAGATCTGTGTTAGAGCTGGGGCTGCTCCAGCTCTCAGCCCTTTGAGGAGGGGACAGAGGGCCTAGGGCAGTTTGGGGAACCATCTGAGAGTTTGCTGGTGGGTGCAGGAACCAAAGCAATGACTGCCCTTTGGCTGTCCCCATGTGGTTGAATGCAATAAAGCCTTCTTACACATTTAATGTGTTGGGCTGCACTATGCTCAGAGAAAGGGAGGGAGATGCTTTAACTTTGGATGAGGAGGACCCTTCAAGAAGACACAGCTGAAGCTGTACCCAGGAGCTGATACTTGTCCCCCAGGGCTTAGAGCAGACTCCAATAATCTCATTATGACACTATAATAAGTGAAATAAGGTGCACAATATGGACATTTGGGGTTTAAAAGGGCATGTCTGAAGAACAGCTCCTCAGTGCAGTCCCTGAAAATACCCCAATCCCCATGGCCAGTCCAGCTTCATCACACCAAGGAGGTGATGAGATGGGCACCACCATCTGGGCTCTCCTCTGTAGGGCTGTCTTTGATTTTAGCAATAAAGAACAACAACTCCATCTCTTCATTTCTGCTTATGACTTCCCATAAAAATTGTAATGGGCTGGTGCAAATCCAACACAGCAGAAGAACCAAGTAGTGCCAGTGCTGGGGCAGACAGAGAGTCCTTACAGAGAGCCTCAGCACCGCCTGGCTTGGAGGTGCCAAGCAGCTCAGGCACCAAAACAAGCCAGGGCTGAGACGTGGAGGAGGAGACAGTGCCTGAGCTGTGCTCAGCACACCAGGGCTAAGGGACTGGCCACAAACCTCAGCAACCTCTGTCCAAGGTGAGCCTCACTCCCTAAAGAGCAGCAGCAAAAACCATCAGCTGCCATCAAAAAATAACCCCAGGACCCAGCTTCACCCAACACCTCTGCTCTCCCTGCCAGCAGGGCTTAGACTTTGGGCTACTGCCCCAGGGCACCTCATGGGGATGATGCAGAGGACAGACAATGGCTTCAGTGGTACCCACTTTTTTCTCTAAAGCCTTTTGAGATCTACAGGTGACAGAATGATAAATGATTCATATCTGAAAAGAAAAAAAAATCTCTCAACTGCAATAAAATTCATGCTATCTTCTGTTTATCTCTTGCTTGTTTCTGCTCTTTAATGGAGTTGAGCCTTTTTTGCACCAATATTCATGCTAATAACTTTCAGTGGGCTACTCCTAAGCAAAAGACCCAAAATGAGTAACTGTGCTGCATTTTAAAAAAAAATGGAAGAAACCTTTGTATATTAATTCTCATATCTGTCAGAGATGAGGATTTAATAATGTTAGTATCTAAGCTACTCCATTATTTCCAAACACCTTGGAGCAGAATGTCTTAGTGGGAGATGAATTAGATAGTGTGACTGTAACTGCCTTCTGAATGTTTTCAGAGCATAATCTATGGCTCATCACCACGTGTGCTTCAAGTCCTTGCCCTCTCTTCTCCAAATAACCTCCAGCTGTAAATGCATTTACATGCTGGGTATTTACATGCTGGACCCAGCTCTTTTTCTTAAGCATTTCCCACTCATTGTTTAACCATTTGTCCCCATTTAATAGATTTGCCTGGGTTTGGCTTTGGATGGGTGGTAGGGATGGAGAGTTGGGAACTCAGGTCATCCATTAAATGATGGAATGAAGCAAAGAAGGAAAACTGTAGGCGGAATACAGGAGAGGTCTGATGGCTGCAAAGCTCTCTGCCAAGGGAAGCAGCAGAAGTCCTGCATGGCTGAAAACCAGCCGTGCTCAGGAACAGGCTGTACCCAACCTCCAGAGATGGGAAAGGCAGTTTATTTGCCAACTTTTCCAGCTCTAATTCCCATGATTTGGAGAGGCTGAGGCACATTGGCCTTTGAGCTTGCCCTGAGAGAGCTCTGCTGCTTCCAGAAAGCTCTTACCATCCTCTCCAGGTGCCTCTGTTGCAACCTTTTAAAAGGCTGTTTCACTGTGTGCGTGTTGTGTCCTCTCTGCACTCAGTGAAAGACAAATCAGACCTGGTGTTATTAGTTCCTGCTACCCCCAGCTCTCTGAGTGCCCTTGAAAACCCCCAGTGACATTTCAGACTGCTGTGGCCCCACAGAGTCAGGGACAGAGGCACTGGGGGTGGGTGGCTGTTGTCTTTCACCAGACTGGCTGCTCACACTGGCCAGGGGCTTGCCCCACGCAGACATCCAGACCAGCTCCCTCCAAAACTCATCTTGGATTTTCTCCTTTTTCAAACAAAAATCTGGGTACCAAGACCAGTCAGCAGCTACCAACTCTTTGCTGAGTTTCTAATTACTGCTTATTGCCTAGAAACATGCTCCATCTGCTCAAGGGCTCCCTTCTAGGGCACAGGGGCTCTGTCTTATTTTTGGTGCGAGGTTCATCCTTTTTTGAAGCTGCAGCATAAATGTTTGTTTCAAGAGCTGCAGCATGCATTAGACACCCTCCTTCCCCATTGTGGCGAGAGTCTTGCTGCTAAGCAAAAGCTGTGGCTAATTGACAACAACTCCTAAACTGAGATATAAAGTAGCTGTGTCTGTCACTCATGCAAACAGCAATGGCAGTTCAGCTGCTAAATAATGGAAAATGGTTCATTTTTCTGACTCAGGGAAGATTCTTTAATATTAAAGAAATGAACGTCTCAAGTGCTACAGAGCCATGCCCTGATCATTCTTGCATCTTAAAAATCTAACGTTGCCCATAAAATTCCTAAGTAACATAAACCCTGTTCCTTTCACTACTCTCCCAATCAGAAAAACTGGATTTAAATCACCTGCTGGCAGGTTTATTACAGGGCCCACAAGCAGATAAGGTCCTGTGCACCAGCCCTCTGCACTTAACGGGAAATAAATCTCTGCTTCGCCATCTGTTTTTGAAATGTTTCCATACAAGCTAAACAAAAAAACCCAAAGATACATGCACCTCTCAATCCTTCTAAAGGATTTTATTTCTGGGGTAATGAGGATGACATTTCTCCCCTCTCTAGCAGAAATGCTTTTCCTCCTCAGGCTGATTCCCCCCAGGGCTCCCTCAGCCCACAGCTAAACTCTCCCAATGTTGTATGTGTGCATAAATGGGGCAGCTGCTTGGCCAGAGGCACCACCTCCCACACATCCCATGGGCTGCTCCCAGTGCAAACACCATTTCTGGAGCCTGCTGAGCCCCTTGGCTTGGCCAGAATGAGGATTTTGGTCCCTGCTTCTCCATTCAGCCCCAGCTGGAATTGCATCAGTGGAGTTTTTTCCATCATTTCTTTCCATCACCAATGCCAAGCTAGAGCTGCCCAACACGAGTGGTTTCACACCATCCCCTCCCCATAGCCAGACCTGTGGTCCTTGCACAGCCTTTAAGCAGATGGCAGCACCATCCCAAGGCAGGAGGACGTGGCCATGCAACCCCAGAGCGCCGAGCACCCCCTCCCCAGGATTTAGCAGCTTTGTCACTAAAAGCCCATTTCCTGCCACTGCAGGTCTCCTTCCCCACTGCAGGGGAAGCGATGGGGCAGAGCAGCTCCTGAGGGCCAGCTGGTGCAGGCACGGTGAGATGAGCAGAGCTGGTTTACATGCAGTTTCCAATTAGTTTACTCAGCAGACGGCAGCTTCGTGGAAACTCCTGTTCCTGGCTACCCCTCACCCCTCAGGGCACCCCTTTGCTTGCTCTCTGACTACCACCATCACCAAAAAAATACCAGGAAAAAAACAGAGTTAAAATCAAATGCTACACTTCATTTTCTCTCCTTGCCTGAAGTTGCAAGCGACAAGATAGGACATAATCACCACTTTTAAAATCATCTCCTATGACAGGCAAATTGATCAAGTGGAGAGGCTGGGCTGCTTTTGAACTTGAACAAACTGATTTTCCATGAGAGATGGTGTTTACATTGCCTCTCAATAGCCTGCTGAAATATGCATTCCTCCTACCATTTCATCACCAAAATTTGGGAGGAAAGAGTGTTTTTGGGGGGAAAAAAGAAGGAAAAAAGAGAAAAAGAAAAAAAGTGTGCTTGAATCTGGAGCACATCATAAATTCATGAAGCTTTCTGAATGCTGTCAGAAACAAACATTTATGTAAACAAAGAACAGCTCAAAGTGTGTTGCAGGAGAATTTTTGGGAAGCGTGGAAAAGACATTAATATTTACCTTGCACCTGAGACTAAAGCTGATTTGTGTACTGCCCAAACAGCAAAGTCCTTCCACAAGGAATTCACCCACCACAGACACTCCAGCAGCCCTGGCTTTATTTCCCATCACAGCACTCTACGTCACAGAGGGCAGTGGGAATACCCAGGGAAAGGCAGACACCGAGCAATCCCCATCCCCCCCCCTTAAGTTGTCTCCAGGGACCTCTTTGCTTGTAATTTCTGCCTGCCCATCCTCACGTGGGAACTGCTTCCTCTGAAATGCCAGCTGGGAACTCCCGACAGCACGGAATCGAAGCATCTTCCACGACATCTAGAGCACCACATGGTAACTCACACTCCACAGCCTCCGTGGCACTTAATGCGAGAGGATCTGACAGTTGGGAAGGCACCACGTGCCAGCACATCAGTGAGCCACTGACAGGGCTGAGAGCTAAAGCTATGCCAACAAACCAAGTCACTGCTTGTCATTAACTAACATTACTTGTATTTAGGCAAGGAGAGAATGGGAATCAAGATCAGGGAATTAAATTTGTTGAGCTGATATTGATACTGAGCAGCATTTATTTCAGTGGGATGGCTTCTCTTTCACTGGGAGGTTTATTAAGGCCAGAAGATCTTGGTTTTGCTTGCTTCACGCAGGTCATAGGGGGCTGCCACTTCCCCTTTGCTCCTCTGAGACAGGACAGGTCTGCAGCCACCTCCACGAGACACAGAGCTTCATGAAGCCACCTCCCCATCACAGCGAAACCTGTGCTTTGTACCAGCATCAACCACCAAGGCCAGGACAAGTTGCCATAACCCAGCATCACGAGTAATGACACCCCTTCCTCCACCTTCCAGCAAAGGGACACAGCCAGCACGGGCCCCTGAGCAGCCTGGCTGCAAAACACGTTTCTGAGGGGCTATGGAGAAAGGCAGGAGGACCCTGAGTAAGCATAGGGCCAGCAGGGTGGAATCTCCTTCCCACTGGCACCAATGGGAAAACCCTGCACAGCCTAAAGCCCTGTGTGACCCAAATCCCTGTGCACCTCCATGGTGCACAGACTCTTCTCTCCAGGCACTTTGAAACAAGGGAGTCCTTGCCCAGGGACTGTGCCTTCCAAACTGCTGCCTGGGCTCAAAGAGCAACCAAATCCATGATGGCAAACCCAACACAGCAATTAAATAAATGGAGCCATCTCTGGCTCAGGAATGCATCCTTCATCCAAAAAATCCTTCCTGAGACACAAACCCTGTCCCAGTCTTGGCAACCCTCTGCTCTGACCTCCTGCAGCTGCTCGGGGGCTCGCTCATACCTCCTGTGCCACACTAAGCTGCTTTAAACACAGAGATAATAGGGCTGGGAGTGCCTATCATTCCCAGCAATAAAGTACAGCAAATTAATTGCATTTAATTGATTTTTATATTTTAATGTAACTATTTTGGTATTCAAACCGCAAAAGACTCTATTGATCAGCCAGAGTCAGTGAACAGAGTTCTGTGACCAAGCCGCACGTATTGAAGAAAATAATCAAAACCCAAAACCAGTGAGACTTCCCCATTTCAAACACACAAAGGAGGCTGCAGCACCAGTGACAGGAGATTTTGAATTGAAAAATGCTGTGCAGGGGAAGTCATACAGTTGCCTCCTGCATTCCCAGAGAGCCCAACACCGATCGCAGCAGCAATGCATAAATCCAGAGTAGCTCCACTGACTTCAGAGCAGCTGGTCTAGATTTATGCTGATGGGAAGTAAAATCAGGGTATCTAAAATATTCTGCTCTAATGGATGCTGGAGCAAAAGGCACTATAATAATTTCAGACTTCTCCCCCCCAGCCCACTATCCCCCACTTCACATCAGTTTGAACAGTCATTGCATAAAATGTTGAGATCTGCACTAATCTAGGGAAAATAACCTACATTTCAACAGTTTGTACGATCATGATCTGCAAATCTATTGTACAGTAGATAATACAGGTCTTTCATTTCTGTTCCTAAAGAGCCTCTGAACAAAAAGTGTCTCCATATTAGGTAGAGTGATACAGGGACACATAATAAAATAAGCATAATGTCTCTCCACCCACGCCCCCCTGGAGCCAGAGTCTAAAAGCAATCGCGGGTCCTTCCTCACGCACAGCTGACAGCAGCCCAAGCGCATCCCACGGGGGCTGAAGGAGCGTGTTCAATGAGCTCTGCACGCCCCGTTCCTGCGCTGCCCTGCCCCGCCGCCAGCCCCGCGTTCCCGCGCCCGCTCCGGGGTGCAAGGCAGCGGAGCGAGCCGGTGACACAGCACCAGGCAGGAAAACAAAATATTCAGGTAACTCATCCAGCTCGCTCACAGGATACCTATTCATATAACCTCGGAGACAGCTCCGCCGCCGCCAGCGAGGAAGGCGGCCAAAACCCTGCCTAGATGCCAGCAACAAACGGGGGCCTGCTGCCAGCGAGAGACATCCTCGAGCTCAGCGTGAGCGGCCCTCGGCTGCCAAACACACACGCACACCCTCTGCTCGCAGCCGTGCGCGCCAGCAGCCGGAGAGCCGGGGCAGCAGAGTGATCTCTTAATTGGACCTTCATAAAGCTATTTAGGGGACCTGCCTGACAGGCGGACAAATGCCACCCGCTTTGAAGAGGCTGCAGAAACTCAGCCTGGTGCATCGCCGGTCCCCGCAACGCAGCCTGCCCAGAGCCGGCCCCGGCAAGGGGGAAGGGAGGGAGCGAAGGCAAATAAATAGAGAAAAATGGCAAGAGCCCAAGGCGAGCGTCTCTGTGAGCTGGGAGCTTTGCGGAGATGGCAGCACCGCGGCATGACTCATGCAGGTGTCTCTCCCGTCTGCAACAACCCAAACCGAGATGCGGTTCGTTAACCCCTGCAATCCAGACGAGAAAACCGACTTGGATTACAGCGAGCTGCAGGAAGATCGGCACAGCCCCGGAGGAAGGCGTTCCCGGGCTCTGCCACCGCTCGCCTCTCTCTGAAGAGCTCTCCCCTGATCCCAAAGCCCCTCTGCACGCACAGACATTGCTGCGGTCCGCGCCAGGGGTGGGACAGGGCAGGGGCAGCGCTCCGCTACGGCAGCAGAAGGATGCTAAGGCCGAGAGAGGAGAGAGGCGCAGGCGGGGAACGCGCTCGTTATTCACAGCTCGAGCTGAGAGCGCACTGCGAGTTCCTGACGCGCACACTGAGCAGGGAGGGCTCAGAGCAGCGGAGAGGGATGGATGGATGGATACGTCGGTAGGTTTGCAGCCACAAACTGTTTCAAAGTGGGTTTCCATATGTTTAAGCACTCAGAGCGCTGGAAGAATTACACCCACAACCCAATCTCACCATGGTAGCTACCCACACAGGAGGAGACGGGAGGAGGGAATATCAGGGGAAAGATTAGCATTAATATGTCAAAGCAATAAATAAAAAAGGTTTTAAAAACCCCAAAAACCAGAAACCTGCTCCTTTGCTGCGCCTAACTCCCTCCTCGATAAAAGAAGAGCTGCACGGCGCACAGGGCATCGCAGTGACCACAGAAAGCCACCATTCCGTGGGGCAGTGCTGACCCACAGCCAGCCCATGCCCTGCGTCCTGCACTCCGTGCCCCAGTCCGCACAAGCTGCACCCCACTTTCCATGCCCTGCACCGCAGACCTTGCACCCCAAACTCTGCACCCCGGTCCCCGTGTCCTGCTCAGGAGGATTTCCAGGTGCCGCCGTGGCTGCACAGAGCCCAGCCAAGGAGGGGGATGGAGGGCAGGGGCAAGCAGTGCTTTTTGGGGTGAGCAGAGCAAGGACCCCCTGCTGTCCATCTTCTGTGTGTCCCCAAGGCTGACGCCTCCTTCCTAGCAAATCGTTCCAGCTCTTCCTGTAGAACCCTTTCCTAAAACACTTCCCCACCACAAAGCCTTCCCTATGCCTTCCCCATGCCCTCCCCAAGAGCGACAGCTACTGCTATTACCCCTCCCATGGATCGCTCCTTTTTCACCTAAAATCCTTGCATTTAGACATATTCCTAAGCCCCCCGTGAAGTTTCCCCAGCAGCCCAAGCTTCACGCTACGGCCAAACGCGAGCACCGTCCCGAGAAGCTGTAAACGCAAACGAATCCCCGAGCAACTTCAGCACCGATGCACCTTAATTAATTTGCTTTTAACAACCCCTGTTTATTAGGAACAGCATCTGCGAGGGAGCTCACGGGAGCACGCAGAGGAGAACGTCCCCAGAGTGAAGTCCTGCTAAAGACTTTTCCAGGGGCAGCGCTCGGGCAGCCTGGGGTGAGCCCTTCCCCAGCAAACACCCGCACCTGGGACCCGAAACGCTGCTCCCAAGTCCAGCTGGGGGGGAATAAAAAAAAGAAGAAGAAAAATAAAATAACAGAGGAAGAGCATCTCCCAGCCTCACTCCCTGCGCTGCCTCGCAGCTGGCCGTGATGAGGGAATCCCACCTGAGCCCAATCAAGGGCCAGACCCCGCTCCACACCAGCCCACCGAAACCCGTCCTTCTCGGAAATAAACACAAAAACGTTGCACAAGTATTTTGTTACCGAAGGGGTTTAACTCCTGCACATCTTTCCCCCCACCCGCGCCCATGGACAGCTAAAGAGCGAGGAGCATCAGGGAGGAATGGGGGTCGGCTGCCCCGTGGGAAACCCCAAATCCCACGACCCTTCTCCATCCCCCAGAGCTCCGGCAAGCCCAAACTTTCCCTTTTTTCCCCCCCAAATCGGCAGCAACGCGCTGGCAGCGGCCGAAGCAGGCGGGCAGCCTTCGCGCAGGGGGCCGGGAGCCCGCGACACGCCTGGGGACAGGGGACACCCGGGGAGGCAGCGGAGCTGGATGGAGACTTCTTGGTGCGCCCCAGACACGGGGCTCGGAGCGCGTTCCACCCGCAGCGCTGTGCGGAGCGCCGGGGGGAGCCGGGGAGGGAGGGCTGGGATGGGGGAAACGGCCTTAAATAAAACCAGGAGAGGGAGCAGATATGAAATAAACGCAAATAGTTAAAAACAAACACAGAAATGAACACAAAACCCGAACCAAACAAACAGGACCACAGTGGCGGGCTCGCGGCGGCGGGACCGGGGTTACCTCGGCACAGGAGCAGCAGCGGCGCCAGGAGCAGCGCGGGGCCCCGGGAGAGCATCCTCTTTGTTCCATGCCCAGAAGTAGTC
>VXBC01012406.1:335195-386310 GCA_013399945.1 Ploceus nigricollis
GAGCATCCCGAACGGTGTGAGAGCATCCTAAACAGGGTGAGAGCATTCTAAAGGGTGTACAAAGGGCATCCCGCGGGATGAGGGGGCATCCCGAACGGTGCCAGAGCATCCCGAACAGTGTAGAGCATCCCGAACTGTGTGAGAGCATCCCAAACAATGTCAGAGCATTCTAAAGGCTGTGCAAAGGGCATCCCGCGGGATGAGGGGGCATCCCGAACAATGTCAGAGCATCCCGAACTGTGTCGGAGCATCCTAAACAGGGTGAGAGCAACCCGAACGGTGTGAGGGCATTCTAAACAGGATGAGAGCATCCCGAACGATGTCAGAGCATCCNCCCGAACAATGTCAGAGCATCCCGAACAGTGTCAGAGCATCCCGAACAGTGCCAGAGCGTTCTAAAGGCTGTGCAAAGGGCATTACTCTTCAAGGAGTGCGAGAGTGCCCAAAGGGGTGTGCAGAGGGCATCCCAAGGAGGGTGGGAAGGGAGCCTCAGGAGTTCGAGGGCATCCCACGGATGTGCCAAGGGCGTCCCAAGGGCTGTGCAGTGGGGTTGAGGAGCGTGCCCAGGGCAGTGCCAGCCCTGCCACNACCCGAACGGTGTGAGGGCATTCTAAACAGGATGAGAGCATCCCGAACGATGTCAGAGCATCCCAAACAGTGTGAGAGCATCCCGAACAGTGTCAGAGCGTTCTAAAGGCTGTGCAAAGGGCATTACTCTTCAAGGAGTGCGAGAGTGCCCAAAGGGGTGTGCAGAGGGCATCCCAAGGAGGGTGGGAAGGGAGCCTCAGGAGTTCGAGGGCATCCCACGGATGTGCCAAGGGCGTCCCAAGGGCTGTGCAGTGGGGTTGAGGAGCGTGCCCAGGGCAGTGCCAGCCCTGCCACCCCAGCAGCGTGCCCAGGGGTGCCCCCCATCCCCGCGGGATCGCCCCGGGTGGCACTTTGCCAGCGGAGCCAAGCATTGCCTGTGTCCTCTCCCTTGGAATGCAAACATATCCCGCTGCTGGAGCTGGAATTCCTCTCCAAACCCGCTCAGCCCTAGTTGCTGGGAGTTGTTGTGTGCTCGCAGCGAAAGCAGCGAGACAGGGAAGGGAAAGGAGAGGGAGCTCTAACCCCTCCCCTGGGCTCTCCTGCAGTTTTGCAAACACGTCTCCGAGTTTGATTTTTTCCCCTCCCTGCATAAACAAGCTTTTCTGTAGTACTTGCTGTAATCTTGTTTGCTCCATAACCACTCCTAGGAATGTCATAAAAAATTTACCTCTAATATTTTACCACTCCACACAAACATGAATGTGAATAAATGCTTATCTCCCATGTAGGGAAATGTACAGCACGGGAATCAACCTCAGGCTGGAGGAACTCGACCCACAGAGGTGGGGAGAAAACAAAACCCAAGGGAACCCAAAGATCTGGGTTCCTCAAAGAACATAAAACTAATAAATAAGTATATAAAATGAGTAAAAAGCAGTAGTGAAGAGCATCTTGTTGTCTGCCCTCAGTACCTGATCTAATAAAATACAACTGGAATGTTCAGCTGCTCGTGGAAATCTGGTGATCCAAAATAAGGGAATCAGCTGCTTTAGACATCCCATTTCTTTCCTGGGGAGTGTGTGGGGATGTTGGGTTTTCCAGCTGGAGGTACAGGGGCTGCCCCTGGCCCTGGGGGGGGAGGTCACTGTGTGCCACGAGGAAAGAAATGTGCAAAGGTGTGTGCAAGGGACATCATCCAAAGCTGTGTGTGAGCTCTGCCCTGTGCTCAGCTGCATTCCCTGGAGACAGCAGCAGCACTCAGGGGAGTTATGGGGACACAGGGAAGTGGGAAACAATTCCCTTGTGCAGCTCAAACCCAGTGCTGACCCTCAGCTGGGGTACCTGTCCCCCTCACCAGCCCAAACCCTGCACAGAGCCAAGGACCTCACCTCACCTTTAGGGAAGCATTTAGACTTCACTCCATCAGTACTGCACATTTTTAAGTGGGATTTTATATCCAACATGTGAAAGAAAATCCAAAGTGAGAAATCTTGCAGGCTGACAAAGTGCTGACAAGGAAGTGATCCCACTTGCAGAGATCCAGGTGCACTGCTCATCCCCCATCCCGTTCGTTCCATGCAGGACCAGTCTGGTTCTTCCAAAACTTACTTCCCAAACTGGTGCTTGAGATGGACAGTAAAGCTGTAGTGATCCATTCTGTGCCTCTCAGCCTAATAGAGCTGTAAGATCTTCTCTGACCACTACAAAATGCTTTAATGCTTTTACTGCCTTTTAATGAAAGGTAATATTCTGGTAAGAATGAAGTGGAAACATGAATTAAGTGGTGTCTGCAGACTGTAGGAAGGTTGCTTGGCAGTGCCCTCTCTCCTTCCCACAGCTTTCCTCGTTTGTGTTGCAAGAAACAAACAAAATACAAACAGCAATAAACTCCTTTGAGAGCTTTGGGCTGAACACGAGGGACTGTGTACAAATTAAAAGGTAAAAGGGAAGATCTCACAGGAAAAATGCATCGGAATTGGGGATTTTCCAGGTCAGAAAGCACCTTGTGGGGTGAGCCCCTGGCACAGCAGCTGCTCCCATGACCGGGGTGCTGAGGTGTTTTGGGGAGCAGGGGGGGCAAACCCCTTGGAGACCCAGCTGATCACCAACCACAGGGACAACTAGCATTGATTTGCCTCGCTGAGGTTAAAAGAGGAGGCCTGAAAAAGCAGAAGGGGATTACTGGGAGATACAAAAAGCGTGAGGAAGAATTGCAGATAAATCATCAAAATCCCAGACAGCTGATGGAGCGCAGCTTCCTCGTGGAGGCAACAGGACAATGAGTGCTCCTTGCCTGAATTTGCACAGCTCATGCCGGGGGTTTCTGGTTCCCAGATCACTGCTGAGCCATTTCCAAGCTCCTTAGCTGCCTTACAGCATGGCTTGTCACTCCCTGTCTTCTTCTGGTGCCAGAGCATCAAAAGCTTTGTGAGGAGACAGCCGAGGCAGCCGAGCCGCCCATGGTGCCATAATCTGGGTCTCCCATATGTGATCCTCAAAATAATTCTTTTCCCAAAGGAGATTTTCTTGGCAGTGATTCCGGTGGGATGTTGCTACACTCCCTTTGTGCTGGCGTGACTTTGCACACAGAGGCAACCTGTGTTATGAGAGACTTGAAAGACTTTGCAGCATTACAGAAAGCTGTTGATTTTCACATCACTCATATGTCAGAAGATGGGAGGCTTCGGGAATGCCCCTAGGAGAACAGAAAGAATGGGAATTTTAAAGATGCCTTGAGGTATTAGGAGGCAAAACAGCAGCTGGGAGTTAAGGGGAGGTAAGGATGGGGGCTGGATCCCGAGCTGTGTTTAGACCCTGATTTCCTGGAGGGAATGAGGAGCTCGAGTAACCCTGGAGCTCTGCACAGCACGAGATATTGATCAGAGCTTTGCACAAATGACATTTCCTTGTCCTATAACGGATGTGGAGCTTGAGGTTTAAGTCTTGTGTGTGCAGAGAGGCAGAAACTCTGCCAGGGGGGCCATGTGAGGAAACCCTGCTCCACTTAGAGCCGTGCTGTCCCACTGACCACGTCTGCCCACTGCTTGCTTGCAGGCTGCAACAAAGTGTTAGAGAAACTCAGATTTTGCCAAAAATTAATGGCATCCACTTTGCAATGTTGAAAAACGCTGGGGTAATGCATCCTTGGGCTGTTGGATGGAGGCTGGAGCTGGTGGCTGCTGAGATGGAAGTTACCCACGGCCTTGGAACATTTTGCCCCGATTCAAAAGATGGGCTCCTCCGGGGATCTGTCCCTGCCTGGAGCCCGACGTCATCCCCAGAGGGAGGAACCGAAGGGAGCAGCGGGGAGGAGCCGGCAGCGAGCGGCCGGCCTGAATCACAGGTGAGTGATTCACCCAGCCCGCGTCAGGCAGGAACTGAATCACAGGGCTCCTTTGGTGAGGGCTTTTTTCCTTTTAATCATCTTCTCGCTCATTATCCTCAAAGCCTCTTCCCAGAGGATGAGAGGGCTCCGCTCGCCAGAAGGGAGCGGGTTGATCACCCCCAGGAGGAAAAGGGCAGAGCAGTGGGAATTGTGGTGCCCCGCTGCCGCCCAGCACCTGCAGAGACTAAAAGCTGATGAATCGCCGTAATTTCTGCTTCCTTCTTCACCTGCACTTAATTAAATTGGTTTAAGACCGGTCTGAGAGGAGACTGGCTGGTTTCTCCCTGAGTAATTTAAAACACCTGTATGGGGTGGGGGGGATGCCCGGCAGGATCCGGGGCCAGCTGGAAATGCTCACATGGCCACTGCCCACAGCTGTGGGCGACCGGCCGCGCCCCTGCCCTGGCCAGCGAGCCCGGCCACCACCCTGAGCCACCTGCAAAGGACAGGGGCTTGTACTCCTGCTCCACACCCCGCTGGCGATGTCTCCTCTCTTCCTCTGGCTGGGAAGCACCGGAGAGGGAGAAGAGGGGTCAGAGCCAGAGAAATGGGTTCTGTGGCAGGGGAAGGGTGTCTCCTGTGGCTCTGTGAGCTCGGAGGGAGCCAGGAGGGCTGTGTCAGGGACCGGGAGGGCGCAGGGGGAGCAGGAGCACACAGCCGGGCAGTGGGATCACAGAAGTGTGACCCCCCTCCCGCAGGCTCCAGCCCGAGAGGCTCGAAGGATGGAGCATGAAAACCCCGCTTCCACCACGCCACGGAGAGCTCACGGGAGCCACTCGGCCCTGGGGAGAAACAGAACAAAATCCCTAAAAACTGAGCAGGAGAAGAACGGGCAGGTGTTCCCCCCAGCAGCCCGGGGCTCTCAGCAGCTGCCGGGGGTTCCACCTGTCAGGGAAATTAATCCACAAACATCGGAGGTTTATGTCCAAAAAGCAGAGAGAGGAGTCCTTTTACTTTATTCCAATAAAGGGAGAGGCCATGGGGCATTCCCCTGGGGTCTCTCAAAGTTTTGGAGGACGCAGCTTCCTTTTTATCCTCATTTCCTGGCCACATTTCCCTTCTCTCTTTCCCCATTGGCTGAGGAACTTGAGAGGTTCAGACTTCCCGACACCCCTGTTACCAAAGATTTCCCTCTAATGTATAACCCTCCCTTTTAATTTTTAATTCTTACGGAATTTTGGGGTTTTCCCCCATTGTTTCTTTCATCTCTCAATGTCTAATTTCATTTATCAGCAAACCTAGAGCTTATTTGTAAAAGCAAATATCTTTTTCCATTCACCAATCAGTGGAATCCTTCCCATTGTTTCTTTTATTTCTCAGTGCTGGTTTTATCTGCCAGCAGACCCACAGCTTGTTTGGAAAGACAAATCTGTCATTCCTCTCACACCCTTGGCCAGGCTGCACCACCCCCCTCCCATCCCATCCTTCCAAAAGTGCCCAAAACCAGCCCCCAGCGCTGTGCCCTGCTGCCCAGAGATAAAATGTGGGCACGGGGATGGGAGGAGGATGAGGAAAGCTCAGCCCCCAGCACCCCGTGCCATTGGGACCAGCGGATGCTGCCGTGCCCGCGCTCCTCAAACTGGTTTTCCGTGGAAATCAAAACCAACCCATGGAGCGTTTTCCACGCAGGTCACAGCCGGGAGACTTCCCAGGTAGCTCCATCAGCGAAGAGCTGCTAAAAGCAGGAGCCACCCCGAGCTGCGAGCCTGGCTGCTCATTAGAGCATCCTTTGTGCTCAGAGACGCGGTGAGAGGCGCGCCCGGGCCCTCCGCTCTCAGATTCCTCCTCTCGTGTTCGCTCATTCTCAGCTAAGCTGAGCGGTGCCTGAAGCCGTCAAAGGGGCTGTTTCAAAGGCAGCCCGCAGACAGAAGGGGAGCTGGGAGCCTCGCTGATCAAGGCAGGGGATCTGCCCGGGTCCCTCCCTCCCCGAGCGCTGCGGCTTTGAAGAGCTGTCATCCGCGTCCGCTCCGCTTCTGCATTTATACTGAGACATTTTTGCCTGCAATATAAGTCGTTTTACAGCTTTTTCTTTCTTTCTTTCTTTCTTTTTTTTTTCTTTTTTTCTTTTTTTTTAAGCCGTTCCGCCCACCCTTCGCCTCTCAGCGGAGCTCTGGGGTGTCGGAGCAGAAGCATTACAGAGCCGTAAATAAAACTCACGGGAGGTGGCCCCGGTGCCAGGACCGTCCCCACCCAGGCCATCAGCTGTGTAAACAAAGGGATTTTTGTCACAGCCAGGCAGGCTGTGTCGAACACCGGGATCTTTAGAAATCCGGGTCTCGCTAATGAAAAGGAGGGACTTTTGCTCCCAGGAGCACTACAAAAATTAATGGATATTATGACTGTAACGACTTGAATCAAATGCAAAGCCATGTGTCACGCAGCCCTTTTGCGATTTCCGCAGCTTATTACGAGCCTGTTTACATCTGCCCCTGCCTGATTTAAGCCCAGCAGGAATAAAGCTAATATCGAGTGGGCAGGGTGAATTAGGAGCAGAGATGCTCTTAGCAGGACTTACTCAAGTGCTGGCACCGGGCAACGGGTCCTGCTGGTCACAGCCCGCAGGGTACCCAGGGACATCCCAGCCCCTGGAATCGTTCCTTTGTGCCTGGTGTCACTGTCCCACGCGGGCAGGGGACATCCCATGGCCCAGCGGGTCCCTCGGAGCAACGCAGGGTCAGCTCGGGGCATGGAGACTGGAGTGGAAAACGCCATCAGGGAATTATTCCACTACAACACTTCATATGTTTTTATCAGGGAATTATTGCACTATTCCACTCTAACATGGAATTCTGTGCGCTGGAAGCGCCGACACCTTCGAGCAGCATCTCCAGCTGCAGCCGGGCGCCTTCATTAAGCCCAACAATGCCTTTGGGTGGTGTTGGAGGAGCTGGTGGAGCTGTCTGTGAACAGCGTGAAAAGCAGAGGTGTGAATTTTCTCCCGTTCTGCGCTTTAATCCGAGCGAGCGGAGCGCTGCTGCCACCGCCGCGTCCCAGCTGGCGACCAGGCTGATGAGCGACAGAGCCAGGAGCCAGCACCGGGGGCTGTGCGGGGCCAGGAGCGGCTCAGGGCGGGGCACGGAGCTGCGGGATTTGCCAGCCCTTCCTCCCCTGTCGCCCTGTTCTTTTAAAAGTTTTGAAGTCCCTTTAAAATTCTTCTAAACCTTCTGGTGTTTACATTTTTGTAATGGAGTTTCTCACGCACTCTTCATATAAAAATAAATTCTTTTCATTCTTCTCCGTAGGAGGAGAAATTTAATAGACTGATGTTTTAACCAGTGGAGTTGGAGAAGTAGTAATTTCATCCTCCAATCCATAGTCACCTTTAAAATTCTATAAATAACCGAGGTCTGAATAAAACTACCCTTTTCTACCTTTGAACTCACAGTGAGTGCATTTCGTGCCAAAGTACAACACCTCCCCCCCTTCCTGCACGGAGCAAAGTGCCTGGCTGAAATTTGAGGAGGTTGTATTAACAGATCACCAAACTCGTGTCAGGGATGGGTTTTGTGGATATCCTGCTGCAGGGAAGTTTGGATTGGGACTCACACGTGGCTTCACCAGCCTGCCCTCCCAGTGGTGTTTTATGAATTACTTACAGGTACTTGTATCTCTGTGCTGGTTTAATATTTTATCGTGTTCCCATCCAGATGCAGGACATGATCCCAGAGAAATCCAAATCCAGGGCTGAGCCTGTTAATGCCTCCACTTCAGTTTGCTAAGGAGCTGCCCCAGTGCTGCTCATCCCTGAGATCTGGATGTGATGCACATGATGTGCAGGAGGAATTATTCATACCAAATAATCACTCCTGCCCAAATTAGCTTCTGAAAAAGGTGGCTGTAAATCCACTGGACCGTATGAGCCAGGAGCTGCTGCTAAGCAGCTGCTGAACAGGAGCAGACCTGAGCACTGAGTGGCAAAAGGGAAATCTGCCAAAAAAGGCACCTCAGGGTTATCCAAAAATCACAGCAAAACCAGCTGCTGGGCAGGGCTGAACTTGGCCAACACCATCTGCCATCAGAGCAGCTCAGACTAAGCTCTTGGGCTGCCCAAAGCCTCCCAGCACCCCTCACCAGGGCAGGACAGCTCAGCTCAGCTTCCCCCCTCAGCCTCTGCCAGGGCATGGCTGCGCCTTGGGCACCGCCCAGCTGGGATCCAGGTGATCCTCAAGGTCCCTTCTGCCACCAACCACTACAACATGGAATTCTGTGGAATTCTGAGGAGATAAACAGACCTTAGGTCAGAGCTGACCCCTGTCCTGGCAGTGACTCTGCAGGGCAGGGACTGGTGGGACCAGCTCTGGGTGAGCCAGGGCAACCTCCCTGCACCTTGCTGAACCACCAGGAGCAGAACAATTGATTTTTTTTTTTTCCTATTCTAATAAATGAGTGGGAAATTTCCACTCCTTGGATCAGGAGATGCTCTGAATATTTATGTTATTGTTCACCAATTGGAAAAAAAAAAAAGAGAAGTGCTATAAACGAACATATTTGGTGACCCAGTTTGAGTGGCTCATTACGATTACATCAAGCTAATTGCCAGCCTTGTATTTCATTTGGCAACTTGTTAAGCTAATTGAACAAAATAAAACTAATGAACAATTATAATGAAGTTTATAATTAGACCATTGGAAAGAACTCAGCGTGAGAATATTTAAGGCATAATGAATGTGTGGGAGGTTTGGGAGGGGGGCAGTAAATTATGTCACTCTCTCCCACCAAAATCCTTCTTCCCAGGTTCTTGGTGCATTACCTATTCCCAAACCATGTCAACGTGGCATTTTCTTTATCATTCATTATCTTAATGCCTTTAATGTCCATAGATGGCATTTCCAGGGATCCTAAATCCTGGAATCAGCCTGTTAGGCAGCTCAGAGTGGCCATTATGTGACACCCCCAACTTTACAATTCCAGGTCTCCACTAAGGATGGGTTTGTAATCCTAAAAGTGAAAAATGAGCATGAGGAGCAGGCAGAGGAGTCACAAACCCCAGCAAGCTGATCTGTCCTGTCCACACAGAAACCTGGTACAGGAGCCAGGGAGGCTGAAGGGGGAAGAACAGAAACAAAAATGCTCTCTGCCTGATTAGAGCCATTTTTTAAAAATAGTTATTTTTGTCTCAGATCTGAATAAACCCATTTCAGCCCCCTTTCACCCCCTGCTGCTGAAGCACAGAAAATTAAATACCATGGTAAGACTTTCTGGAGTTTCAATTTACAGGTCAAGCAGGTACCCACCAAAACTTAATAGAATTGTCACACCAGGCTCTGCATTGCTAAAAAACTTCTCTTCCTCCTGTTTGCACATGAAAGTAATTAGTTCATCTAGAACTCAGTGGTTAACTGAGGCTTTGCATCAGGGAATAAAGGCAGAAACTCTTCAGGTAGGGAGGAAATGTGTTCAGCCCTTTCTCCTGGATGTCTGGAGGTTCCCAGGGGTTCTGGTTCTCAGCAGGTGCCAAGGGCCACATGCACTGGGCAGGGATGAAGCACACGTGGTCCCAGAGGAGCAAAGGGTGGCAGAGGAGGAGAATCAGCCCTGGAGATATTAAACAGCTCAGCCCTGATCCCTCTCTGCCTGCAAGCACCGTAATCCCAGTGAGAGTAATGCTCTTCTTCCCGTTCACAGAGCTGTGCTTTATTTTCACAAAGATTAAGATAATACACTGACTCAAGGAAAAAAAATCATTTTTATGAGCTATCAAAATCTCTATTCCCCTCCCCTGTTTTAATTTGAGCTGCATTAGGAGAAAACCTCTGTTTCTGCAGTCATGTCTCAATATTTTTATGCCATTAGAACCAGCTGTCCTCTTAATGTAATTACAGGTTTCAGCAGGGGAGTGATCAGATCCTGGTAGCAGTGGGAGGTTGTAGCTGTCTGAGGCTCTCCATGTTCCATCACCTTTCCATCAGCCCCGGTTTGGGGTTTTTTTGCAGGTGTTTGTTCACCTGCCAGCCTGGAGCTGCTGGCACAGCCACGCAGGGGCTGGGGCTGCTCCCACTGCAGCAGGGGCAGGAGGGAGTTTGGGCAAGGAGGGTGCAGAGGCCGTGGCCAGCCCTTGCAGTGGCACCAGCAGGGTTTAAAAATGCCTTTCCCCAGCCCCATGCTGAGGACAGAGGGCAGGGGCTGCCAGGCTGAGCTCTGCCTTGGTGCCCTCCCTAAAAGCTCCCAGGGGCTTGTGCTGCTCTGGGCATTTCCTGCCTCATTTCCCTCCCCTCTTGCATGCACACACCCTCTAATTACAGAAAAGTTGAGGAAATGGGAACAAACCCTGAAGTGAAGCATGAAATAGGCTCCATGACTGCAGATAGCCAGGGCCATTTAAAGCCTTGCTTGGCATTTGCATGATAAGAACAAATCCTGTACAGGAATCTCTCCTGTGCTCTCTACTCCTGCATTAATTCATGAAGTGTCATGTATCCAGCGTATTTTATTATACATGAGAACCAGACAAATTAAAATTCTCAGCTGAGTATCACATTTGTACACTCAAGGCTGCCTCCTTCAGCTCTGGTGAGGGTTGAAGTGACACTGGTTTAAACTCAGCTCACCTTTCAAACCAAGTCACTTAAACCAAACTAATTCCCAACATTTTCTTCCATTTTCTTCACAATTTATTTCCATTTAGCTTTAACCTCTTTGTAGCTAATAGAAGGTGAAGATAAATACTCTCCTGATTGTCAAAACACAGGCTGCAGATCAACAGACTGGGAATGCTGGAAGCAATCAGTGCCTTTGTAAAACAAAAACAGAACAGGAGTGAACTGGGTGATCTTGGAAGGTCCCTTCCAACCCAAACCATTCCCTGATCCTACAAATATCCCACCAGTGGCACTGTTATCCTGCAGCAGCCAAAACTTCACTCCCTTTGAATCTACAGAAGAGGGAACAAAACTGGAAAAGGGACTATTTTTTTTTAATACATTCCTCATTAGCAATGTGAACTCCTCACATTAGTGATGTATACCTTAATATGCTATTGTAAACTAATTACCCATCCTGGAGCTGGTTTTTTTTCCAAGGGACATTATCCTTTCAGCTGGAATCTCAGGCTGAATGCTGATCAGCCTCTTGAACTTTGCAAAACCACTTGTCAAAAGCAGTAGGACCAGAATTCGTTAAGGCCTTCTAATTAATAAGTACAAGGCCCAATTAAGCTCTCACTAATGTGCTGCACAGCCCAGTTAAGCAAGGGCATGCTGAGGATTTTCCCACCCCCAGCAGAGCTGGTTCCTCACTTGAGTTCATCTCCAGCTGCTGCTTTGGGGGAATTTCTCTGGCCCTCAGCAGCCAGGGTGAGGAATCGTGGGGACAGCTGGAGCCCCTGCATTAATGCCTGGGGACATCTCATTGTTCTGCAGCTGGAGCTGCTCCAGCCTCCCTGACACACTCCAGAGCTGCTTCCCTCTCCTGTGTGTGACAGTCACCCCCCTCTGCACACAGATCATGCAGAGCAGAATGCTCAGGCTGATGTTGATTATTTCACTCTTGGAATCTAAAGAGGCCCCAAATTCCCAGTGAGGGAAATGTGTGTGCTGCCCTCAGCTCCCAGGCTGGGGATCCTGGCCACACCTCACAGCAACTCCCACCCTGCTTTTATTCCTGGGAGAACACAGCTTAGGGACAGGGAGCTTCCTCTTTCTACAAAAAATGTAGAAGAAAATGAAGTTACATCTTGTTGCTCTCCAAGACCTGGTTATAAATGAGCTAAAAATTCCCTTTCTCTTGAAAGGAGAAGGATGAACCAAGCAATCTCAGATTTATCCTCAGTTTTGCAAGATCCAGGCAGCAGACTGGCACCTCAGGAAACCACTCACAAGCTGAACAATTTCAGTGGAGGAATTGCTCAGTGCAGAACTCCAGAGGGCACCTGTAGGAATTCCAAAGCCTTTTTCTCCTGAAACATCTCTGATCAGGGTCTCAAAGGTGGCCCAGAGCATTCCCTGCACACTCCAGTTTCCCCCAGCCCAGAGCCCTACAGCTCTGTCTCAACTCTCAGACCCTGGCACTCCTTCCTACTGCATTTTAAACCTAAATTTTAGTGCCCATTTACCTGGGTGAGTGACTGCTCAGCTCATAAATGAAATACTTTTAAATATGTATGCACTAAACTGAAAGACAATAATGGCCTCAGGGAAGTTGCATTCCATCAGGCAATTACCTGTGTTTTTAAAATCACTGGATAAGTAATCCACACAACCCATTTCTCTTGCACATAACAATAAACAGTTTTATCAGCTGTGCCCTGCTTGGGCTGCTGTGTTCCAGCTCATTTTATTTCCTAGAGAACCACCACTAACCAGGGAAATTAATTGAAATCATAAGGCAGTGGGAGGGGGAAGTACCTGCTCCAGCAGGAGCTGACAAAAGCACATTTCTAAGAGGGGAGTGATAAAACCACATCCCCCAAGGGCAAATGGGCTGATTCCATCACATCACTCAAGAGCCACTCTCAAATCTGTACCAGCCTGGAGTTCCTCTGCTCTGATTGCTTTGCTGCTGAACGTTTAAGTCAGAGCTTAAAGCCATTTCCAGAGCCAGCTCTATTTGCATGCCACACATCCCACTGAAATCTGCACATGGAGCTTCCCAGGCAAAACACTGTGAACCTCAAATTATAAATAGGCAACAGGAAAAAAAAAAAAAAAGGAAAAAGGAAGAGGGCTGTGCACTCAAGGTACAACAGCTACATCCTGGCAGCCCTAAGGCATCCATCCATCCATCCAGAGTTTCTGGGTAAAACCTGAGCAAAACTGTAATTTTCAGGGCAATACAGAAGGGAATCTGTATTTTTGTTTGTAACTGGTGTCTGGGAAAAGCTTTGCAACATCTGACAATTACAAGAGACCAAATTATATCCATTAATTAAACTTTCTCCAGTGTTTCCAGCATTGTAAAGGATTAGAAAAAGCAGCCTCTAGGCATTGTATATGTTCTTAATGTATCTGTGCTTCTAAACTATCTTTAATTAATGAAAGAACCCAAAATTACTTATTAATAAGATTCTGCGGGCTTTGTAAACCTCAGACATTTTGCATGAATTAAAGAACAATATAATGAAGTTTTAATGAATACAAAGTCACAGTTAATGTAAAATTTATATATAGCAAGCCAGAAAGGGAAGGAATTTAAAAGTACTTTTAATCATAGGTTATTGGCAGCTTGGATAGCTCCTTTTTATACTTTTCTAATGGGTGCTTGGTATTTTTATTATCACACCAGCATGCCCTGACTTGGTACAGTAGGGAGAGTACCAGCACAGAAAGTTTTGGACTTGGATTAAACCCATTAAAATCAGTAACAAGCTAAGCTAGAAATTATTTCATGACAAACAGTTAAAAGGAAAATAAAGACAGCAACAGATGAGAGATGTAATATATAATTATTATATATAAAGAATTGATTCCTTTTAATTAACTCTTATCAATGTTGAATGCATTCAACACAATTGTAAGTACAATGATATTTCACCCACAAAATTCAAATAGTGCAGGAGACACTGAATGCCAGAGGGTTGGTACAACTACTGCAACTGTATTTTATGAAAAACAAAACACTTTAGTGCTCCCATTTCACTGTTTCAGTAAGCTCAGTTTTTTAATTACAGTATTTTTCCCTTTATAAACTGGAAGGTTACAGACCTAGAAAAGGGGTCTCTCACTTTCAACATGACATTTAGTAAAAAAAGTTACAAAACCCATCAGCTTTTAATAAAGAAACACCCTGGAATTCCTCAGCTAAACTTTGAGCCAATGAAGGACTTCAACCAAGGAAACAAAATGTCTTCTTCAAATGTAATTAAGTTAATCCACAGTAATGTCAGTAAATTCCATGAAATAACCTGGAGTCACCCCAGGAGTAAGGAGGAGGGAATGCTCCCTGCACCTTCTGAGCCAACAGCTTAAAACAATGAGAAGGCAGGAGCACAAAATGAAGCAGCAATTACCCTCAAAGGTACCATGAGACAGTTCAAGAAATGATTCTGAGCCAAATGGGTTTAGTGCATTATGATTTGGCTTTATAAAAACATCTCCATGCACACTACACAGAGAACACTTGCATGGTTCAGGGCAAGGGGTTAAAATCACTGTGTGCTCCCTTACAGGGGACAAACACAGGGATTGAAAAATGTTGCTAAAAATCCAGTTTAAAAAAAAAAGCAAGCCAACATTTTATGAAAGAAATATTCTATCTGCAACTATTGGTGCTCCCATTTGATGGGCAGCTGATGTAAATCTAACCAGAAAAGATGCACTCATATATATAAAAATCAAAACAGGCAGGTTTCTCCTTCCAGGCTGGAAAAAACTCCAAAATATATGGCATATTTAACCAATAAAAGGGAGCTAAGCTTTACCCAAGCCTTTCATAATGCACTTCATGAAATATTCTTTTCCTTTTAAAAGAACCACTGGTATTAAATAGAGCTTTTTCTTTACATACAGTATTGGTATATACAAAACAAATACAGAACAAAGACACAAAAAAAAAAATAACCAAACCAAAAAGGTGACTTTAATAGTCTTGAAGCTCAGGAATATTTTGGTAGAGGTCCAAAGCCTCTGGGTTTGAGAAAGCTCCCCGCTGCTCAACTTCTTTCCCTGCAATTATTTGCTTCACAGCTACTTCCACTTTCTTCCCATTTACTGTGTACTGAAAAACAAAACCAGCAAAGATAAAATTACTTTTTTTTCATGTAGTGGTTTTATGAAAATATTCATTAAACCCCCACCAATTCCAGAACTCTATCAAAATTTAGCAGAATGCCTTCTCTTTTGTTACACTTGAAGCACTTTCTTCTGAAAAATCACTTGAAGAGTAGGTAGAATTCAAAGAGTTTGTGTCAGTTTATTACTCCTACTGGCAATTCTGTGAGAACACGACCAAGCTCCAATATAAAACAACAAAACCAGATCAGAATCATAGTATAAACACTAAAAATATTTGGTTTTTATGTTCTGACACATCCAATGTTCAAACAATTTTTAGTTTTTTAAGGGTAGACTCAAAAAACAAAGCCCAGCTGCACTGGGCTTTGGAAGAAAACCAGGATTTTCTTGTCTGAACTGGACAGTTTTTCTAAAAGGGTGAAGTGAAACTGAGCTTAAATGCTCCTCTACAGTTAAATGTTTCAAAACAAACCATAACAAATAAACTAGAACCAACAGAGGCTTCACCTCCACTTAGGAATCACATTAATTCTATTGCATTGTGGGACTCAAAGGAAGGACCCTGCAGAATAAAACCCTAATTCTCTGAGGATCAGAGCTGTAATTTCTGTCCCAGGAGGAGGATGTGCTGCAGTGTGAACAGCAGCACTGAAGGCCTAGCTTGGGTGATCTCTGTTTTCAGAGGCACCAAGGCTTTCTGAGCCCTTCCTGGGGCTGGTACCACTGAGATTCTGGGGGTGGCAGCTTTGAAAAGCTGACACACAAATCCCTGCTCTGGGAACAGGACCCCACCTGCTTTACTGCTCAATCTGCTGGGGGAGGAACCCAGGCTGGTCCTGGCCTCCAAAGCCACTGAACCTCCTGAGCTCCAGGCACCACCATTGAGAAATGGTGGATCTGGAACTGGAGATCATTCAGACCGGGTGAAATAATCCTCAGCGCACCCTCACAACATTGTCTGGATACAAAAAAATCCAACTTTCCTTTATTAGATCTGCTGAAGCCATGTGCAACCCCACCCTCCTGAGCCACCTTCATCTCTCTCATCAACAATCAGCATTTTCACACGTGCCCAGAAACCACAACAGCTCAGTGGCCTGCAAGGGAACTGCCCCCTTTAAAAAAAGATAAGGCTGCTCCAAGTAAATTAGTTTACTTTAATCAGTAAATCCTGTGGATGATGACCAGAATGTTTATCTGGGCAGGACAGAACTAGACAGATTCACACTATGTTTTAAATACTAATTATCCCACTAAAACCATGTTTTGTGCTGCTAAATCACCTCAGCACAGCTGCACTGTTTGTACCAGAACACAGTGTCAGGATCAGATTGTGTTTTCAGATGAGGAGTCAAGCACATTTCCAAAAGTAGCAGAAAATAGGCAGTTTCCCTTCCAAGCAAAACTTTTAAAGAAAGATGAGAGACAGCTTTGATCACTTCACCACTGGCAGATTTACCTGAAAGGTAATTAAAATTCACTCAATTCAGTCAATGTGTGAACTAATTAAGATCTAAGCAGGCTCTCCTGAGGGGCAGCCCATCCCAAGCACCTCCCTGCTGTACATTCAGGTGATTCACACAGTTCACAAGTTCAACACTGCACACAGAAGCTGAGCTGCAGCCCAGAAAATGGGAACTTCAGGGAATTTTACACTCATGCAAAGACATTTTGAGTCAAGGACTCAAAATCTGCCAACAGCATCCTGAAACAAAATTAACTCAAGAGATCAGGACCAGATCCCTCTGTGGACCACACAGTATTGCTGAGCCCTGCAGCACTTCCACATGGAAACCTACACTGGCAGCAAAGGGCTACCAGCTTCAAATGATGGCTCTGAAGTCTCAAGTCTTTTGTCTGGACACACTCAAATCTACGTGCAAATGGACTGGGGAAAACCACACTCTGCACCCCCCCATTCTGCTGCTCAGAGTCCCTGAGGAAACTGTACCATCAGAGAGGGCTACAGAACAGACATTCCAACTAAAGAGTTCACACAAAGAGCTCCAGCAGAACAGCTTCAACAGGTTGAGCATGAAGAACCTTCAGCTGCACACATTTCTCCCCCTGAACAAGCACAACAA
Source organism: Ploceus nigricollis (assembly GCA_013399945.1). Classification (NCBI taxonomy): domain Eukaryota; kingdom Metazoa; phylum Chordata; class Aves; order Passeriformes; family Ploceidae; genus Ploceus; species Ploceus nigricollis. The sequence goes on from VXBC01012406.1 coordinate 351,860, forward strand.
TTCCATTTTAATTACTCTTACAGTTAAGACAGTCATAGAGCTACATTTAAGTGGCTAAGCAGATGTAAAAGTGAAATGGTTTACAAAATGATCTTCTGAATTTGCCAAGTGCTCTCAGCTTTCCTAAAAAAGTCACTCGTAACAGGAAAACAAAAACAAAATATGCTTATGGATAGCCAGAAAAGCTCAAGTTAAATGACCTTTTTCATATTTTCTTTTAAGAGGTTGAAAAACACACTATTGAGAAAACTCAACCCATTTAAAAAACAAAAACCACGCTTAGCTGAAGAGGAGATGAAAAGATGTTGCTAGGCAACATAGACAAACTATTTATAAAGCTCGAATACACTTTTGAGATGCTAAAATTTCCACGTATGTGGGTTTGAAGAGCAGTGACAACTGCTCCTTAATTACTATTCAAGGTGACAAAGAAAACAGCAGGCAGCCTTTTCCCCTGCCATACCGGGATGCCTTTGGTTTCCAGGATGAGGCTGGGGACGTGCCGGGCGGAGAGCGCCACGCGGATGGCGTCCTGGATGCGCTTCACCAGGCTGCGGCTGAAGGCGTGGCTGGAGGCCATCTTCAGGAACAGGATCACCCTCTCCTCGCCGTCCTTGTTGTACTGAGGGACGCAGAGGCTGTCAGACACCTCCTCAAAGGCTTCCACTGCAAATGGAATCGTTGTTAGGGCTTGGGTTTGCGCAGCGTCCTGGGCGCGCGGTTTTATCGGGGAAAAACAGCACGTCGTGGTTTGAGGGGAAGTGAGCTTTTTAAGAAGTTGAGGTCAAACTAATCAGTGGTCAGATTTGAATATTGACACTTGTAGTGACTACTGAGGACATAGATTTGCTTCTGAGAACACAGGGGGTTCAGAGTAAGAACTCTCAGAGAGACTCTCTCTTCTGTTCTGGTCAGCAAGGAGTGCAGACCTCCCCTGCCCTGCTACACCTCCCTGTGTGGGCAGAGGGAAACAGGCATCCTCTGCCTGGGCTTAGCTGCACCTCCACCTGCTCTGGAATTTTAGGTCTTATGTGAAAATGCAGGTTGAAGGACCACTGAGGTCCATAACAAAAGTTTACTGTTACTTTTGGGACAGATAAGGTTCTACACAAAGTTGTTTTCTCTGGCTTTCCCCACTGCAGCACAGACAGGACACAAAGTCCTGGTGACACAAGAATGAGGAGGTAACAGGTCCTTGAGTCTCAGATCAGCACCTCTGCAGGGACAGTTCCCCACCTGTCACAACACACTCTTTGGAATATAAAGCACAAGCTCAAGAAATACTTCTGATTATCAGAAAGGTACAATAAAAACAGTGTCAAGAGCTTGCCTTGAGGGGAAGAAGAAAACCCTGACAGGTTAGGGGAAAAAGAAAAAAGCCTGCTCCATAAAATGTTGCTTTCATATATCCCAATGAATCACTTCCCACCCTAAAGATACTTCAGGAAAGCAACCAGTTTCAAGTTTACAAAATCAAGTTTTACTAACATACTCTGTACTGTCTCATTTGAAAAACAGCAAGTTTTTTCTTACTTAATCCTTCTAAACAGCTTTGTAATGCTTAAATTTCAGATTTAAGGCAACAATGTCATAGCTGGAAGAGGTGGAAAGTTGATTTCATACCTATGTTATAGATTTCAGAACTTCCAAATCTTACTCCATTTGGATTTAATGTACCATCACTGAAAAATCACAAAGAAAACAGAGAAACATTAAAGTGGGATTACAGCTTGATCAAGAGGAAAAACTGATGCAATTAAGCAAGTCTCTCCAGTGAAAGCAAAACCACATTAGAAACAGAATTTTAAGAGAATTTGAGTCAAAAAGGCATTTTACTCACTAGAATGAATCTGTACAGAGAACAGCAACATTATTAATTCACCCAACTTTGTTTCAAACAGCAACTTGTTTCCACATCCAAAAGATTCAGCCTCAGTTGTGATCCTGAATGTCTGTGATCACTGACACAGGCACAACTTAATACCTGACCTTCTGTAAGGAAGTTTTGCTGTAAAACAAGGTGGTGGCAAAGCCAAGACCAAAAAACAAGTTGTTCCCCAAGTCACCACCTTGAATGTGCTGCACTCTCAATCCAAACTCCTGTGACAATTATGAACCACAGAACACAAAACCATGTCCAATACAGTCTTGTGTTCATAAATACAGAAGTGAACCTCAAAATGAGCTCCTTTCCCTCAAATTAATCAGTGCAGCTGGATTTAAGGGTTGAAATCTACAATATGAGATTCAATAAAATTAATATAAAGCTAACAAGGGTGGCAGAATCATGTGTATTTTACTCCTAGGTGAAGACTGCAAATTTTAACACTTGTTTCCTCCAAGCACTCGCACCAGAACACCGTACCTGCGACCCAGCATGACAATTCCTCCAGTCTTGGGGTTAATTTTGCAGTAATCACCGTGGGCCCAGACACCTGGTGGGGAATGGCAAAGGTTAGGCAGGATTTCCTCATCCAGTCACAACAGATATTGTGTAACTCAACTGGCATTAACTGAGTGAAATACACAGAAATACAACTGATATACTCCCCCCAGCCAGGGTAACAGCACTGAGCTACACAAACAATCCACACCACATTTACTCTAGGAACCAGCACACCCAGGAGCAGCTCAGAAATCAGGATCAAGCCCCAGCTTATCATCTGATTGCTTGTTTGCATGAGTACACAGCATTCCTCACAAAACCAGCTGCTCTGAACACCTCATTTTGAATTACTGGAAGCATTTTCCACAGAAGTAACAACATTCCCACCTCGATTCATTGTCTTTCTTGATCCCTTTTTTTATTATTCACAATTCTGTACAAGAAGCTTTCTGGGCTTGAGTAATAGGTATCAACAATTCCCTAGAGAGCTCTTGTGCTTACTGTTCTTTACTTGTCTTAATGCAAAATCAGGTTTGACTTTTCAGTTTTATTTAAGATTGATACTGCCACAGCAGCCTGCCAAAACCAGGAGTACAACCCAATTCAAGTTTTTCTGAGGAAAAACACCAACCTCAGTTATTTGCATACAAGACCATTTTCCAACTTAATTGTTACCATCTCAAACCCATTTACAAGGAAAGACAGAAAAGGGGCTCAGACAGAAGAACCTCAGTGATTTCAGTCTTAAAACTGTCACACATATTCTTTTTTTTTATTTACTTCTGTCAGGCTTACATGCAGACTGCAACTTTCACATTCCTCAGTTTTCCTATGTGATTATTTCCTGCTGCACATCCTGACTTTTCTTGTGAATCCACTCTGTACTGTTGCTATTTATTTAAAAAAAAGTTTCCACATCCAAAAAACAGCAGCTGGAAATCCTGCTGTTAAAAAATCCCTGCCCCAGAGGCACCAGGGGTTTTGGCACTGCTGTGCCACATCAGGAAAAGCCCTGGATGAGCAGAGTCCTCCACAATTACTAAGAAAGCCTCTGGTCCACAGGTGCCTGTTATTTTATCCTGTAGAAGGCTAAGGCTGCATGTCTGAGGCAGCATATATTTAATATATATTTAATCCTCATGCTAATGAGGCAGCAGGTCAGCACTTTTCCCTTGGGATTGACTCCTCCAGGCAGGCAGGAGCAGCCTGGCAGAGGTGCAGCAGCACTCTCTAATAGCTGATTGCTACCTGACCTGTTCAGCACTTCCAGCTCACACCCCTGCCAAGCAGTCTGTGCCTGCCCTGCAGACTGGGACAGGCAGAGCTGCCTAATCAGAGCAGCAGCCAAATTGGATTAGAGCTTTGCAGAGATCCTTACTGGTTTTAGTTGGCTCTCTAGTCAAAACAAAGCATGAGAAAACAGAGTGAGGTGTTATGAAATGTAATAGCTCACCCTGGAAATTGGGACTCAAAGCTGCACCTGTGGCTGTAGCAAATAAACCTGTGCCTTCCCTCACAGCCTGCACCATCCAAAGGCCTTCCTGACATACCTGGGAATTTGGAAAAATAAGCCTTTCTGTATTTGCTTCCATTCTCATCGTTCCAGAAGTGTGTGGGCTGACAGGGAATGGGCTTGGTGCAAACCAGCTCTCCACTTTCACCCCAGACTGGTTTTCCTGTTGACAAAAAAAGAGGTATTTTCCACACTTCCTTTCTGTAAATAACAGAGTAACAAAGCAAAGAGCATCTACACTTACTACTTGTTGTTAAAGTTAAGATCACCTAGCCACTGTATTTTCTAAGTGTGCACAGTATTTTGGATCATAGTTACCTTCATCATTCCATGCTTCTACAGCCATTCCAAGATTTCTGGCCTGAATTTCTCCTTTGTAAACAGGAACTGTAACATTGTGACCCATGAAACATGAAATTATATCTGTTCCACCTACAAGAAAAGAAATCCATTTAGAATATACAATATTTTTTGGAAAAAGCAGACCTGAAAACTACATAGGAACACTGGAACTGCCAACCTTTGCCAAAGGCTTCTGATCCACACTAAGCAGCACAGAACAAACAGCATTATCTAGCATGTTGTGACTTTTATTAAAAGGTTTTCTTCCTTACTCTATATATCTTGTTATATGTGTATGCCTTTCATGCAGAGCTATCCCTTAAGGCATAACTTTTCTCCTTTCAACAGTCTCTTTAATCTCATTTAAGGAAATTTCCATTTATAGGAAAGAGAAGACAAACAGGGCCTGCTTTACAGACTTCAGATATTTACAGAATTACTTAGAAATGTCTTCTTGTTTGTTTTCATTAGTTTAAAGTAACCAGTCAAGCTACATTTACTTAGCTTTTATACCTTATAAGCATGGGAGGAAGGGAGCCAGGCCTTCAGGATGAACAGTTATCTTAAGAAAAATAGATACTGTCAAAGTGCTTACTTAACTGGAATATTTATAGTCTTTCTAGGACTTTATGGAAGAGAATTAAGACACAAATCAATCATGTTAGCTTTTCTCAAAAATAGGCTTCTGCATTTGAGTCTATTAATGTCTGTAGTAGCAAGTTCTAGATTCAGCACTACTCTTACTGAGCCCAAAGTCTGAGATAACTTCAGCAGCAGAATAGTTACATTTTAAAAAAATCAAACTGAGTTAAAAAGCTCTTTGAAAAAGTCAGTCCTTGTTACAAAGCAAAATGGGGAGTGCTGTGGTGGACCTTACATGAGCAGAAGCTGCCTCAGCCAGCACTGCTCACAACAAACTGCACAGCATGGGGGCTTGATATTTCTCTAATTATATAATCCACAAAAAAATCCATCTGCAGCACCAATTACTTGGCACAAAAGAACTGAAATGGGAACTCTCCAAGAGGTATTTTCTGCTAAAGTCAGCTATATGCAGAACAGTATGTTCTGTAGGTTAATAGACTCTTTGCTTGATCTCACCCTGCCACCCCTAAGGACAGCCAGTCAAAATAAATGATCATACTTAAAATCCAAAACATCCACCAAAAACACTTTGGAGTGCCTGAATTTCATTATGGCACAGTGAATTATGCAGAAAAACCTCAGCACTAAAGAGACAGCTCATTCCAGTTTAACTATAACCAATCCCAAATGATCCAAAGCTTCCCAAACAAGCAGGAAGGAACTGCACAGGCAATCAGAATTACTGAGATGCTGCAGCATAAAAGCCTCACCTGAAATGGATCCCAGGAGGACACTGCTTTTTATGTGTTTGTAGACATACTCATAGCTTTGAGATTTGAGAGGTGATCCTGTAGACAGGATAGTGTGGAGTGTTTGGAGATTGTGTGTTTCACCTTAAAAAGGAGAAAAGCAACACAGGTTAAGGCAGAATTTTTCCAAATGTTTGGAACTGTTTGTCACTACAATCCAGAATAATTACATAAAGGGCTGTGACAAGACAGGGAGCCAGAACCAGTAGAGGAAAGGTAGGAGGAAGGACAGAAGGGATTCACCAGCTTTTTGAAGCTTACATGGTTTTAAATTTTTCTCTTCTAGCACAGCCAGCCACTTTGCACCCGTTCCAAGGATGGTGATCCTAGAGGGAAAAGAAGTTTACATGTTTTGCATATTTAAATATGCTAAGATTCTCAAGACCTGTCATTCCCACTGCAGTGAGCTGAGGCTGTTACACACTCTGTACCTGGATTGGACAAACAGTGCAGCCTCTTAGAGCTTTCCAAGTGCATGGCACATCCTTTTGAACTATCAAAATCAGTCAGATCAAATGTCATCTCTGCAGCTTTGAAACTTTTAACTCTATCTTTAAATATTAAGCAAAGCTTTCCCATCTCACAAAGACATTCACTTACATTTACAGGAATTTGTAACTGCAGAACACTCCAAAGACATCACAAAATGTTACCATGTTTACTTGATTAATGGGCCATAATTTTCCAAGAGTGCCTTGGTACAGTCTTACACAGGAAAACTTTGCCATTTCAGGGCACAGTCTGACAAAAAAATTACTTTACTCTGGAACAGCAACCAGTGATTTTCTGGTGATACCTGTTGAGTTTCCAGTGGTGAAAGCCTGAGCTGCCCATGCCTAAATGAACAGGAAACTTGGCCCAACTGAACAATTCCATCCTGCCCTTGCAAAGTGTATTTAGAGCTCTTCAACAGAATTAAAACTTGAACCAAAGGCTCTGTTTCTTCCATCTGCCAATGGAAGTGCCAGTTTAATGCTCCTGCTGACACTCAGGAAATCCTCTGACCTGGCTTCTGCTGATTCATTTTACATTACGGCAACAAACTCACTCAAGAAAACGCAGAGATAGATGAAGATAAGGGACTCAGCAGAGAGCATGGGCAATACCAACACCAGCAGAGCTTAAATAAGATCCTGCTATGATCCAAAGGCAGGGTGGGAGGTAGGACACTGTTCCAGGCAAGGAGAAGGGGATATTTCAACACTGCCAAAAGGGGATGTCTCCCTTTGCCGTGCTGGTGTAAGATTTCCCTCTCAGGTAGGAACAGGTTCCTTGCACAATCACATCAGTGCACAGAGCAATTTACCAGGCACATGGGAAGGGCACACAGAATGGTTTGGACTGGAAGGAACCTTAGAGATGATCTAGTTTCAATCCCTGCCATGAGCAAGGAACCTTCCAGCATGAGAGCCCCCAGCCCAGTGCTCCTCAGCTACCCTCTATGCCAACCCTATGAACTATTTTTACTCTTGTGTAACATCTCACTTTCCTTCCATGCCTCAAACCAGTGCTTATTTTACATTAGAATACAAAATGCTTCTCTATTTTAAGCTCTTTGACACTTCCTCTACAGCACATGTAGAGCCAAATCTCCCTTTATTTCATTCCAAAAGCTACATAACTGCATTTAGTCACCATCCAGCAATTCCCTTGCACAGATCACTGATGGATGTCCACTTGAGTCATTCCTGCCACGCAGGATGAGATATCCTGATGATACCCTGAGAATATGCTCTCTGAAGGAAAGTGTGGTGCATCTTCAGAGAAGAAGGTGATCTTCACATGTTGGAGCCTTTTTTTTTTTTAACATATTTAACATATGAGTGAGCTGGGAACAGACTGCATGATGAAGTACCACCCAGATGGCCACCGCTTTTAGCGCCAGATTACAAAAGTGAGACATGCAGACACATTTATCTTCACTTGCTCTTGGCATGTGGAGACAATGCTTAAAAATAAGCTGGGTTGTTTCTCAATTCTCATTTTTTGCCTGTTGTTGTACCAGGGTTTCTTTGGGGGTGAAGCATGGCTGAAGTTTGTGGGTTTCTTTTGTGCTTTTTTTACTGGAAGCATTCTGACTTGGCATTAAGCTTCAGTTATAATAGCCAGAGACAAAATGTCAGTCTTTAAATATTACATGTCACAAAAGACAGTGAAGTTTAAATTATTAATCATGCAGAGTCAGAAAGTGAATCTTTTGTCATCCACTTTCCACTACAAACAATTTTAATTATCAATTAAAAATGACACTCCTTTTACTGGTAATAAAATTCAAATTTACTCCTTACATACAGCTGGCAAAACAGGAAAGTTACAAAATAAATTTCTTTTAAAAAATCAAAGTTTAACAAAGTGTACAAAGCTAAATGCAATTACAGGGGTTTACAGCTGTTTATCTGCTACCTGCCATTTCTCTAAGCTTCAAGAAAGGGTGCTGTGAGCATTTTCAGGCACAAAAAATGGCATAAAACAATTACTGAACAGCTTATCAGTATGAATTAGGCATTATCGGTTAGAAAGCAAAATATGAAAATATAAGCAGCCCTGCTGAGCCTTTCCAGTCAGTTTATGTCTTTAAGTCAAAGTCCTATATTAAAATCTTAGGTTGAGCTGCTTGAAAAAAGAATTCTTATTTACTAAGTTCTGAGTGTGCTGAGAAATTACTCTACAGATTGCTCCCAATTACTGCCTTTTGAAAAGGCTGCTCTTGAAAACTATTGAACCAAAAGTCTTTGTTTGCCTGGAATTCTAATACCTGACTCCAATTTGAAACAATCAGCTCTTTGTCTCTCCTCCTCTCTCAGAAAATGTTTTAGTACAAATTTTTAAAAGCAGTTCCACCCAGGGCTGAGCCAAAAGATAAACTGTGTCATGCTGTGCACGAGCTCCTGGCCGAGAGAGCAGCACCTCCAGGGAGGCTGCTTGGGTCAGTGTGACAGCAGCCAGTGCCACCAGCCTCCATTGAACCCTGCATACATACCCTAGTCTGTCAGTCAGGTCCCAGAGCACATTTGGGGAAGGAATTAGAGGAGATCCATCATACAGGACCACTGAAGCTCCTGTAGCAAGTGCAGTCACCAGCCAATTCCACATCATCCAGCCAGTCTGGAGCAGAGAAGAAACCTCCATGAGTTTGTCCTTGCCTGCAGTCCTGGCAGCCCCAGCACAGCCCCAGCAGTGCTGTGTGCTGGCACAGGAGCCACAGCCAGCTCTACATTGGTGCAGATCTTGGCAGAAGCTGGACCCAAGCACTACCCCTGCCCTCATGCAAGAGGTGCCACCTTCCCCTCCATTTCCCCTGCCTGAAGTTCTCCTGCTGTTAAACCCACACCACTGATTTTGTCTGATCATATCAGCAAGTGAGGCTGAAGCTCTGCTCATCCTCCCACCTGTCCCAGGCTGCCTGAGCTGCATGTTCCTGATGGATGCTGATCTAAGTGATCCTTACAAACACCTGATGAGCTGGGGATTCCATGCCTCCCTGCACACACAGCTCTACAGCACGAGCCAGGAGACAGGATAACTCAGAGACAAGGCAATTACCATGATCCCTCCATGGAGATCTGCAAACTGACTAGGCATGTTAAAGTTCACAAGGGAACTCATGAGGAAAGACATCAGCCCTCTCCAACTGCTACAGTCATAGGAGGCTCAGGAATCATTTTTCTTGATCACAGCATTAGAAAGAACAGCCCCCACCACATAATGAACTGCACACAGATGAGGTTTACCCCCTTTCCTTTATCAAGCTTGGAGCTGGGCAGCTTCTTTCCTCACAAAGAAAACAGACATAAATTCTCATATTGAGTATGACCTAGCCCTGCAGGAAGGTGGAATCTGATTTGTAGGTGATATTGACGAGGCAGCTTGATCAATAAACCTAAGAGACTAAAAATCAATCCATTTTCCTCACCAGTCAGGTCAGAAACATTTAACATGGGTTTGACCTTTCATCAGAAAGGTCCCTGCTGCATTTTATTATTTCACCTGATTTTTTTTTATCAACTCAGATGGGACAATCCCTTGCAGTAAAAAAACTTAAGGCACAAACAAGTGTACTTGTGGTTTTGTATGACAAGCTGTCCCATCTTTACAGGAAAAAGATGTTACAGTGTTTCTAAAAATGCCTTAAGCCCCACTTGCCGTTGTGTAGTACATAATCACATCACTGCTGCTCATGTTGCCATGAAGAATGTGTTCCTTCAGGTGTTGTATTAGGGTGCCCTGCAAAAAGAAAGGAAAATACAAGATCACATAAATGAAAAGCAAAACTCTGACAGCACATTAAGACTTAAAAAACACTAACACAGTCAATAGCTTGCAGGATGTACTCCAGGATTAAAGCAAGTATTTCCTTTAACTACAACTGAAGTAAATCCCAGGGCCTATCTAACAGCAGCAGCAATTACATTCTCCATTTTCTCACATAACTTTTCAGCCTCTCTCATTAGACATCAGCAATTCCCACTGCACATCACTTTTAATCCATGGAATAAACAACTCCCTTCCCTTCCAACTCCACACAGCCATCAGAGTTGCAGAGTACTCCATGCAGACCCTAATTTTAACAGCAGGCTTTCAGCAGTCAGACTCTCCAAGAGAAGCCCTTTGACAGTTTCATTTTCAGTGTACTTGGGCAAGGGGAGGAGTGAAGGACTGAGAGCTGCCATAAACTGCAGCAGCTGCTGAACATTAGCACCATGTGTCCAAATTATCTTCCCTATTAACAACTAGGAGACAAAAGACCTGACACACAGATCTCTTGTAAACACTGGAGTGACTAGAAATGTGAGATGTCTCACTGCCTAGAGCATCAATATTAATAATGTCCTGAAATTTATTATTTCCTTTTGTTGGAAATGCTGCTAAACCACCTTCCTGATCATCATTAAAGCACAACTTGCTAGGATAAATAAATTTACAGACTACTTCATTAAGTCACTTCACTGCAGTGACAAATTAATGTAGCCAATGTTAAAATAAAAAATGGGTTTTGCATTTATGCAAGGAGTCATAGTGAAACTATTAAGAGCCTCATAAGCATGAAACAAGATTTACACTGGAAGAAAACAGATTACAGATAAACATTCAAAATGAAAAAGGAGAATCATAAAACTGGCACATGCTTTGGGAGAAAAAGCAGAAAACATTAAATAAAAATAAAGGAGTAAATCATATTTTCACTTCACTGCTCAAAGGAAGCAGGTCTGAATTCACCTACTGCTGTTTGAACACCCTCAGCTGTCACAACGCTGCCATCTAGCTACAGCTGCCATCCCCTACAGCTGAAAATCACCCAGAAATCGGCATTTAGAAACACTGTGTCGAACTGAATTGCTAAGGTTGCCAAAAGAATTGCAGGTGTTTACATAATTACTGCATTTATAAAGGAAAGCCCATTGTTCCTGCAGGAAATTCTGAAAGAGCCACACAAAATAGCAAAATTAAAAGTTATATTCAATTCAGATAAATATTGGTTTTCTTTTTCCTTCGTTTAGTTTCTACCACTTCACAGTTTTGGAACCAAAAGGGGATTTTTGAAAATGGTTTTAAGTTTAAGGCCAAACCTTGCAAGTCCTTGAGATGGATAGATGTGAACTGAAGAGGATTCAACCTCAAAATTCTCTCCTCAGATAGCTGGGAGCAGGGAATAACTGCAAAGGGGCCTGATAGGAATGAGGCAAGAAGAACCACCAATGTTTCCAGGACTAAAGAATAATTACTAAGGTTGTTCTGCAGCACACCCAACTGGTCAAAACCACACAGCTTTGCTTCCAGGATCAAAATAATAGCCTGCTCCTCTGAGCCACCATTTTTAAATCATCTCCCATGCCCTGGCTTCATTTTCTTTATTTATATATGTCATTTCACTGTGTAGCAAGAAAACAGACCAGAAACTTACTGCAGAATTAGATAAACTGAGTTGTGAATTTAAAGTGAGCTGCCTATTGGCATCTAAAATCAGTACAGTAACAAACCAGCAGTGGAGCATACTATAAATAAGCAATAATTGAAATGCCTTCACCAAAATGTCATCTCCTCTTGCAGTTTTCATTACCAGAAACACATTTGGTTTAAACTAAAGCTGGAAAATAAAAGAAAGACAGTAGGCTAATTCTGCTTTTTTTAAAATCAAATCAATGCAAATCATCCTATTAATTCCAGTGGAAACAAGATTAAGCCTAGAACAAACAGATAAACCCAAGCAAGTGTGTAAAAGACATCTAAGAATTTATTTGCATGGACTTTGTGTAGACCCTATTCAAACACTGAGGTTCCTAATTCAACAATCTGCTTTTCAGCCAGAGGTGTTAGCACCAGAAAAAAAGAAAAAAAAAAAAGAAAAAAAAAAATCACTCTGCACCACAACTATAGAGCTGCTCAGTGGGAACAGAATCATCACCAACAACAGAGCTTACTCATCCATCCACCCAGCAAGGATGAGCAGTCTGGACCTAAACTCTAAGGTAGCTCTGTACATGATTCAGGAGAGCAGAGTCATGACTCAGGGCAAGCTAACAGGTAACATGGGAAAAGAAAACTCTGCAAAAGAAAAGTCCTATTTTCTCATCTACAGCTATTTTTCATCTCTACTGTTTATCACCATCACTGAACAAAACACCTGTCCCATTTTTGCTAATCCACCTCTGCAAGTATTTACCCAGTCTAAAGCCAGCACAGCTTCAAAACAGCTGTCAAACTTCAAAACCCACCTCCTTTCTTCTTCACAAACACTGGGTTTGTGTCCCAAAGGGACCATTTGGTACTGCCTGGTATGATCTCCTACTGATTGATAACACATAAAGCACTGTTTACAGGCAGCAGGGGATTTGTCTGGGGGCAAATCCTCCAGTCCCTGCCATCAAAGAGAGGCAAGAACACACACACTGGGGGCACAGCATCAAAGGATCCTGCCCTCAGGCCACCCAGCCCTGCAGGATGCTCATCCTTGCAGAGCAAGCAGCAGAAATGAGGGACTGGCTAAAAGCTGTGCACTTCCACTGACACACATTGCTACAAATGCTCCAGACAACACATCCTGCCTGCCTCAAATGGGGAAAAACCTGCCTTCTGTTAAGGATTATAGCAGAATTAAAGTTTCAACACTGCTGCAGTCACTTCCTCTGTTTTTAGAGCTTTGGAACATCAGCAGCAAGGGGAAGGCATGTGAGCAAGGGTCATTCTGGCACCAATATCAGATATTATCTTTAGCCACAACAAGACACTGCCTCAAGCAGCTTCCATACAATGCAAAACCTGCACTCAAGGAGATCCCAACTCTCTGCCTTCCTTCCTTCCTTAAAGGATTGATGAGGATGACATACTCTAAACTGATAAACATGAAGTAATGTTCAAGGTGAAAAATTATCCAGATAATGAAAACTGCAAGCTCCCTATGGGCCTCAAGCTAGCAATGTCCAAAAATCAGTTGCAACACCCAATTCAAGTTCTTTGACTTCTCTTCTTCAAATATCAGTCAGGCCACTTCTGCTGGTGCTTTTGTGAATGACACTTGCTCCCAGAAAACACCTGGAATCTGAAAGGTCTCCACACTGATTTCTAAACCAAAGTATTTTCTATCCTTACCAATCCACACTTGCTTTCAAATAGCCACTAACAAATAAAAAGGTTCACCGTCAAGTTCCTGAAAAACTGTCAGCAATCAATTCTTCCTTAAAATACATCACAGAGTGATGCTGTTAAAGGAAAAATGTAATGCAAGCAGTTAAGCAGAGCCAGTGCAGCTCCAGGAGGGAGGACATACCCCTGCTGAGTGAACCATGCATTTTGGTGCCCCTGTGGTGCCTGAGGAATACATGATAAAGAGAGGATGGCTGAAAGGCAGCTGCTCAAACTCCAGCTGGGGAGCCTGGTCTCCTTTCCCAGTGGCAAGGAAATCTTCTAAAAAGACACTGCATAAGAAGGAGGGGGAAAAAAAAGGAACATTTCAAAACTTTCTGAAAGCATTACCCCAGCCCATGTGTAAGATCACAGCTGTACCCCGCAGTGCTCCCATTACCTGTTTGGAATCTTAGAAATATCTATGGTTTCTCTTGAAGATACATATGGAATCACCACCACTTTCTTTAGGTCTGGAAGCCCTGGAAGAAGGAAGAAAATTATTTCCTACATTCAGTTACATAAGCAAAGGTCTTTTCTGCCTGATTGAATCACACAGTGTAATGCACTAAGTACCAGAAATAATTCTGATGCACTGAGTATTGAAACCCCAGAGGGCTGAATTGTTACCCAGGATGTAATTTCCTCAATGCTGCCAGCCTTTTCTGTGTAAATCTGCAAGCTTTAGGACTGTAATACCTCCCCATTTGTCTCCAGCAGCACTTTGCCTGAGCTTAAAAACACCATCATCAGCCCCTGCTCCCACTGTTGGCTAATTTCTGATGATCTATTAAAGTTAAGCAAGCAGAAGACTTAAAATTACAGAAAAGACCATTCAGCTTTTACCCACATCTGTTCTGAAAGCCTCAGTGGCCACTGTGACACTGTGAAGAAGGAAGGACAGCAACAAGCAGTGGCAGGGCAGGCTCTGAGTGCTCACAGAACCACAGACCAGGTGGGATGCAGTGAAATACCTTTTACCACCCTCAGCAGCTTTTCCAAGTGGTTGTGCTCTTTGCCATTGTATATAACAGCTTCAACAGAGAAGATGAGCTTGGGCTGGATTTGGGAAAATCTGTCCAGTACACCCTAGGGATAAAGAGAAAAATGGGTTAAAAAATGAATTTAACTGCTACTGTAGGAAACTTCAGTGGGAGCTAAATGCAAATTTCAAAACAAGCAAGGAATAAGGACAAGAATTAACAGGAGAGTTGTTAAAAGATTGCCTCCTTGTCTTTCACTTATACAAGATCTCTGAAGCACAACAGGTTTGTAACAATCTATTTCATGACCCCCAGCCAGATCAACCCATGGTAAAACCCCACAGATCACTCAGGGAAGGGCCAAGCTCACAAAGTCCTAAAGACCTAAAAAAAAATCACCTTGCAGGTCAGATTAGACTCATGTAAAGAGAACAAGCAGCTGTGATGTGAGCAGGAATTGGGCACTTGATGTCCATGAAGGTGCACAGAACTCCTGGCTGCACCTGCAGGAGCAGCTCCATGTGCCCCCAGCTGCTCTGCAGAGCACCAGGGCTGGGGGAACAAACACCATCCTGGGGGGATGTGCTCAGGGGCCCCCACATGGACTGGCAGCTTTGTTCTGCCACCATTAACAAATGAAACCTCACCACTGGTTTTCAGCAAAATAAACTGATGTTGAACACACACAGACTACCAACAATGATACCACAGCTCCTTTAGTATCTCTGCAGCATAACACATTCAAATGCTAAATTTTCAGGTGTGTCCTCCAGCTTACACTGTGCTCAGGAATTTACCACAGCTATCATCCCATTTGAGATTAAAAACCTTCTGGCATTTACTGTTTTCCATGTACACTGTGTGCAACAGCCTACCAGAAATGGATCTTTTTGTATTCAACAGCAAGAAGCAAATCCTTCCAATAAATGCTCTCAGCACACTGATGTTCAAACCTCTCTAGCTCCATTACTTGAAGCATTAAGAACTACAAGATTACACAATACTGTAAAATTGTCAGCTAAGTGTTCAAGAACAATCTCCTAAATCATGTTGCAGAAATCAGACTTGAGTCATCTGCTTATTCTTCCCAGCATTCTTTATTTTTCTGTTTTCTATTTTGCCCTCTACATTGCAGCCAAAATGAGAAACAAATTATTACCAAATCTGAAGATGAAAGCAAAAACATCATGATCAACTCAGCTCTGTTAAACTCCTTTCCAAGCTGGCTGCTCAGCATTGCAAAAAAATCTGCTGCAAAAGGACAGGAGTTCTGTCCTGACAATTTCTCCATGCTGTCTCCTCAGGAAACCACAGGTAAGGGACGTGTCTAAACAGAAATGTATTAGCTGAGAATGTCACTTAACAGCTTTCCCTCCTATCAAACATGTATTTCCTTTTCCTTGTTCACATTATAAGAAAATACAGTGACAATGCACTGACATTCAAATTTATCAATTACTTTAAAACAAAAAAATCACCAGAATCTGTTCTGGTGACAGAAGAAGTTTTCAAGAAGCCCCCAGTGTGTTACCTAACAAACTCAGAAATGGAGATTTAATTAATACATTACAGTTACTCTCTAAGGGAGTATGAAGTCAAATTTCCTGCTTCTTGGGTAAATTCTCTGCCTCCTCCTTTGCTCCATTTCCCAGGAACAGACCAAGCACCACATGTGCTGTGTGCATTTGTACATAGCCCCATGCTGAGTGCAGGGCACACACATCCCATCTCCATGCTGCCTGATGCTTAAAAATTAAGACCAATGAGCACTAAAGGTACTCTAAAGAGAAGAATCAAATCTGAAGTGTGAATCAGAAGCAGAGAAGGCTCCAGCTCTCAGGGTCCTACCAAACCTGCTAATACACCCAGTTAGATTCATTAGCACTGGCAGCACCAAATCCCACAGGGCAGCCTGGTATGACACAAAGGCAATACAAACAGATGGAACACGTAATTGCTACACTGGAACTTCAATCCAACCAGATGGCTCAGCAAGGAATTCCTTCCACAAAAAGCTCAGGTGTAGCAGTTATGGCTCATTCTATTCCATAAGCCTCCAGTTCAGTCCAAAAAATTATGCTGGGCCCCACAAATGGAGCTGCACTGAGCTCACCAAAGGCTCCTCACCCAGTTCTGGGAGAAGAGCTTCTTCATGAACTTACAAATCCAACCATTTCATGCAGAGGCCACCACTTTGCTATTAATTTATGGGAATGGATAACAGGGAGTAGAGAGATGAAGCAGCAGTTGCCAAGAGTGGCGTGGTGCGTGGGAGGCAGCTCAGTGCTTCTCTGACAGCAGACTTCCTCAAGGCTTGAAGCCTTTGGAGGGATGGCATTCAGAGCCTGCAGTGTGTAGGCAGCTCTGAGGAGTGACATTTCTGAGCTTCACAAAACACACACACACAATTGGACTTCAAATGTGGAAAATGCTACACTATTCCTCCAAGCACAAAAATCTCAGTGTGCATTAACAGGACCAATGCAACTTCACAAAAGGAGGAATAGCTTCTCCTCAGGGAGGAAGCCAGTGTCTGAGGGCCTCTGCTGATCTCCCTCATGATTTTAGGATTTGAATTCATGCCAACACACGCCGCTAAAGGAAAATAAATGATATTGATGGCACTGCAGCTCCAAGGCTAAGCTTCATTAAAAAGCTATCACAAAAAAACTAAAAACTGGGCACTGAAAACAACAGCACACCAGCATGGACAGAAAACATACCAGTCCTTTGTAATGCAAGTAAAGTGAGCAATCTTCCCCCAGATAAGAGATCGAATCACATTGCACAAAATACTCCATACCATCATTTTCTGAGCAAGCAGAAAATATTTGTAGAACAGATTGATCATTACATGCTGTAATGATTTTTTAAATCATTTTTTTCCCAATGATACACCCTCAAGTGTAAGAACACAGAATGCTGCTGCCCTCTAGTGCTAATCCAGGAATGATTATTCCATACATTTCCCAGACACTGAAATTGAGGCATTTATCTAAAAACATTGTTCTCTACACTGTGCAATTCAAAACCACTACATTTTTCATATGTAAACTTTTAGATAGAAAAAAGGTTTAACACCCCCCTGAGAAGTAACTTAGATCTGTTGTTGATGTGTGCTAAAAACTTTCCAAACCAAGCAGAATACATTCCCAAAGTTTCCAGGGCACATCCGTTTGGACGTCATAAATTCACACGCAGCATTTATTTCTACACTAAAAAGAGTTAATCAGGTTAGTGATGTCAGTATGAAATTCCTCACTGTTGGCAAATAAAGCCTTGTGGAAAAGACCAACCAGGGTGGTGCTGAGTTCACCCTGACAGGAGGCAAAGGATGGGCAAAGAAATTGGAGTGTGGAAATTGGAGGGTGGCTAAAGCCTGGGGCAGGATTTGGGAAGAAGAGCCAAGCTCAGACAACTCTGCTGCACTGCTGCTCATCTACACATTTAATATAATAAAAGCTCACCAAGATCATGGAATGCATGTGAAAATATCCCAGCAGTGAGCAGCTAAAACCACTCAAATCACCCAGCTGAAGATCAGCAGTGACAACAGAAAGCGAGCGCATTTGTGCATCTGGAAAAGCTCCGGAGTGCTGGGCTGTGCCAGGAGGTGGCAGCAAGACTGAAGGGAACAGAAGCCATCTGCCACCTGAATTCATCACCCTCACGTTGGTCTGGGACACAGTGGGGCTGCTCTGCACAGGCACTGAGGCTACTCACGTTAATGCCAAAGTCTGGGGATGTGGAACTCCAGATGGCACCAATGCTTGCAGCAGCCAGCATTGCTTCCACTGCGTGGATGCTGTTGGGCAAGTAACCTAGGGCAGAGGTGGAATGGTTAGAGATGGAACAGCACTAAAAAATATATACTATATACAGTAAACAGGTTTTAAAAATGCAAAATCCTAGACTGAAGCACCCTTTGAAGTTTTCCACACAATCAATGTCGTACCTTGAAGCCAAATCAGTTACACGAGGAATTAGTAATAAATCCATTTTGGGGTTTTTATCTACAATATTACTCCCAATTTACAAATGTTCCTGCTTAATTAATAAGCCTTTCAGGATAAGAGGGCAGCACAGGGAAAAGAGTAACTGGGAGAGAAAATTAGTGCATTGATTAGGGCATACAGAGACTAAGAATACAGCAGCATGCAAGGGCACAGAGCAAGACTGCAGGAACAGCCATCAGAGAAAGAACCAGTATCTGCAAGGAAAGATTATAAATAGCTCAAGAGCAGAGATTCAGCTTCACAAAGCTAAATGCTGTCTGGTAGACACTGCCAGAATCTTCAACACAAACAAGTAAAACCAGTGTCTCAGCTGCTAAGGGAGTAACAGAGTGGGACAAGCCCTGGAACATTCCCACATAAATGTGGCTCTTCAGGTTTCTCTCATTAGCTTGCATCAAGATTTCAAGATTTAAATTCAATTTATCACGGCATACAGAATAAATTAATGTCAAGAAAGTCAGATTTTAGCTTCAGTAAGCTCAGTTTGAGCAATTCTCCAGAAGGTGCTGGGTGGCTGAGGCTGACTCTGCTCTGCTCAGAATCCAGCCCACAAATGGAAAAGTGCAACTGGAATTTACAAACTACACTGAGGTGGATCAAGAGTTTCAATCACCTTTCTTAAGCAACCAAAAAGATGGCCAAGTACTTGAAAAAAGCACAGGATGGGCCTAATTGCAGTACTCTGACATCTAATTAGAATTCTACATTTGAAAGCAAAAGTTAAATGGCAATAAAAATGCTTTCCAACCTGTTCAACAGCAGGGGTGGGCACTGAGATCTTGGAGTGCAGGTGCACCACAAGTATCTACAGAGAGCAAACACTCAGCAGTGCAAGGCACTTCTCAAAGAAGGATATTTATGGATGTACATTTCAGGACAGGAACTAAGACCACAGATCTTAACAGCAATTTCTGCTATGTTAATATTACCAAGTAGGAGGGTGCCAAGATGGATTTTTGTGAGGTTTTTCTACATTGCTTGAAAAAAAATCCATCCTTTTTCAACTTTGTAAAAAGTGAACTTTAAAATTAAGTCTTAAACTGAGATTCTTCTTCATTGAAAAATCAGTTTCTTAACCAGCAGGGCCACTGCAGTTACTGAAAACTGCTGTGCTTTTGGGAGTAGTAACTTTTAAAACAGCATTATGACTTAAGCCCAACAATTTCTGGAGAACACAGAACTGTGAATAAAAGCTTCATGCCATGTTAAGATATAAATTGCTCCCTAGAACTGCCTACAGCTTATAGTGGTTTGTTCAGTGAAGTTCTTAAGCACATAAAGTGCTGCAAAAGCTCATGCCCATAAAAGCATTATTTATTTTGCTATTTTCCCCTTGGGGTCAAGGTTTATACAAGGCACAGTATCCCAACATCTCAGTGATTTTTCTTGTAAGACAAATATTCCTCCCTAAACAATTCGAAATATATGAACCAGAACAGACCAAAATGTCATTTGGTGTGACGAAAGCAGTTCTTTAATTGATGCCAAATATTTCCACTGAGCATTTCTTGGATGGGATCATCAGGGGGCCAGAGTGCAAGGAAAACAGAGATCTCTCCCTGTGCTTTGGAGCAGTTACTTTGCCACAGCTTACAAGCTTCAGTTCTGTTCTAAGCAATTCTCCTTTTCACCTCTCCACACAAAAGCCCTCAAGGCAAGATCACAGGTGTCTGCTGATTATTGTGAGCCAGACAATTAAATCATTGCTTTCATCTGTCAGCTGCCTTTGAGGTGGTGGTTGAGTTTTGGAGGATACCAGCCAAAAGTGCCCAAAGGTACAAACCATGCACAAACTGACTCTGCATTTCTGTGCCTTCTCCCAGTCCCAGAAGCCTTGCTGCTCTCTGGGCTCTCACAGATTTGTCCCAGCTCCACCACAGATAAAAATATGGCTCTGTTCTGGCTGGAGATGCTCCAAACACAGCAGAGTAAGAATTCACATTCCTTTTCTCTCAACAGCTAAATGACACTAATTCACAAATACATCTCCTGTCAGTCTCTCAGATTAAAACTGGATTCTCATTTAGAAGAAAGTTAATTTTTTTCTTCCTCCCACATCTGAAATTCTCCAGCAGATCACAACAAGTGCCATGCATGTCAAGCTCCCTGCATTTGTCTGTGCCCCTTGAGATAGCAGCACACTCCTCAGGGCACTCAGTGGGCTGACACAGGTGCCCAGTGTCTAAAACTGGAGAAACAAGAACATTGCAGACAAAGAGGGTGAAAAAGGCAGCTTCTCCAGCTGGATTAACATCAGAGCAGTGACCACTGTGCAAAAGCTCTGTATTACAGAGGAATAATGGTACTGCTGGTTTAAATATTTATCATGTTTGCTCACATATTTAACTAGAGCATCCATGTTCCTTGATATAATATCTCAGCTAAGGATCAAAACTAGGATTTGTCAGCATGGGGAAGGCTACAGAAGGTATTCTCTATCTCTGCATCTTCCCTTATCCCTTTCTTGAAGGTGGCAAAAAAGGTGGAAAATACCTTCTGTTACCAGAAAAAGGATCTTCCTCCTTTGGGTGAACTAGAAAGCAACTGAATAAAGGGCTCAAAACTCAGGAGCTGGGAACTCATCAAGCAGGAATATCAGAGCATGACACACAAGGGTCCCAGCAGCACTCCTCCTGACTTAGAAAAAGGTATACAGTCTCCATAAAACCAGAGAAATGAAAGCTTTACCTGACATAAAACCTGTGAAATCTCTAAGCAGGACAAGTGGCATTTTAAAAACACTGTCTGGATTTTTTTAAGAGGCACTTACAGCCTGATCTGCTCAGGACTAAGTGCCTCAGCATTTTCTGTCAGTTGCTATTTGCTTAATCTAGCACACACCAAGATTACACTTACATGTGTTTGTTTGCACTGCAGCGCTTTACCAACAGAGTAAGTAAAAACTATAATCCAAAAATTTGATATAATTATGCTGAAAACTATGGCAAAAGTTTGATTTCTCAGAGTGCTGAGAACACATTCCATGCAAGCACCTAATGCCTTCATAAAGTTTAATAAAGGTTTCCTCTTGGAAAAAGAGGCACCCAAACATTCAGTTTTGTGCATGGAGAAAAACAAAAATCAACAATTGAACTGGGATCCTGCATCAAAGGTTTTGTCTGAGCCTTGAAAGAATACATCAGGAAGAAGGAAAATAGGGAGCAGCAACTAAAGTATCTTCTCAATGTCTGATATTACTGAACTACACCAGCTCTCAAACTGAACAGAATTCAGAGGGCAGACTCCTATTTTCCCTTTTCAGCATTTCCTACTCCTGTAGGACTTGCAAGTGGCCACCCTGGCTAACATGACTGTGGCCTGAAACTATTAGCACCCCTGTAATCTTCTTACAAAGCTAGCTTTAAAACCCACGTAAGCAAGCAGGGCTAATACAGTTGCTATAGATAAAATAGCAGCTGCAGACAATGTCATTCATTGATGTTTTGTTGAGGATGGTTTTGTGTGAAGGCATGGGGAAGATCAGACTGTTTGTAACTGCTGACTTGTAACAGAGCAAAGCTTGGCTACAGGGATAGAGTAGAAGCAATCCAGAGAGGAGAAACATCATCCCAGTTGTGTTTTGTTCTTATTTTAGTCATTGTGATTTGCCAGATGGCCACTGGGAGACCAGGAGTACCTCACATGTGGATCTGGGCAGCTTGCAGTAGGTATTCCATGCCTCTTCCAACTGTTCAAGCATCACTGACAGTACTGCAAGACATCTTCAGAGGAAGAAATGTGTTTCACAACACATCTGCTTCAATTATGCTCACTGTTAAGTGCTCTCAGTGATGGAAGGGGAAGAATGGAATGAAATCAAGCTGAAAAAAAGTGCTGACACCACTGCCTGTCCACCCACACTCCCCCACCTCCAGCTCCAACATACTATTACTGTCATGATGCAACCATAAATTGTACTGAACAAACTAGGGGGTGTGTTAAGTGTAATGAGAAGCTAAAGCAGCCTTGTCTTAGAGGCAGCAAAGCATGGAGATGAAACCCACAGGAAAACAACAGTAAAAGTCTCATGTGTAATTCTAACAGCTCAGATTTTAAGAGAAAGTGTCAACAAAGGGTGTCAGAACCTGACAGGCTGACTACATGTTAGGCAGCTGTAATGAAGTTCATAGAATATCTCCTTTCCATTTAAAACCTGATTTTTCAGAAGCAGTAGAGGCATGCCCTGTGTTACTACTATGAAGCACAACAAGAATTGCCCCTCCTTCTGCCATCTGCTTAAATTTTGGGACAAATTACATCCCCATGGATTCTGGGAAGTTTTGGAGAGCCTGATTTTTGATATCACAAGTGGGTGTAGGACTCCAGCTTCCCCACCCAACACTTAATGTCTCTTGCCCAACTCAGTTTGGGAAGCTTCAGCCTCTGCAATGTTACACTTGAGCTCTTCCAAAGCCTGCCAATATCCTCTGGCATGGCAGAGAAACATAGGAGAGAAATTGAGATCCCCATAGAAGTATCTAAAGTGACTTTAATAATACTTTAAAAGTATCAACTATGCTTTTTAATTTAAATGAGAGGTAAGCCAGCCACCAAAACAAGAGAAATTCAAAAATCAGCCAGCCTGCAGTGCTACACACAACAGTCATTAACTAAAAGGAACTGTTACTAAAATTATAATAGCATCATTAACAGCACAGGCTACAGCTGTATTTCAAGACCATGTTTACTCCAGCTGCAGAGTACATTTTCCCTGCTGCTGCTGCTCAAGAGATGGTCAGAAATGAACAGATATGACAGCATTAAAGTTGAAAATTGAGACAAAATTCAAGCATCTTCATCCAGACAAACCTTCTCAACTTCACTGTATGGTTCATACCTAATTAAGGATTTAGCTCTAATTCTCTGTTAAAAAGCAAGCCACCAGCTGTGATAATTTAATGTTTCCAGTTCCAGAGCATACTCATACCATATGCAAGAAATGAGCTCTACTGAGTAGATTTACATTTCCAGGTCATAGTTGTGGGTTTAAAATTTAGTTTTCAAGACAGAAGTTCAAGTTTGCAGCATGCAGAAAACAAATCAAGAGTTGCATCACTGTGGGTTTGCATCATGTAAGAATTTACACACACTTATTTAGGATAATGGCCAAGTGTTGCTCAAAGAACATGGGATTCCAGCAGCACAATGCTACAAACACCAGAACTGCCAGGCAGGAGCCAAGGAGCTTCAAGGATATTGCAGTTCTGACTTCAGTACACTGAGAAATTGGAGTATCACAGAACACACAAAACAGAGGTGAAGCAGCTCAGCTGGAAGATCAAACCCAGTAATTTAGAAATAAATGTAACTCCTTTCCAAGCCTGGACTGCACACTGGACAAGCTGTTCACAGGACAAAAACCTGTTTATACAGAAAAACCACACATGACAGTCTGTTGACAGGAAATACTGCTGCAGAAGATGTGGTGAGCTGCTGAAAGGATCACAGGGTTCCAACTCTCAGCCCTGCACTGGTGACTTGAGGAGTTACTGCCCAGCAGCTGCTCACTGTCACCATCCTGGTGGCAGGACAAGTTCTCTCCTCCAGACCTGCAGCTCCCAGAGCCCTGGGTCACCTGGGGCCACAGGGTCAGGAAGTGCCAGTGGCACCAGGACAACCAACCTTGGACCAGCATTTCCCAGATTGCCCCCACATGAATCTGCCAGACCTTGTGACTCAAGGCTCAGCTAGAGGCACAGCTTCCATCACAAATTACTCAACAGAGTGTTTCTGAAGCACACCTTGGTGAATGAAGCATTTTCCTTCCCCCTTCAGTGCTAGAGAACCTGCAGGCTAATCCAGGTTCCTTCCCTCTAGAAATGTATTTCCTCCAAATGTAAATACAGCAGCACAAGGGCCTTTTCTTTAGAATGTTTATGTGAGATTTTCTGTGAAACACTATTTCACAGGCATGTTTCTGTAATTCTGACTACTCACTTGCACATTTCAAAGAAAAATTCCACCTCCTGTCCCTTAAAAAATTACTCACCCACAACTCTGTCTCCTACTTTAACTCCCATCTTCCTCATGGCTGCAGCATACAAAGCTACAGCTTGTCTCAGTTCTTCAAAAGTAACTTTGAGGATTTCTTCTTTGCCTTCCCCTGAGGAAAGAAAATTAAAGCAATTAGTCAGAAATCAGGCATTGCAACATGAGTCCAGTACAAACAACTAATCCTAGTAGAAAGCAATTCTAAGAGAACAGCTTCCACTTATATTTATATTTTCCCTTTTGAAGTTCTCTTATGCTGCACCAAAACCTCTTCCTTTTAATGAGAATCAAGTTTTAATCAGTGGTATTTGTTCAGTAGGCATGAGAGCATTTCTAAAGATAAACACCTCTGCAGAAACACCAACTATTCACTGGAGAAAGGTGTGCTCTCAAGGAGCATTCATGGTAAATACATTGCACTCACCAAGGCTAATTTCTAACATGGTTAGAATGTTAACCATCATTTTCCCTTTTTGCTCAGTTTTCTCATCAAGTCTAGGAAGCAGCACAAGCTCAAGTTCAGGTTTTATTACAGCAAGTCAGTGACTAGAAAATCATGCACATCCAGGCCTGACTTTTCATGTGCTTTTGGAACATCTGCCTCTGCCAACATAGCACAAAGCAAACAAACTGAACTGGACTCAACTCACCTCTGAAAGGATCTGCAGGGTGTTTTCCCTATTGCACAGAATGTCAGGTGTTACATAAGCTCTTAATAAATCACACGTGAAACAAAACAAACAAACAAACCTAAATGTTATGAAAGCAAAAATCTGTCACCTTGAAGTCCCTTCCTGTAGCTCCTCAGTGTGACTGCTGTCCTATTTCCACCACCCAGCACTTGCCATGAAGACACACGTGCCAAGGATGCCACAGGAAAGGTGCACACCCTGCTCCTTTCACAACAGCTGCCCTCAGGCTGATTGCCTTAAGCAGGGAATGGCTTTTCTCACTCTTCTGCCTTCTTAGACCTTCACAGCAGTAAATCTGGACTTACACAGAGCAAGGGAGCAGGTCGTGGTGCAAAACAGCCCAGGTCCCTGTTCCATGTGGTTCATAAACTGAGCAGGGACTGCCAACAGAGCCTGGGTTCCCACAGAGCAACAGGAAATGAGACACTGATCTTGTTCCATGATTAAAGCCCCAAGAGAAGGGAATCACAAAAAAAAGACTCACTGTGGGAGCCAGTGACAAGTGAAATTGTTTAAGAAAGTTACATGAACATTCCTATGCCCTGTGACATCCACACAGCTCCCAAAGAATCATCCCCAGTGAACACAAACCTGACCCAGGCCCCCAAACCACTACTCTGACCTAGCAGCAGGGAGTTATCAAGAAATACTCTGACTTAAGAGGTCTTAAGAAGATTAAACACAGCAGAAGGTCATGAAAGAGATGCAGGTGGAAGTCTGCTCACCACAGAGGAGCCAACTGTTCATTCCAGCATTCATACTATAATCAACTAGGAAATAGTTTTGCTCCTTTTGCTATCACCACCTGTGATTATGTGACAGTTTCTGCTACACCCCATGACTTCCTAACAAAAAGACCTACAGAACAATAATCTCATGTCAAACCAAGCAATTCACTGAATTGATAATAATTCCAGTGATATTTTGAGGTGACAATATTTAACTCCACTTTCCCAAGTCGCATGTTTAGCTTTCAGCATTAACAAATCAATCACATCAATTCTACATACATTTAGAATTGACATAATAATCAATGTTTGGCTTTCAGGTGCTCCACAAGATGCACTCAGCTACATTAACATTTTTTCTCCACTAAATAATAGATAAGAAGCTTTTCTAATGATCTCAAAATCTGAAAGTGATGACTCCAGTTACTTTAAAGCCAGCTTTTGGTTACAAGCCTCATTTCCATCAAACTTTACCAGATCAATTCTTACTCCAACAAAACTGGGCCACAGATTTCACCATTCTCTTTGAACTGGTAGTTGATTTTAATATATGAGAGGAGAGAGGTCTCTTTCAATACCTCTAACCAGTGAAATGCAACTGGTAAGTATTTCTCCTGCAGTAAGCTTGTAGAAGGTGATTGTTGTCTCACACAGCTGTTTAAAAACAATTTATTTGTAGCTCAAAAACTGACTCCCACGTCACTAAAATCAAACTAAGATTTTTAACACCTACACAATCAATGCAGAGTTCTGCACCATTTTCTCTACTGAGGAGCTGCAAGGCTTCATTGCTCATTGATAAGTTATTAAGAAGCATCACTGCTTGGTCAGTCTCATGGTAAGGATTAGGTGCACCAGAAGGGAAATCCCAAATACAGCTCCCTAAGGAAGCACTCACACACCTGCAAAGAAGTTAATCCCACCCAACAGAGATTAGAACTTGTTTTAAAAGTTACCAAAGTCAGCAGACAACAAAAAGTCTCTTCTGTGTCTTAACATGACCATCCTTATGAGTGTACACAGATTTTACTAGGCTCAAATCTTAGCATAACAAAAATTAAGACTGAGATTTAGTGCTCCAGAAAAGTAAAATTCCAAGTGTTCCAAGCCCATAACTGTTGTTTCTGTGGTGCAAAAGCAGAGTTCATTCAATTCCTGCCTAAACCCTATGTAGTTCTCAGTATTCCTAAAATAAAAGGCATAGGAAGAGACATTAGCAAGCTACAATGCCAAAATACTTCCTGAAGGCAGGCAGTAGGTGTTTATGACAAATGTGAAATAATACCTCAAACACTGAGTGATGTTAAACACAGCATGACCTCCATTACCTCAATGCAGTTGAGCACATTCTAAGAAAACTTCATTTAGCTTGCAAAGGATTTTCCAGATTTACATTCCCAGAGCATGTTTTGCTGGGTTTTATTTGCAGAGCTGTGCAGTGTGGCAGCAGCTCTCTGGCCACAGAAAGCAGGCACAGACTTCCTCAGGATTTTCCTGAGAGAAGCAGAGAAGATAATCAAACCAATTCTTATCTCTGCTCATTGTTGTGAGCATGTGGAATGTGTTCTGAAGATTGTTTACCCAAGGTGACTGCTTGATTGGATTCTGGTGATGGTTGTTTGGATTTAATGACTCATTGGATCCACAGCTGTGTGGGGAGGCTCAGCAGAGAGTCACAGGTTTTCTAGTTGTAGTTAGTGAGAGCTCTTGCTACTGTAATATAGTGTAATATAAGTGTAATAAAATATACTGTAAGATGATACAATAAAGCAATTGATCAGCTTCTGAATCATGGACTCAATGCTAATTATTCCCCAGCTGGGGGCTTGCAGCAACAGTGCAGTGTTACTGACTTTATTCCCCTTCCTCCTCCTCATCCAAACCAGTTTATTTCCATGTTTCATCAGGCCTAGTCCTGAGAGCAGCAAGGAAATAAAGGCATTAAATTCCCTTACTTGCTGCATAGAGTGCAATCTTGTCGTTGTCCTTGTGCTTCAGGAGATTCTCTGCGTAGTTCAGCCGGCTGCCCTTGAACCACTCGGGGATGTCTGCGATACTTTTGGAGGTATCCACCACCTGAAAGAAATACACTTTCATTCCTGGAGAAATGAAATGGAACTGCTTTTTCACAGCATTGTGCAGAAGTCAGCTCATCAGTTCCAAGCTCTTTGCAGACTTTATTAGGCAAGAATCACCTCTCCCAGCTTACAGATGGCAAACAGACACTGATCCTGTAATTAGAGGCCTGGGAAGTTTAATTATTTGTCAACTGTCACATGCAAAGATGTCATTACAACAAAACAGGGAAAGTTCCTTGCTGACAGTTCTACCTTTGGACCAGCCGTTAATACACAAGTAAAACAAACCATTGTGACTACACCCAGAACAGGAGATGCACACAGACCTCAGGAACAGTGGGGGTTTGCCCTGGGAACAGCCCAAACAGGGACTGAGCTACAGCACATTTGAACTCTGTGCCAGGCCATTCAGGCCAGCCTCCCTCTTGGGAAGGTGTGAGCATCCACCCTTCCCCACCACGAGTCACAGGGTGCAGAGACCAACAGCAAGAGCTCACACAATGGTAATTCAAAATAGTTAATTGCAGAGTCAAATGTAACTGAAGGGTTTCAGCTTTTTATTCAAGTTCTCAATTTTTTAGGATTAACAGGACCCAACAACCTAATAAACCTGTATTAAGTAACTCCCCACTTAAGACTAAGACATGCAAAAAATTTAAAAATGCAATGAAAAATAATCAAATATAGTCAGCTGAAATAACTTCCCCATCTTGAACTGATTAAGCCTCAAAGTATTAAACTACCCCTTCATAAGTCACAGTTAAGACTAACTTTAACAGTGATAGGTAAAGAGCTCCTTAGCATTAGCCAGAGGTCTAAATTCCTTCCAAAATGTCCCTCTGCTTAGTGATTCAGCTGCTCAGCAGCACATTTCTTTGGAAATCTTTAAATAGAAACTTTATTTTGAAAGCTTCAGTTTATACCCTCAGGTTCTCTCTCATGGACTGCACATACATTACAGAAACAGCATTCCTTCAGCCCAAGTGAAAAGCTCTTCTGAAAGCCAAGCAAGCCCCAAAATACATCCCATTCCAGAAAACCCAATGGTTTTAAGCTTTGAGAGCAGTGTATGTATCACTGGAGGCAATATTAAAATTAACTTTTAAGTTAAAACTCATGTGGAAGTGCACTACTGCATTTTATTTCAAATGTATTTTCTAAAAAAGGGAGCTCAGATTTCTTTGCTCCTAACAATTGGCAAGAACTGAGTTATAACATCTATATCAACTCAGGCTGCACAAATGATTTTTATACTAACATACATTACTGCAGCAATTAGAAGCTGCTCTTAAAACTGACTCATTTCTGACTTCCTCAGCTTAAAGAAAAGTGAGCAGAATATTTTCAACATTTTCCAGAACAAGATCCAAAATAACTTTTTTTCCTGAAGTGGAAAAATCCTTCCCAGAGCTTCTAAGAGCTCCCCTAGCACAAGGAGCTGGACTCACACTCTGGTGTTTTCTCCCCAGGTGACACCTGTGACTCCTAGCTCAGCTCAACCTTGGGCAGTGGCACTTTGTTAGATGAACAACCTGATCCCTCCCTCAGAGGCCCCTCCACAGGACCAACAGGTGTCAGGGGCTTCTCATTCAGACACATCCTTCATTGAAAACCAGCTGCTTGCAAGCTGACATTCCAGTGCCAGCACAGCTCTGCACACTGAAGTGCCTCTGTTCATGTCACAGGTGACACAGATGCCAACTGCTACAGAGCAACAGCAGCACATCCACATCCCACACTTAGAACCTTTACTAGGATTAAATAAAATCCTGGCTGCTTTTAGTCCATGTACACAAGGTTTTATTGTTTTTCTTAGAATGACCTAAGTCATTCTAAGAAAAGGAGATAGAAGTTGTTTCACTGCTTGGGAACAAAAGAGTCAACTCTATTTCATTAAAAATTTTATTTACCTCAAAATGTAATGCTTACTTCCAGCAGAAAGCCAGGATCAAGCTGTAAGACACTTCAAATCAAACTTCTCAGCCCTCTAGCTACCAGAGATCAGCTCAGTTACTCTGACAGCTCCCAGAGTTTGAACTATCGTCTACAGAAAATGTAAAGTTTAAGTGTTGATAGGGCTCAGACCACACACTTCAGGCTAGTTCTTACACTCTTGCTGCATTCACTCTCCTCAAGGGTGGGTCACATTAAATAAGACACCTGAGCACACAGTCCCAAGGCAGGAAGAACCACTTGATCTATCTCATCAGTATAGAAATCAGTAAAACAGGAAAAGTCAAAAGAAACTTACCAGTCCCCTCTGCAGGACTGCCAGTACTCTGAGGGCTCTGGAACAGATGGACTCCAGGCATTAAGACAAGTCCAGTCCTCCCTACTAAATCCCAGGAAGGTTCCACTGCATCAAGCTGTTCAAGTAATTAGCCCAACACGTCCCTCAGATGGAAAACCACAGGGTGATGTTGATATCCTACACCAGGACCATGCAAGGGCTCCGTGGGCAAGATCTGCAGAGTCACTTTTTTCCCAAAGGAACTCTGTGGGACTGTCTGGTGTTCCACCCGTGCCTGTGTTCAACCACCACCATTCCCTCAGATATTTCAAGCCTGCACCTGACTGCAGGAGCTTCCATATCCAGTTCTACAAAGCCACAGTGTAGCACGTGTGCTTATTAGGTAAGCTGACTCAGAGAAAGCAAACATGAACTTGACAGAATGCCAGCATTTACAAAACCAGGATGATATTCCACCAGCACAACCCTAAGGCAGAAGACAGTGCATTGGCAGACTCCTCATGAGCAGCCAGGAATGACAAGGTGTGCAAGAGCACAGGGACACTACAGCAGAACTGCTTAGGACAACAGAACTCGAGGGTTTCACTGTCCTAAAGTGTACCAGCAACAGAACACCACCATCCACCACACCAGGAAATACAGGACTAGGCCAATTCTTTGTATCACTTCCCAGAGTTCCAAGAAGAGGTCAAAAGGTTGATTGTAACATCAGTTCATTTCCCCTTTGTGCTGCACTTGCTGTAAGATAAGCACTGAACTTACCTCGTCGTAGAGGCGAGAGCAGATGATGTTACTGTACTTCCAGAATTCTGCCCAGAAGTCTGAGTAGGACTCCACTGACCACTGGTATAAATCATCATAGTTGGCTGGAAGCAACAGGTATGTGTCAGCATCATGCAGAGAATTATGGGGAGCTACACAAACTACAATTAGGGATATCCTGGATACAGAAAATTTGTGGCCAAAACTATTAAGATGATAAATCTGACCACAGATTAGATCATTTCTACTCAAAGCAAGTGACTACAGAACCAACAGAGTCCACCTAGACACCTGAACAGATGGCATCACTTGACCTGACTGTTCTGAGCCATTTGCCACCACAGAGACATTGACCTTCTCTAATAACTCTCTGCAACATCTACACACACTCCCCTCCCGTCAGTGCAACTGAAGATTAAACAAGCCCTGCTTGTTGACACTTCCTATCTATCAACAGGACACTTTCACACAGCAAAAGATAAACAAGGCTTCCTGACAAGGGATATTTGCTGTAAGGTCCCAGTCTGGGGCCAAAGGCCTCTGATAGCTCAGGGACACAGATCAGAGGCACTTGTTGGCCAACTGTGGCATCAACACCACTGTCACAGGAAGTAATCTAATTTTCAGTGAATATGAGGTCTGACAGACTGCAGCTCACCTCTTCATGCTGAAACAGCATGAATGAAGTTGAACAATATGTTTACTAGCTAAATATTAAAACCATGGCCTGTCATTAAAAACATGCAAATAAGCAGCTGAAGACTTACCTGATTGTGAGACACATGAAGTAACCTGAAGCGTGCATAACAAACCCCAAAATTCAAACTAAACGCTGGAATTTAGTGTAAAACACTCTAGGTATGAATAACTGAAGCCAATTCTCATTGCAAGCTTGGAAGTGACATTTCCTCATCGTGTCCACAGTATCTGAAGCTATGCCAGCAATCAATTAAATGTTTCTGCCATCAGTGACAGTAAATTTCCTGCTCTGCCAACTGTTCCCTATTTGATGCTTTCAGCTGAACTACTCAAAGGCATTTTCACCAATTATCTCTGGTTTTTCAGCCTGTTATCCAGTCAATTGCTGCAAAAGTCATCTTTGCAATCCCTGTTCTACAAGGAGGACATCTTCCAGCTTTTTAAAATAAAAATATTCAAAACCATTTCTGCACTGTTACTCACACTTAGCCTGCTTAACTGTTTCCCCACCCAGTCTGCCAGCAGCTATGGAAAAAAAACAACATTCTGAGTTGGAAACACCTCTGGACATCAAACCCCTGCTCAAAGCATGCCTCATTTCAGAGGCAACTTATTTCTAAATCGAAAAACCACACACCTCTTCACAGCCACACAGGTATTTCTGAACAAGCACAAAGCAGGGATGGCAACCCAAGAGCCGCGGAAGATGCATAGCAACTTCCACCACTGAACAAGCTTCTGCATCAACATTCACCTCTCAGTGTACCTGACTGTTTTTAAGACACGTACTCCTCATATTGAAACGACCATAACTCCACTCTCACACGCCTCTGCTGCTGAAGGATCACCTAAGGCTTACACTCACCTCAGCCATGGCGACAGTGATGCCGCCTTCCCACATCCCCTTAAAACACGAAATCACTCCGGTGCCGCTGCTGGCCCCAGACCTCCTGGCACACCGGGAGCCTCGGCAGGTAGCGCTGCCTGGGCTGACACCCAGCCCCAGCAGCAGGCACAGATAAGGCTGTTTGCCCTTCCTATCTGTACATACCTACACTCCGGCGGATGCTGCCCCGGAGGCCTCTGGCTGGGGCTCAAGCAAAGCATCCCGCCCGCAGCCCTGTGCCCACCTGCCCGGGGACCCACGGGGACCGAGACCTGAGCGGCACACGGATGGGCCTCGCACCTGCCGCGGGCCCACGGTGAAGCCACCCTGGGGAGGCAGCGCCTGCCGGCCCCTACAGCCCGAGCACGGCCCCGGGAAGCGCCCGCCTGCCCCCGCCCAGCGCTCACCCAGGCGGAGCCCACAGCTGCTAGCCACGGCGGCGCGGAACCGGTCCATGTGGGTGTTGCGCTTCGTGTCCGGCTCCCACATCACCTGCGACTCCATGATCTCGGGCTCTCGGGACATGGCGGCAGTGGAGCGAGGCGAGCACTGTCCGTCCCGCAGGCACCCTCACGGCCTGAACCGCACTGCTCCCACCGCGCCCCGGCGCTGACTGCGGCCCCTCCTCCGTGCGCACGCTTTAAAGGCGCCTTCGATCGCATCACTCCGTAACCTTCCGCCGCAGAGAAANATGGGCGGGGAGGGGCGGCGGGGACGGCCCGGGCAACGCGGGGTCACCCGCGCCGGCGGCCCCGGGAGGGAGGGCGCGGGCGGTGCGGGATGAATGGGGGAGCGGCCGCCCGCACGCCCGAGAGCCGCCGCGCGGTCCCTGTCACCTCTAAAGGTCACCAGACGCCGCGTCGGCACCGGGAGGAACCATCGCTTCGCGCTTTTCACCGCATCGCCGCAAAATCACCGCCGCTCTGTTTATTTATTTTTTCCCCAAGGAGGCCTGAAGAAGTACCAACAAGTGTCTTTGACCCAAAAATGAGGCAAGAAACGCGTTTCTCTGTGGCCTCGCCATCCCTTGTGTAACGCTCCCAGCCTGCACAGCTTGCGCCTTGGATTAAAACTTAATATTGCTGCTCTGCTTTCTAAATGTGGACTTTGCGAGTGACCATCGAGATTTTGCAGCAACCGATTTCAGCCGGGAATTGGTGGTAATAAAGCACTTAACGTGCAATTCACTGCTAGTCCGTGGTCTTTAAGGGTCTTTTAGAACCTACTCCACGGTGTGCCCATGCTGCTTGTGTAACTTATTTTCAAGGTCATGGTTTTGCTTTTAATTCATAGAAACCTCAAAAATGGGAATTTGATGGGAAATTACACAGGCGTACTGTATATGAAAGTAAAATACATGTAGTAGGTTGTATACTTGCTCTACGTGCCATTTAGATTTTTGTGCTACCAGAGTACAACTCTTTTATTAAATTTGAAGGCCATGGAAATGTGATTTAAACAATCCAAAATTTTGATTTGCCTCGAGACAGACCTTAAATCTGGTGTATTTTTAAATAACTCTCCCCAGAGCCTAAGGGACTCGGGGAGGTGGAACGGGAACACATTATCTGCCCGACGTGCCTCCCTCGCCTTGGCAGCGCTCGGAGGTCAGTGGAAGTGTGAAATCCATGGCCGGACACCTGCCAAGCACAGAGATAAGGGAGAAGGCAGGACGGGAGCTCCAGTGTCCAGGTCCCAGAGGGTTCAATGGCCTTGGGATCCGCAGCCCGTGCTGGGGAAACTGCCTGAAGAATCCATCTTCCTGCAGTCTGCAGAAGAAATAACTTATATTGGTTGCCCGCGTGTCGTGTACCAGCGGACGCACCCACACAGGTTAAAGCTCTGTTAATGTCATAAACACTTCACAACCCAAAAGGGGCAGGGGGGTTTTGCCTCAGACCCCTTCTGCACCATTTACCCCGGTGATGAACAGCCTGCCCTGCTCTGGGGTGAGCTTAGGGCCAGCTGTGGGACAGGTCGAGAATTACACCTGAGCAAACACCTGGGGGATGCCATCTACGGTTGTGGCGCTCCTTGCCGGGACTGGAAGCAAAGCTGGAATTTCTCATTTTTACTGGGGACTGGAAGCAAAGCTGTAATTTCTCATTTT
>VXBC01012406.1:397641-422661 GCA_013399945.1 Ploceus nigricollis
CCCACTACTAAACATATCTCTTATGTTAAACATTCACTTTCTCAAACTTTTAGAAAAAAAGGCGTTACTTTAAAAAAACTGCATTTGTTATTCTATTATTATTATTTATAATTTAGTAATGCAGTTTTTTAGTGTTAAAATCCACTGGTGCCCGGGTGAAGCAGGACACTGGGGAGTCACCCCAGGGCACACTGTGTCCTGACCCTGGGGGATTGAGTAAAAAGGCAAAAATTGCATAATATTGTTACATAAATCTTGGAAAATCACCCTCAGGGCTATAGAAAGCTCAGGGTTATTGAATCCCCAGTTTTGAGGTCTTTTGCCCTTGCTGATGCTGCAGGATTTTTTTTTGGCTGGGCAGGAGGGTTGTGTTTGTTTGAAGCAGCTAAATCTGGCCTGGTGCTTGATAAGCCTGCTAAGAGTGTGCTGAAAATAATCCACCTGGCACGGGTGAATAACCAAAGCCTTGCCTTCAGATGGAGCAACGCTGAAGGGAATTGATGAAAGCAATGCCCTGGTCCTGCCAGCAAAAAAAGCCAAGAAGAAAAAAGTCACCTGTGTTGTGCAACAGCAGAAGAAACCCCTGAGCAAGAAACAGAAGAAACACCTGCAGAAGGTTTTGGAGCAGAAGGAGAAGAAAAAACAGGTAGGTGGATGTTTCTGGCAGCAGCAGCTTTGTGCTCTTCTCTTGAAATGATGGTTTGGTGTTGGTGGGTGATGGTGAGGAGCTGGTGAGGGGTGTGAGCTGCCAGGGGCTATCTCAGGGGTTGAACTCTCAGGGCTGAACTCTCAGGGTGTGCAGGTGCTGAGGGTGATGCTACAACAGCATCAACCCCCCTCTTTGCTGGGCATGGTGGCAAAGCTGCACCAGCCACGGGCTCCTGAGTGCAGCTCCAGGGGGGGAAGGCATTCCCTGCCCTCCCAGTGGGTCAGCTGGAGCAGGAGCACATCCCTTGTGGGCCCAGGTTCCTGTTCTGCCCAGGTGTACAAGTGCTGTGAGTACACCACTGGCAGGCAGTGATGTTTTTGCATTTTAAAAGCACTCTGTGAAACAGGTGCTGGGAGCAGCTGTGGCTGCAAACCTCCCTGCACCCCAGCATTGGCCTGTCAGTGCTTCTGAAATGCTTATTGTGTATTTTCAGTGTGGAAATAAGAGCTTTTCTGTCTTTGTGAAACCTTTCCAGGCAAAATTTCTGGTCCTGTTAGTGCCTGAACAATGGCTTTCACAGAGGAGCTCTGCTTTTGGAGGCAGTTCCAAACTGTGGCTGCCTGACCTCCTGCCATGCCACGTCCCACAGGAGGGATTTGAGGGGAGGCTCCCACTGCTCCAGGCCTCATTCCAGTGGTTCAGTTCAAATCTTATTTTCTTTGCTGCTGTTTCTGGGGTGCAGCTGAGCTGCTCACTGCTGTGATGTCAAGTCCCCATTTCTATTTCTGCTGAAATCTTCACCAGGGAGGACTGACCCTGGAGCAGCAGGAAGGTTTCACAACTGCACAGCAGGATTTGCCAGAGCACAGAGCACACCTTGGAATGCTCAAGTGCAGATCCTGAAATGAAATTCTTTCCTGCTCAAAGCAAGCCCTGATTTTGGTTGTTTTCCCCAAACAGCGAGCTGAGTTGCTGAGCAAGCTGAATGAGGTGCAGGCTTCTGAGGCAGAGATGAAACTCCTGTACACCACTTCCAAACTGGGCACTGGGGAGCGCCTGTACCAGGCTAAAAGGTAAAGGGATTTTTGGGTGGAACCCTTGCAACTGATCACTCTCTTTGAACAGCAACATCCTGAGCTTTCCCTTGATTTCTTCTTTTTTCTTCTTGGTGCAGACAGGTTCTTCAGAATGGATGGGGTTAAATAATGAGCTATTTTTATCTGATAATGTGATAGTTATTTTCTTCTATGAGAGGATGTTAGTTAAGAGAACTTGGTCCTTCCTATGGGATGAGGGTGAGGTGGGTGACACAATCTGCAGGCTTTTAGCAATTGTGCTAAACTACAAAATTGGTGGAGAAACATTTACTTATTTTCTTGCTGCTAATGTTGACCATAGTTGCTAGATTTATCAAGATATGGATTTAAAGATTAAACTACAAAGATGCCTTCAGAAGAAATGGATAAACCCCAGGATAGGAAATGCTTAGATACAAATCCATCAATCAAAGCCAAGGCTTTACCTGGCAGAGTTGTGAAAACCTCCAGGAGTGGAGATCCTGGTTTTTGGGGAAGCCATATCTGGTTTGAGGTGCCAAAACACAGCTCACACGTGGGTGTTTTGTTTCCAGGGTGACACAGGAGCCAAGGACTGATGTCCCTGAAAGGATCAGAAGCATCAGCGGTGCCAACAAGAGGAGGCACAGCTCAGGTTCAGAAGCAGAGCCTGAGGAAGAGCCCAGCAGCTCTGAGGAAGAGGAGGAAGAGCAGAAACAAGACACTGAGAAGTCCTCAGCCAGTGCTGTGGATGCTGCTGAAAAGGCAGAGGGAGGAGTGGGGAAGGCAGGGGCCGAGCAGCCTCCAGCTGGTCCCAGAGCCCCCGTTCCCCAGGCAGCCCCCAGCAAGGCTCCCTGCAAGCCTGCAGTGTTTGTCCCTGTGGACAGGAGTCCTGAGATTCAGGTGAGGCTCTGTGAGCAGCACAGTGCTTGGCAAAGGGGCTGGAGAGGATGGTGTGTTCAGCAGCTGCTGCACTCAGCTCTGCTCCAGCAGAGTGTGTGAGTCGTTTGTTTTAGGGTATTAGCATTTATCTTTAGTTTTACATACAGAATTTTTTAACAGTCCTTTTCCTTTGCTGGAAAGTCTTCTGAAGTCCCTTTCAGCTCTCTGTTGTTTTGTACCTTATGCTGGATGGTTTTGTCCCATTTGTTGTAGGCAGGGCATCGTGCAGAAACAGGAAAAGCTCTGCACGAGTCTCAGCACACGAGGCAGTTGTGAGATGAGTTTTCCCTTGAAGTGCTATATTAAGAAACTCAAGGGACTCTGAAGTTTCACAAATTAAAGTGCAGGGCTTGCCCACTGCTTGCTGGGAAGCTGCTCTGATGACTCTGGTTCTCAGCCAAGCTCGTGTGCTGTTAGCTGATTTAGAGATTTCTGAGTCATTGGCTTGCAGAATTCCTTTTTGTGGGTTTTATGGTCTGAGGAGGGTAACAGTTTTCAATCCTGAGGAAAACAAAAAAGGAGTGAGAAACAGTGCAATTAAAATATGTGTTTTACACTGTTTAGGAGGCAAGACTAAAGCTTCCCATCCTTGCTGAAGAGCAAGTGGTCATGGAAGCCATTAATGACAATCCCATTGTGATCATCTGTGGAGAGACAGGAAGTGGCAAAACCACCCAAGTGCCTCAGTTCCTCTATGAAGCTGGATATGCCAGGTAGGAATTGGATTTTATATGCCACAAATGGAATTGCAGAGAAAACATTTTGGGAAAAACTTAGCTGTAATCCATGCATCTTCAGATCAGTACAGCTGTAACAGAAGGGAATCCCAAAGCTTCCTCTCTGTGTTTTTATTCCAGCTATAACTAAGAGCGAGGCTGTGTGACTGATGACATTAATCTAGAACCATCAGTGAGAATCCTGTTGTCATTTTTCTGGCTGCTCCTCTGTTTAATTAAAACAATTCCTCCTTTTCCTTCCCTCACCCCGTCAGTTCCAGCGGCGCCATCGGGATCACGGAGCCCCGGCGCGTGGCCGCCGTGTCCATGTCCCAGAGGGTGGCCAAGGAGATGAACCTGTCACACAGGTGAGCTTCAAAAAGGCTTGAGACCTTGCTGGAGGGTGGCACTGAGGTGCTCTGGGGGTGGCATGGACTTTGTGCTTCTCCCCATGCTTCTTTTGGTGTTTCCCCACAGAGTGGTTTCCTATCAAATCCGGTACGAAGGGAACATTACGGATGAAACACAGATCAAGTTCATGACAGATGGTGTGCTGCTCAAAGAGATTCAGAAGGTAACTTGCTGTCCTCAGTGTTAAAAAAAGGGAATTTTTTTGTAAAGCTGGGAAGAGAGGCTGGGTGTGGATTTGTTGCCAACCTTTCAAATCAGAATCCCTTTCAGCGCCAGAGATTTATTTCATCTTTACCCTTGAGATGAAAGTCCCAAGTCCCTCAACATTAGGTTATCCTGCTGGGTAAAATGAGAGCAAGAAGGGACTTGGGAACCAGGCTGCTCTGTGTGGGGTGAGTGCATTCTACTGAGTGAGAAATAGAGCTGGGGGTGGGGTCAGTGCTTGTGTAGCTGTGGCGTGTCCTGACTCAGATATCCTTGGCTGAGGCCTCCTGTGGTGAAATCCATCTCTCTCCTCAGGACTTTCTGCTTTCAAAGTACAAAGTCATCATCATTGATGAAGCCCACGAGAGGAGCATGTACACAGACATCCTGATAGGCCTCTTGTCCCGCATCGTGCCCCTCCGTCAGAAGGTGAGAGTGAAGCCTCAGGTTTGGCTTTTCTGTATTTCAGATTCTGTGCTGCTTTAGTGTGTGAGTCTGGGCTTCATGTGAGGGGATGGTGAGCTCTCTGCACAGAGCAGGGAGACAAAACAATTCCTGCTCTAGCTGGGCATCGAGGACAAATGATCCAAATCTCAGGCCCAAGAGCACAAACAACGTGGGCTGGAGAGAGAAAAACAAGCAGGATGGGACTGCATGGGCTAAAGCTGGAACTGGACAATGAACTCCAAGATGCAAATGGAGCAGAACTGATCAAAGTGAGAGACCTTGTGACTGGGCATGCATTTTGTGACCATTTTGGTTCATCTTGGGTGCAGCCCTGGCTGGGCTCTTGTGCTGCCCAAGGTGCATCCATTAAATAAATAATATTTATTTAGCTCCATTAATAAATCCCTGCTTTATTCTTTAGCTCTGTCCAGTCTCTGTTCTAGGTCAGCCTTCACAAGGCATCAAGAGGGGCAGGGCTCCTGCTCTGGACCTGGATGTGCCAGGGAGGGGATGTTCCACAGGAAGAGGCTCTGTGATGTAGAATTCCAAGGAAATCTGGCAGGAATAACACTCAGTTAACACATTTCTCTTTCTGTATGATTGAAAAGGCACAGAGCCTACACCAAGGGGGAAGTAGTACAGATCAGTAGCAAGAGGTGACTTTTCAGGCAAAATCCAGTTCATTTGAGACTTAGGGTGTAGATAACTGAATTCCAGCAGCCTGGGAGAAGGCAAGGTGTTTATTGCTGCACTGGCCAGTGCTTGGGAGGAGCTGTTTGGGCACAGGGTGACAGATGTGTGTCCCTGCAGAAGGGGCTGCCCCTGAAGCTGATCATCATGTCGGCGACTCTGCGAGTGGAGGATTTCACTGACAACACCAGGCTGTTCTCTGCCAAGCCTCCTGTCATCCAGGTACTGTCCCCTCCCTGGGAGCTGAAACACAGCCAGGGCAGCCTTTGTAAAACCACTGACACAACAGGGGCACTCTAATCTTTCCAGCTGGTGCTGAAATCTTTCAGATAACCGGTTTAAAAACAGTCATTTTGTTTAGGGTATTGTTTCTTTTGGGACTTGGTGTTTTTCTTTCCACTTTTATCAGGAAACCGCCCTGGCAGAATCTGATGGTCTTGAGAAACTCTTTAAGTTATGGTTCAGGAGAACTAGAAAGCCTCAATCTGAGTTGATGATATGAAAAGGAGAAAAGCTTTGGTTTCTAGCATGGTTTTCTGGTGTTCAGAGCAGACAGCACCAGTGATTTCTGTGGGTTTGGTGTTCTGTAGGGTACCAAACCCTAGAGGTGAGCAGAAATACAGGGTGAGCTTTTCTGGTTGTCCCATGAAGGCTGTGATGATTGTGTGGGGTTATGACAGCAAACAAAGCCTTTATTTATATAAATACCTTTATTTGGTATTTCCTCTCCAGGTAGATGCAAGGCAGTTCCCTGTAACTGTTCATTTTAACAAGAAAACCCCGCTGGATGACTACAGTGGGGAGTGCTTCAGGAAAGTCTGTAAAATCCATCGGATGCTGCCTGCAGGTGAGAGAACTTCACTGCTGAGACCCTCTCCAGCTGCTCATACTGAACATGTCCCAAGTTTGTTGTTGTTGTTGTTGTTGTGGTTTTTTCTTTTTTTTGTTTTTTTTCCTCTTGCAGGTGGGATTTTGGTGTTTTTAACAGGCCAGGCAGAAGTTCACTCTCTCTGTAGAAGATTAAGGAAAGCATTCCCATACCAAAAAAACAACACTGCAGGTAATGCTGTAGAAACTGTTAAACATCAAATTTATCCTGCTGAGAAGTGGGCTTGCTTTGCATCTAAAAATACAAACTTTTATTTTAAAACCACCAAAGACGAGGTTTGGGGAAAGGGCTCGTTGTGGATGATTGTCATGACTGATGTTAAATTTTGTGCTGGTTTGAGTTTGGGAAAAGGTCCCTTCCAGTTCCCCTCTGCCTTCAGTTTGCTTCTTCCACACTGTGCATCCCCAGAGAGGTGGGAGTGGGACCAGACTCCTCCCAGTGCCTTTTCCAAGAGGAAAGCCTGCTCAGCTAACAGCTGTTCCACTGCTGGTTTTGTAGGAGGAGAGGATGACAGAGAAGACTCGGTGGAAGAAATCAGGAAATTTAAGAAATCGAGGAAGCGGAGGAAAGTTCTGGTAATGTGTGATGGGTGGAATTCCTCAGAGAGACAGGAGGGAGCAGGTGCCTCCCTGCAAGCAGCACTGCTGTGTGGCTGTGCCTCTCACCAGCTCTTCCAGACCTGCCTGAAGCCCTGTAGCCCCCAGGTGTCCCCTCAGTGCTGCTCACACTGCTGCAGAGTGCTGGAACTCTGGATGTTATGGGCAGGAGATTGATTTAGATTGAGTACTGACCACTAAAACTTGATTTAGATTGAGTACTGACCACTAAAACTTGATTTAGATTGAGTACTGACCACTAAAACTTGATTTAGGTTGAGTACTGACCACTAAAACCTGAATGGAAGGAGCTCCAGGCTTGCTGGCACCAGGGCTGCTCCTCATCTCACCATTTGTTACCCAAAATTTGGACTGGGTTTGACAGAGAGATAAAATTCTAAGACTAGCCTATCTTGACAGAAACTTTTGAACATTTGTTAGACATATCTGGATTAGGAGGCCAGTTCTCTTCTTTCTAAGAGTGTTATAATAAATGACAATATAAGTAGATGGAATGGGATTTGGCATTGTATGCTTTTGCAATGCCTCCAGTTTGAAGAATGTCTGATTTGGAAATGCTTTATTTTGCACCTAAGAAATGTGAGTCCTTGTCTCAGCTTTGCTTCCAAAGCAATGCCAAGTGCTGCTTGTGTCCCCCTCTAAATGTGCTGTTTCCATCTTCCCTCTCTCTCAGACACTCCCCAAAATTGATCTGAACAATTACTCTGTGGTACCAGTGGATGAAGGAGATGAAGACAGAGACATGGACAGTGATGATGATGCTGCAGGCTCTGATCTTGACCTGGATTTAGGAGATGGAGACTCAGAAGAAGGTTTGGCACATGGGAAAGAAGGAATCCCTATCTTGTGTCACCTGTGAAATGAGAGACTTGAGTTGGCTGAACTGTGGCACCAGAGCAGCCCCGTGTCATGGCAAAGCTGTTCAGGTTTTCCAGCTCCAGTACCAATTACTGGTACCAGTTTGTACCAATTGCTTTCCTGGTTTTAATGAAGTGGTGTTTGTGCAGATGCTGCTGGGACTAAGCCTGGAAGTTGGACTGAACAGTGTTGGTTTGTTTCCCCACAGATGAGAAATCTGATTCATCCCTGCCCCTGTATGTGCTCCCACTCTATTCCTTGCTGGCACCAGAGAAGCAGGCAAAGGTAAAGGATTTATTGTCACAGTGAGCAGAAGATGTTACAGATAAGAGTGATCATTGTCTGAAGTCACAAGTGAGATAAAATTCCCATCTTGGACTGTTCTGTCAGCTTGAATTGCCCAGTGGGCAGGTTGGGATGGGACTGGGGCAGGCCTGGCTTGGGCTGTGGTGTCCCTGATGTGCCACCTCAGCAGGGTGGGAGAGATGATCAGCCACAGCCCTGCAGGATCTCTACATCCATCCTGGCCCTGGGCACCTGGAGATGCTGCTGCCAACAGGCAGCTCAAACAGATTCCTGTGTTCCTGCTGTCTCTGGAGGCAGCAGCAGTGTCTGAGCACAGCCCACTGCTGGTGTGTGCCCCACCTGCAGCCCCTGGGGTCATTTCTGAGGCTTAACCGAGCTGGACAAAGAGCTTCAGAGCTGGGGTTGGGTCTGTGCTCTGGCTCCTGCATTCCCCTTGCAGTGCCACCTACACTGCCATGCCTTTGCAGCCCACCCAAGACCTTTCCTGTCCCTCTCCTGTCCCTCCCCTGCTGGCACTGCCTCTCCCATGCCCTTCTGTCTCTCGCAGGTGTTCCGGCCTCCTCCTGCTGGCACCAGGCTCTGCGTGGTGGCCACCAACGTGGCTGAAACATCCCTCACCATCCCGGGCATCAAGTACGTGGTGGACTGTGGCAAGGTGAAGCGGCGTTTCTACGACAGGATCACGGGGGTCTCGTCCTTCAGGGTCACCTGGATCTCCCAGGCCTCGGCCAACCAGCGCGCCGGCCGCGCCGGCCGCACCGAGCCCGGCCACTGCTACAGGTCAGCCCTGCTGGCAGCTGTGGGGACACAGGGCAGGGGAATGTCCCTCTGTCTGCTCCGGGCTGTCCTCACCCCCAGGGGAGCGCTGACTTTGAGCCTCGTTCGTGGAGGAGGTTTGCTAGAGTTCAAGAGAGACTAGAATCCACCAAAGTGTGAAATGGATTGTAGAGGGTAGCGCGGGTGTGTTACTTGGGTGAGAAATTTGGGGTTTAGGAGTTTTAGTGTGTTGTAGATGGGAACAAGATGGAGGGTATAGGGTGTTGGCTCGAGTTCCTCCTTCCTCCTCCTTCCTCCTCCTTCCTCCTCTTGGGTGGCATCTTGTAATTGGACAGAAGAGTCCACATTGCGGGTCTTTAGGGGTCAGTTACTGGGTTAAAAGGGAAAATAATCTAGGTGTCATTTCTTAATTGGGTAGTTTAGTTTTATTTCAGCCTTAATAACACTTCTGGTCCACTAGGTTATACTCTTCAGCAGTTTTCATGGACTTTGAGAAATTTTCTGCTCCAGAAATAACAAACCGACCAGTAGAAGACTTGATTCTGCAAATGAAGGCATTAAATATAGAAAAGGTGAGCTGCAAAGGGATCTGTACTACAGCACCCATTAAAGTGGTTGCCCTTAGGAGCCAGAAACAAACAGAAATGTATTTTATTGTCGTTGCTTGGAGCTGTGCCTTGTGTAGAAATTAAGATCCTGAGAGTCCATCTTGGTTCTGCACATTGCAGAAGCTGCTCTGAATTCCACTAGGCCTTAACAGACATGTTTGTTCAAGCAGTAAATGCTTTCTTATATTCTTAGAGGTTAAAAAAAAACCCCTGTCTAAACAGGGTCTGTGTTTTGGAGATACTGGAGCACTTTGAGAAAGCACAACACTTAAATTTAGCCCTTAGAGCAGCTTGCCCTGGGCGGTGCCTGCAGTCAGTGGCAGCTGAGGGTGATTCTGGTATTC
Organism: Ploceus nigricollis; assembly: GCA_013399945.1. Lineage (NCBI taxonomy): Eukaryota > Metazoa > Chordata > Aves > Passeriformes > Ploceidae > Ploceus > Ploceus nigricollis. The sequence continues at coordinate 407,155 of VXBC01012406.1, forward strand.
CTGTTTCCTCATGTTTTTGTTCCAAGCATTTCCTGCCATTATGTGTCCTTTCCTTTCGCTCCTGGCAAACATCCTAAATGTTTTTCCTTGGTACACATAACCAGGGGGGAGGATTTCACTGCCTTGCAGAGCTCCTTGCTGTGTCCAGGCTGTTTTCCAGTGGGTGCTGTGTCAGTGAGGAACTGAGGGGCTTTGCTCTTGTTTCTGTAGGTAATCAACTTCCCATTCCCAACACCTCCTCCCACGGAAGCCCTGGCATCAGCTGAGGAGTTGCTGATAGCCCTGGGTGCCTTAAAGGAGCCCCCCATGACAGGAAGGTAATGCCTGTGGTCCCCCTCTGATGTCCTGCACTGTGGGCTCTGCTGTCCTCCTGCTCCCCTTCCACCCCACACCCAGGGATGTCCTTTGGCTCAGAAACTGGCACCAGCTCATCTCTGGTTCCCCTCTGTTTGTTCCACTGGCCCTGGGTGTGTTTGGGCAGGGAAACACTGTGCTGGGAGCCCCAGGCAGGGCTGGTGGGGGCTGTGTGAGGAAGAGGGATCTTTCCCCCGGCCTTTGGGACCAGCACATAACAAAACTGAGAAAACACCTCAAATTAATTGGGCTGCCAGGACGGGGAGCACAAACTTGTTCTAGTTCAAAGTTACCTCATTACATGAGCTCTCTTTCCCCTCACCCAGGCTGAAGCAGCAGCTGGCAGCGAAGCTGAGCTGCCCCATCAGTCCCCTGGGCAGAGTCATGGCCACTTTTCCTGTGGCCCCCCGCTATGCCAAGATGCTGGCCTTGAGCAGGCAGCACAAGTGCCTGCCCTACACCATCACCATCGTGTCTGCCATGACCGTCAGGGAGCTCTTTGAGGAGCTGGACAGGTGAGTGAGTGGCTGTGTCCCTGTCACTCTGTGCCCTGTGCCTGCAAGCACAGCCCTCACAGGTGCTGCTCTGTGCTCCTTGCAGGCCAGCAGGCAGTGAGGAGGAGGCAGCCCAGCTGAAGGGCAGGAGAGCGAGGTTTTTGCAGATGCAGAAGGTCTGGGCTGGGCAGGGGCCGATGCAGAAGCTGGGGGACCTCATGGTGATGCTAGGTACAGAGCCTGATTCCCTGTGCCATTCCCTCTGTTCTGTCCTCCTCCTGTCACCCTGACCGAGCTCAGCAGTGCTTTCCAGGCTCCACTTCCCAGTGCCCAGAGGAAATGCACACATTCAGGGACAGTGCTGTCCCACTGTGGGTTTCCTCAGGAGAACTGACCAGCCTGTGTGTCCATCCCAGGAGCAGTGGGGGCCTGTGAGTATGCTGGGTGCACCAGGAAGTTCTGCGAGGAGAACGGGCTGCGGCACAAAGCCATGCTGGAGACACGGCGCTTGAGAGGGCAGCTGACCACAGCAGGTGAGGGGCTGGGGGGAGCTGGGGCAGGATGGACTGTGAGAGAGCAGAGATGGTGCTGAAGGCAATCTCACCCCTGAGGAGCTGCAGCTGTACTAATTTCCAAAGAATAGGAACAGCCCTGCCCTTAACAGGGCACTGATGTCCAGTAAGGATGGGTGTTACAAAAGTGGGTTAGCTGGTTGAGAGGGAATTGGGGTCAGTTGCTGTGCTGCTGTGAGGAGTAAGGGTCAGGTGGTTGTGCTGGGGACAGGAAGGGTTGGTATGTGCTGCTAGGGACAGGAAGGGTTAGTGTGTGCTGCTGGGGACAGGGAGGGTCAGGTGTTTGTGTCAGGGACAGTGAGGGTTAGTGTGTGCTGCTAGGGACAGGAAGGGTTAGGTGGTTGTGATAGGGACAGGTAGAGGTCAGCCAGCTGTGTGGAAGAAAGAGAAAAGGAGTCAGTGCTGTGAGGAGCTGCCTGTGAGAGCTCACAGAGAGAAGGTGTGAAAGTTTTACAGTAAGAAAATAAACTAATGGTGACAGTCAGTTCCCATCCACCATCCATTGGTGCCAAGCACTGATGCCAACAATTGGTGGCCTGTACAGGGATGCATCCTGACAGGGAACTGCTGTGTTGGTTCTCTTCTGGGGGCTGGCACATCCACAGAGCTGATTCTTGTCCTGTTGCATCTCCTCTCACGTGGTTTTCCCCGCAGTGAACTCTGTCTGCAGCGATGCTGGGCTCTACGTGGACCCAAAGATGAAGCCCCCAACAGAAGCCCAAGTCACCTACTTGAGGCAGATTGTGCTGGCAGGGCTGGGGGATCACCTTGCCCGAAGGGTTCAGGCAGAGGAGCTGCTGGATGACAAGTGGAAAAATGCCTACAAGGTGAACAGCTTGGCTGGGCTCAGTTCCTCCTCCCCTGCCTGGCACAAAGGTGCTCCTGTGCAAAGCCCAGGCTGGGTGCAGCACTGAGGATGCCTGTGCTGGCTTCCTGCAACTTCTCTCTGTGGAACCGAAGCTTGCAGTGTTACCATTTCCTGGTGTTCACGTAGGAAATGTTATAAAAGAGCTAAGAAGTACCATGAGTTCACCTTGTGAAGTGCTTGGTGTCTCCAGAGAAGGTGAAGCAGAAAAGGATGGGGTTATTAAAAACCTCCATCACTTAAGGAAAGCTTACAAATGTACATCTGAGAGAGACTGAAGTGAGATGCAGTGAAGAAATTGAATTGTCAGTAACTGCTCTCACTCTGCCTCAATCTTTGTGCCTCCCTACAGACTGCACTCCTGGAGGACCCAGTGTTCATCCACCCGAGCTCAGTCCTCTTCAAAGAGCTCCCAGAGTTCGTGGTGTATCAAGAAATTGTTGAGACTACAAAGCTGTACATGAAAGGTGAGTGCTGTGGGTGTGTGCTGCAGCCCTGCTGAGGAGCTCAGAAATGCCTTGGCAGAGTGTTTTCCCCTCTGGGGTGTCCTTACTGAGTGGTTGTGACTCCTGGGATTTGGATCCTTAAGGCTTCTTAGATCTGGATCAGGAGATAAATTAGAGATATTTTTTTTTTATTTATCTGGCAGAATTGGCTGGAGCAAAGCTCAGCTTCTGAAATGTCTGCTTTGCCCCAGCCCTGCCAACCACAGCTGCCTGCTGCTGATCTCCGAACAGATTTTTTACAACATGAAAAGTTTGAAAAAATGAGGGACAGGTAAATCTGTGGAGATGAGACCCTGACTGTGCCCTGTACCCCTGGGGCTGCCAGTGAGCTGTGGCCCTTGGCAGCAAACCTGCATCCAGTTGTGTTTTCCTGTTGGAACCCAGGGCAAGGGGAATATTCCTCTGTCTGCCCTGAGGGGTTCTGACTCCCAGGGAAGCTCTGACTTTGACCCTCATTCATGGAGAAAACTTCCAGAGCCTCAGGATAAACTAGAGACCACAAAAGTGTGANGACAGAAGAGTCTGCATTGCAGGCTCTGAGGGGTCAGTTATTGAGTTAGAAGGGAAAATAATCGAGGTGTCACTTCTTAACTGGGTAGTTTAGTTTTTGATTAGACCTAAAAGCCCTTGGAACACGAGGTTGTTGGCCATTCTTGTGCTGTTTTCCGGCATGCAAGGCCTGGTGCAGACAGCGTGCTGAAGTTTTGATAAGATAACAATAAAACAAGAAGCTGAAGACTGAAAAAGTCCTGTGCATCTCCTTTTCCTGACACAGAACTGCTCCAGGAGGGTTTCCCCCACCAGGGCAGCCCCCAGGGATGGCCCAGCGTGGAGCCCACAAAGCCATGTTTTCCCTGCTCAGGTGTGTCTGCAGTGGAGCCCGAGTGGATCCCTGCCCTGCTGCCGCCGTACTGCCACTTTGGGAAGCCTCTGGAGCAGCCTCCTCCCTCCTACTGCCCTGGGACAGGCCGAGTTCGCTGCCACAGACCCAGTGTCTTCTGTAAGTGTCCCCCAGGAGCTGCTGTGACACTGCCTTCAGGCTCTCACAGGAAGGTCCCAAGAGCTCAGCAGTGCTTTGAGCACCTCCGTGGGGTTTGTAGCATTCAAATATTGGCATTTCCCCTCGAAACGGGCTGGCTGGGTGGGGCTGGCAGTGTCCTCCCCACTTCTCCTGGCACCTGGGTTGTGCCAGCTCCCTGGAAATGTGCCCTCCTCGGGGAGCAGGGAGGAGAGCTGGGGTGTTTTGTTTCCAGACCGCGTGGGCTGGCAGCTCCCTGCTGTGGAGGTGGATTACCCCGCAGGAATTGATCGCTACAAACACTTTGCCAGGTTCCTGCTGGAAGGAAAGGTGAGTGTGCTCCAGCTGCACCATTTCCCTCATGTTACCAGTAAGTTTTTAGCCCAGTTTTTGGAGGAGATGAGCCTTATGGCTTCATTTTTTGTGTCTTCCCCTTCCTCAACACTTGCTGGTGGATGGAGGAGTTTGTTGTGGTTGATGAGGGGGGGAAGGTATCTTTAAAACACAAAAAAAGCATGAAAAATCAGTATTTCAGCAAAAGACACCCCCAAATTTAAGTCCTATTTTTGCAAAGTAACAAAAGCTAATAGCCCATGTCTTTGTCCACCCTGAGACAGAAGAATTGTCCAACAAGTCAGACAGGACAAGACTTATGGACACATGGATAGGAGGAAATGGTGATGGAGAATATGACATGGAAATTTGTAGTAGCACAGGTTTATTGATGGTTGTTACCATATCACAATTAATTTACCTTATTCATTACATAATTGTTGTAACTAATCTTCCAGGTCATTAAAAAGCTGAGTTCTTACAGCCAGTGCCTGCTGTCCAGTCCCCTCATAATGCTGAAGACATGGTCCAAGTAAGTTGTTAAGAACAAATTCAGGTCGTTGTCTCCACCAAACACTTTTCACTTCCTTTCTAAATCTAAAAAATTCAGTGCTGAGCAGGGGTGGGTGGAGACTGTGATCTTGGGAAAATGAGTTTTCTCACCAAGAAAAGTTGTGTCCCAGGAGAGTTGGTGGTGGTGAGGGCAGTGCAGGACACACAACCTGCTGGGCTCTGCTGGCCACTGCTGGGCTCTGCTGGCCACTGCTGGCCACTGCTGGGCTCTGCTGGGCTCTGCTGGGCTCTGCTGGCCACTGCTGGCCACTGAGCTCTGCTCAGGTGCTGCTCACCCCTGTGAGGAGTGACAGGTGAGCACTGCTGCCCTCTGAGCTTTGCTTTGGAATTTGGCTGCTTACTCTGCCTTTATTTCTTTCCAAAACCATCTCTCCAGCTGACAGTGGGGTTTTTTGGTGGCATTTCCAGGCCTGTGACCCTCCAGAAGGCTGTCAGCTGTCACTCCCTTTGTCTCCCCTCACTCTCTCATTTACCAAAAGGAACTTTCTCAGGGTCTGCTCTGACTTTTCCTGGCGTTGACAGGAAAGCACACTTTGTTAAAAGTGGCAGGTGTTGTCTGAGGGCCCTACAACGACCAAATGTTTTCCTGTTTTAGTCAGTTCAGAGCTCAGCATGGCCCCTGGGGACTCCTTTTTGCTCCACCTTGAGCTCTGCAGCTGCAGAGGAGACACAAGAGTGACCTGCTGCTACTTTTAACCACTACAAACTACTTGTAGTGAATTTTCTTCAGCCAGTGGCACATTTCTGTTTGCAGAGGTTGTGTGTTTGTACATCTGTATTTAGCCTTTCCAAAAGATGTAGAGTTCCTGAAGGCAAGCTGCATTCTCCTAGCTCTGCTAAGCTGTGCTAATGAACATTGTTTTATTGCTCCATTTCATTGATTCAGACTTCAGCCCAGGACAGAAGCTCTCCTGCAGGCTCTAGTTAAAGAAAACTGTGATAATCGTGATGCTTTGGTGGCTGCATGGAAGAAAAATCCTAAATGTAAGTGTTCTGCTTGCCTATTGTCACTCATATCAGTGGGGTACCTCGAGCACTATTGAGTTATAATTTTTAAAAAATTGACTATTTAACTGGTTAAGCTCCAAATAGTTCCTGTTTTCTTGCCAGAAGCAGTAATGCCCTGTGTTTGGTTCTTGTGGAAAATGACAGAAAGCACTTCAGAAAGCAACATTTATTTGTATTCTAAGATTTTTTTTTTTCTGTAGTTGTAACCACAGTTAAAATGTATGGACTATGGTGGTACTTTCCATGGATATATAGAATTTTTTTTCCTGGTAGAGTGGATTTTCTTCAATATTGGGTGCCAGATGATAAAAATTCCTTCACAGAAGAAGCAGCAAAGTGCTGCAGTGATGGCTCACAGAGCTCCCTGTGGATGCTGTCACCTGTGCATGGAAGCATCCAAGCTCCAGCACCATCCCAGCAGTGGGATGCTGCTCCTGGCTCCCAGTGGGGTGATCCCTCAGGAGATGATTGTTCCAGCCAAGCTCTGTAACTGCTCCTGTCCCCTTGCAGATCTGCTCGCAGCCTATTGCCAGTGGGTGCCCGAGGCCATGCACCAGGAGCTCGCCCTGAAGTGGCCACCAGTAGCCCTGTGACTCTTGGTGTTGATGGACTCCTTTTCTCCAGGATGTTTTGAGAGCTTTCCAAGGGTTTCCTTGGAAATCTGAAGCAGATGGACTCACCAACTGTAGCAATACTTTTTTGTAAGCAAGTCAGGTGTTGTTCTGCTTTCCCAGAAGTCCTGCCAGCTGTTTGGCTGGTATTTCATAATATTAATGTTTGGATAATTTTATCCATTGTATTTTATGGAGATGTTTTTTTTTTTAACCTGAAGTTTCTCTTTGGACTATATTAGTCATATGAACTGTAATAAATATGTGAAATTCTTGGTCTGGATGGGAGAAATGTTTGCTGTGTGGGATGCTGCAGTGAGCAGAATATCAGAGCTGTGCAGGCACATCCTCATGGGTGTTAAACACAACCTGGGCAGCAGCAGCTCGGGACAGGAGGCACAAATATGAGGAAATTTGTGGTTTGAAATAGGAATGGTTTAATTAGTGGAGGGAGGAAGCTTGAGTTTACTTTCCCCTTTACCTGATTCTTTTGAGCCTTGGTAAACCCAGTGCTCACACTGTGCTGATGGCTGCTGCTTGTGACACTCCTGGAGGAGGAAGTCTGGACAGGGACCCTTCTGTCCCCGTGTTCTGAAGGAAACTGGTGCAGCCCAACTGGCTGGATGTGTGTCCATAACTCCCACTGCTCCCACCCACTTCAGGGGCGAGGCCAGGACACGAGTAAGCATTAAAAACATCTAAAGCTGAAGAAACGGCGACTTTAGCTTTGGAGCCAGAAGGAAAGCAGCCCCTTGGTGTGTTTTCAATCAAATGCTGGGTTTTTGGGTTTTTTTCAGCACCACTGGGTTTGGGATGACCCCAGAGTGGAGGGTGCTGGGGGCTCTTGGCAGGGCTCCTTTCTTTAGCAGGAATCGCAGCACAAGTCTGTGCACTCTGCTGAGGGGAGGGAAGAAAATCAACAGGCACTTACCGAGTGTATTGGGAAATTTCGGCTCCTCTCGAAAACGGGGCAAAAAAAATCAAAAACCACCGGCTCCGCCCGCGGGGGCAAAAAGTGGAGATGCCGGGGATTGAACCCGGGGCCTCATACATGCAAAGCATGCGCTCTACCACTGAGCTACATCCCCTCGATGAAATGCGGTTTGCACAGGGTCCATACAGCGATAGGAGGAGCCGCACGCTGGACCTGGCAGTGACACCGCGGTGACAGCGCAGTCACCCCGCGTCCCCTGCGCCCCGCGCTGCGCCCCGGCCGCGGCAGCGCCCGCGGGAGCGGAGCGGGATCGCGGCGGCTCCACCTGGGATGGGACCGCACCCTCATAGAGCAAGGCAAAGACCGAATTATCGTACCCGTCCTCGTTAGTATAGTGGTGAGTATCCCCGCCTGTCACGCGGGAGACCGGGGTTCGATTCCCCGACGGGGAGGTACAGTATGTTTTGTCCCCGGATGCCATTTTTTTGTGGGCGGCCCCGCGCAGGGTTTGTTTGTGACGCTGCCGTGGAACCCCCGCCGGAAGGGCGGGACAAAGCCGGCAGAGCCGCGTTTTGTGCCAGGGAAGTGGAGCGGGTGCGCGCGGAACACCCCGCCGCTGCCGGTACCTGGCGGCTCCCTGGGATCCTGGAGTGGAAATAGCTGCGGGAAGGTGTGAATCCCTGGACGCCCCAGGAACCGGGCGGCGGAACCCGCGCGGGAGGGCGGGCAGCGGCGCCCAGGGGGGCGCGGGGCGGGGTCGTAATCACGGCCAGCGAAGACATTCTCGTCCGCCGAAATAGCTCAGTTGGGAGAGCGTTAGACTGAAGATCTAAAGGTCCCTGGTTCGATCCCGGGTTTCGGCAGAGAGTATTTTCTTGGTTTTATTTTTTTTTTCTTGCCGTCAAGACGGTTCCTTTTGCCTCCGAGCGGAGGGGGCGGGGGCTGCTCTCCCTGCGTCGGGCGGCTGAGCCGGTGCCATCGCAGGCGCTCCCGCGTGTGGGACTTTTGTGTCAGGAGCTGCTTCCCGAAGAGCGGTAGTGAGGGAGCGCGTCCTGCCGGCGCCGCTCGGGCATGACCTGGCCCTCGGGGAAAGGCTTTTCAGCCGTCCTCGTTAGTATAGTGGTGAGTATCCCCGCCTGTCACGCGGGAGACCGGGGTTCGATTCCCCGACGGGGAGGTTGTCTATATTTTTCTTCCTTTAATTTTTTTTTTCTTTCCGCACGGATTTCTCTGATTTTCGACGGAGCAAACCATTCCGTTTTCTGTGTGCGAACCAGCACGTTCCTGTCTTTTTGAGGGCTGCCTGAGGATCGCACCAGGCTGTGTACACAGCAGCCCCCACAGCGCTCCAGGGCCTGGCGGGGCTTCGGGGGGGCCCCGTCTGTTCGCCCGTCTCTACACCGAGGCCAGCCCAGCGCGAACCTGGCTGGTGGGCAGGAAAAGCGTTGCGGGCAGGGGGATGTAGCTCAGCGGTAGAGCGCATGCTTTGCATGTATGAGGCCCCGGGTTCAATCCCCGGCATCTCCACGAGGCGGTTGCTCTTTTTCTGCTTTTTGGTGATTTTTATCCAGTCGAAGTCGCTGCGTCCCGCTAAGCAGCAGCAAACAGAGCGTGCGGCCGAAATGGGCCCACAGTGGCACTTCCCAGCAACACAAAGTGTTGTTTTTTGGGATTTTTTCCATTAGGTTCTCCTCAGGCTTGTGCGAACACACAGCTCTTGTGTCCCATCTGTGCTCTAAGGGACACAGGAGGCACAAAAAGAAGGGCAAAGCACCAAACCCCGAAATGCAGGGGGACAGTGGCCACTCATCCCAGGCTGACACTGCCTGGCAGAGGTGGCACCGTGCAGCCCTACAGCCACACAGAGCGCTGGGGCTCTGCTCCACGTTCCCGGAGCCAAAGGGGAAGGACAGAGGCCAGGACACCACAGCTGGCTGCGACACTGCGGGAGCTTCTCCTGGCTCTGCAGCGCCCACTCCCTCCGCTGTCCTGTAGCCCCTTGGCAGCGTGAGCAGGCTGGGAGGAGCTCTCAGGGAAACAACCGCCCTGCTTTGATCTCCTCAGCTTGGCTGGGGAAACTCTGTGGGGCTGGGAAGGCTGGGAACCATGGCACAGCTGAGAGGTTTGCTCCAGAGAGAGCAAAGCCCACGCAGAGCCTGCAGGAGACAGCTTTGATCTGCACAGCTCAGTGGCAGCTGTTCTGTCTCACTGCAGCAGGAGTTACCAGCAGCAGCAGGAGCTGACCGCTGACAAATGCAAAGTGACATTTCCTGCCACAGTGGCTGGAAAGCTCCTTCTGCTGTTTATTTACTCATCTTACTGCCAGTTGTTATTTTGAGCCGATGTTTGGCTGCAATGCTGATAAGTGTGAAGATCCCTGTTGTAAATTACTCCCTGGATCTCCCTGGCAGCTATACTTCTGGAATGTGCCCTGCATGTGAGAGACAGTTTGTAGTAACAGGCACGAAGTAATAAATTTTTTGTCACAAAACACTTTCCCATGTCTCTTTTTGATGATTTTCTGACCAGTCCTAAGTGCTCACCTTGTAACTAAAAGAACAAGCTTAACAGTATTATTCACTTTCTGCTGAGGAAAGACCTAAACCTGGAAGGCTTCTCCAATTTTTGATGTTTATACACTCCCAAAGCACACAGTGTCAGCCACTGAGCACCGAGAAGTAACCAGAAGACATCTGTGGTATTTTTTTTTTCCATCTAAATGACCCGAGTGTTTGAGGTTATTATCACTACAGCTGTGGTGAGTGTTAATACAAGCACAAAGCATCAGAGGCCAAAGAGCTCCCCAGAGCATTCCCCTCCATGTGTCAGGCAGACACAGGCACTTTTCCTCAAACCACAAAGCTGTTGCTGGACCTCTGCTCCTTTGCTGCTGGTGAGCAGCCCTGGGTGTTTTTGGTGTCCCTTCCATTTTCCTTGAGTGCTGCCAAATGAAGGATTTTGTTGATGAATCGAACCGAATGGCAGTGCCTGAATCCTGCAGACAAAGCTCCATTCTGTTCCCAGCTGTTGCCTGGAGCTGCTGGGCAGTTTGGGCAGGATGGTGCAGGAGCCAGCTGTCAGAGAGCACCAGAGGTCTATCAGAAGGTGCTCTTTGACAACAGAATTAGAAATAGGCATTATTTCTGATTTTACCCCTGAGTTATAAACTCTGTTACAGCTCAGATGCATACTCCACTTTATGTGTGCACATATACTCACACACTCATTGATTATCTCTCGGGCACACCATCTGCAGGACTTATCTCTTTATCCATCAGCCTTTCTTTGTCCCTCACATCCCCCCTCCAGGCTCCCTGATCTCCATCCCCAGGCCGGAGCTCCTGCAGCCCCCCTTTCCTGGGGTGGTCCCTGCCCTTCCAGGCTGCTCCAACCTCGGCGGGTGCCCCAGCATCACCACAGCAGCCACATCACCACAGACATCTTCTCTGCCCTGTCCCTTGTCCCACGGGCGCGATGGCACCGAGGCTCTAGGATAAACCTGTTCCAGCCGTGCCCACCCCAGCGGGGTTGTGCCCGCTGGGTGACAGACACCACCCTGCCCCAGCACATGCGGAGGCCTCTCACACAGAAATAACACTCGAGGCGCCCCTCGGGATAAAGCAACGAACTCCTTCCCTCAGAAACCGCCTCATGGTGTGGCCTCGGGCAGAGCCGACCCTCGCCTTGCCTTAGGGGTAGAAGCCAAGGAAGTGCTTATCAACCAGGGGCGCAATTGCAGGGTTTAAACCCCGGAATATTTTATGAAATTTTTTTCTGATAGAAACTTTTACTTGCGGCTACGTCTCCAAAGTGGGGTCACTGAGATGGCCCAGCCACGGCCCCGCTCCGGCGGCTCCAGGCCGGGTTTTCCCGCCGCTCGCCGTCCCGCGCGCGGCAGCCTCAGCGCACCCGCGCGAGGCGCCAATCCCTCCGCGCCGCCTGGCCGCGCTCCCCTCACACGCGCAGGAGAGCGGAGGCGCGCGGCGCGAGGAAAATAGTGCGCAGCGGAGTGATCTGGACGCGGGGGCGGGGCGCCGGGAGCCATATAAGCACCGAGCGGGGGGATGCGTGGCGCAGTGGGCGCTGGGTGAGGTTTGTAGTGTCGGCTTGGCTGAGAGGCGCCGCGGTGAGAGCTCGGCAGGGAGCGGGCCTAAATACGGGCTGGGCGTCCGGGCGGAAGGGAGGGGTGTGCGCGCTGAGGCGCTGCGGCTGGGGGCGATGGCGGACAGTGATGGCGGGGGGAAGGCTGGGACGTTGCCTTCCCCTGCAACGGCAGCACCGCGAGGCGGTGGCGGGGAAGGGCCAGGGCGGGCGGCCGCTGGCAAAATGGCGGCCGCGCAGGCGCAGCGGTGGTTCAAGATGGGGGCGGGCGCGCGCCTCGGGCGGGAAGGGGAAGTGGGTGGGGACCCCGCTCCTGTAGGTGTGGGCGGGGCCTGCGCTGTGACGTCACGGACGGGCGCCGTAAGGGGAAGGGGAGCAGTCACTAAAGCACGGCAGGTTTTCCGTCTTGCAGGGAAAAATGCAGATCTTCGTGAAGACCCTGACGGGCAAGACCATCACCCTTGAGGTCGAGCCTAGTGACACCATTGAGAATGTCAAGGCCAAGATCCAGGACAAGGAAGGCATCCCTCCTGACCAGCAGAGGCTGATCTTTGCTGGCAAGCAGCTGGAAGATGGCCGTACCCTATCTGACTATAACATCCAGAAGGAATCCACTCTGCACTTGGTGCTGCGCCTGCGAGGTGGGATGCAGATCTTTGTCAAGACCCTCACGGGCAAGACCATCACCCTGGAGGTTGAGCCCAGCGACACCATTGAGAATGTCAAGGCCAAGATCCAGGACAAGGAGGGCATTCCTCCTGACCAGCAGAGGCTGATCTTTGCTGGCAAGCAGCTGGAAGATGGCCGTACCCTCTCTGACTACAACATCCAGAAGGAGTCAACTCTGCACCTTGTCCTGCGCCTGCGGGGCGGTAACTGAGCCAGCAGGTTGTTGCTTCCAAATAAAAGGTTCCCTGCACTTGTTCATTCCAATAAAGCTGTTGCATCTATAAAAGTTTGTGTCCCAAGTTACATGGACAGTCGTTCATGACATTGCCCAACTCCAGGTCTCTAACAAACAATAATTACATAGTTTTCTACAGACAAAGGAGTTGCAAAACTGCCTTATGCAAGGCTTGCACATTGCTGGTGACTGTAGCTAATCCCTCAGCCGTGGTTTTCCTGGGGTTGTATAAGTGTTCTGGTACCTGGCTGCAGCTCAGTGCCCGCCTGCAGATGTTGTGCAGCTGTGGTGTTGTGTAAGCAGGGATATGCAACGGGAAGCTGTGGATGCTCCCGAGTCAAAAGGCGTGTGGATAGCTCCTGGTTGCCCAGCAACTGCCCTTATTTTGGGATTAGTGGAGGAACAGCAGAAGGGTGATCTGCAGCTCTGTCACAGGCTGGGGGTGACAGGATGTCACTGCTGGTGCTGCAGCCCTTGGGGTGGGAAGTGTGGATCTCATCGGTTACAGGGTGGACTTGTTTTTTGTCAGGCTTAATGGCATTAGGCAAGCAGTAATTTCAGATGTACTTATTGGAAATCTGAATGTGCTTTGTTCCAGCTGTGCCCCAAACGGAAATGCTATTGAGCTGAGCTGTCACAGAGCAGTTCCTGTATGCTGCAGAAGCCCTGGCAAAAGGGAAGTTGCCTCTGAAGTATTTGTGGTGGAGCTTGCAGGAGGGGCTGATGAGGAGTTAACCATGGCTGTGCTGGGTGTGTGGAGAGGGAAAAGGGAGAGTGACACAGAAATGCCCCTTTCAGGAGTGGTGGCATGGACTCACCTGTGGAAGGGGGTATGGTGGGAGCTGAGTAATGCTCTCAACTGGTGACTGGCGTCAGGGGGAGCCGAAGGGAGCTTACACTGCCTGGTGGGATAGCAGGGTGTGACTCCAGTGACACCAGCTCCTTTTACTAGTGTGGCCTGTAGGGAGAAAGTTCGGAGCACCAAGATCTGTGCTGTGCTAGGGAAGCATTTGCATGCTAAGGAGCTAAATGCCACGTGGGTGGGAGCTGGTGCTGTGCCATCCTGGACATCCTGTCCTCCCCCGGGCTCTGCCCACGCTGCCCTGGCTCCTGAGCTGAACCCCAGCAACCACAGTGAACACTGGGCCATTGTGTGGGCTTTCTGTCCTCTGGGGACATCAGGATTCCCAAACTGAGCATCTCTTCTGCAGAGCTCCTTAAGCACAGGTGTGTTTAAGGTGTGTTTAAGCTGCCATCAGGGGCAGGGAAGGCTGTCACTGGCGTGCAGGGAGCACAGCTGCACGTGGTTCTGATTTGAAGCAGCCTGACTGCCATCAGGGCAGAGCTGCAGGACGACACGGGCTGTTTGATGAATGTCAAAAGCCTCCACAAATTACTACAGAGCTGTGTTTTAAGAAATCCTTTTATTTTCAATGTCTCAGTAAGAAACCTTTACGATGTCCTATTTAAAAACCACGATGCTGTACAAATCTGTACAGGCTGCAGCCAGGCAGAGCAGGAAGCCTGGAGGAGAAACCCGTGCCGTGGTCTCGTGAGCTGGGTCAGCCCCTGCTGACCACAAAGGGAACGGCCTGAAGTTGTGTCAGGAGGGTTTAGGATGGGTGTTAGGGAAAGGATGGCTGTTAGGGAAAAGCTCTTCCCACAGAGGGTGGGCTGAACAGGCGTCCTGGGGCTGGCCACAGCACCAACCCTGCCACACTTCAGCATGAGTTGGGACAACACTCTCAGGCACGTGGTGGGATTTTGGAGCTGTTCTGTGCAGGTTTTTGATTTGATCCTGGTGGGTCCCTTCCAGCCTGGGACATTCTGTGGTTCTGTCATCTCTGCAGGTCGCTTTGCTGGGTTTGAGGAACCTCAGGGCTCAGTGTGGCAGTGCCAGCGCTTCGGAGGCAGCACCAGCTGGGGTGGGATCAACCACACAAATGTGATGGGAACAGCAAAGCATGTCATAATCTTTAAGGCTGAGTTTTGCTCTAATCCTGACAGAACATGCTGTTCCCAGAGATCTTCTCACGGCTGCATTATTCCACAGTGCCTCAGGGAATCTCCTGGATTTTACTGAGGTTTTTTTGGGATTTGAAGAAACATTACTTTCACCGCGTTTCTTTGTAAAAAAAAGGCTTTAAAAGAAAACACAGTGCCTGTTTTGTGCTGTTCTGAAGGCATTGCAGCTGGGAGAGGGGGCCCATCCAACAGGGGAGACCGAATAAATGTCTGAATAAAGACATTGGTTAATTGATTGGGTAATTAAACAGAGGCAACTATCAGGGTAAAAGGTTTAGAAAGGAAAAAAAAAAGACACAATCAAGTGTAAAGATACAAATGCAAATGTTCCACCGAGGTGGGGGCCATGGCAAGAGGCAGGTCCTGTGCTGTGCTGGGCCCTGCCTGGTGGCAGCCATGAGATTGTCTCCTCCCATTGTGCAGGACAGTGTGTGGCAGGTGGAAGCACTCCAGCTTCCAGATGTGTTAGCTCAGCTGGGATGTTGCACATGATTGATTTAAAACAGGCTGTCACAAACTGGACTCTTTATCTTCTGCTGCCTTCTAGATGCTTCTGGGGATGAGTCTCAGCGAGGCTTTTATTCAGGGCCGTGTTCAGATGCACAAGACAGACAAAAGACCCAGTTCCTTGGAAAAGCAGAGCTGGGTTAAATGGAAAAACAGAGGCAGGTTAATGGGTGATGGATGTTTACTCCTCAGGCAAGACCTACGTGTATATACATATACACATAAATACAAACGCATTTATGTCTTTTTTGTCTGGCGTGTAGCGACAGAACAAGAAGGAACGGCTTCAAACTGAAAAAAATAGGTTTAGATTAGATATTAGGAAAAAAATCTTTACTGTGACGATGGTGAGGCACAGGGAAATATTTCCCAGAGAAGCTGTGGCTGCCCTGGATCCCTGGAAGTGCCCAAGGCCAGGTTGGACGGGGCTTGGAGCAACCCGGGGAAGGTGTCCCTGCCATGGCAGAGGGTAGAACGAGATGATGTTTAAAGTCCCCTCCGACGCAAACCCGTTCTATTCTACAACTGCACGCCTGAGCGATATTTTATCTATTTATATATTTCCTCTCTCCCTCTATTTTACCAATTTGCCCGTTTTTCCGCGCGGACTCACGTGTTTACATAGACGCCACGCTCCCCTGCCCTTTCCCGTCGCGCCGGGGGAGGGCGTGGCCGGGGGCGTGTCCTTCCGTTGTCAGCCCC
>VXBC01012406.1:422921-443917 GCA_013399945.1 Ploceus nigricollis
GTGCGGGGCTCGGTGCGGTGCGGGCTGGGGCTGGTGCGCGTTTACCTTGTGCAGCGCGGCCCGGAGAGCCGAGCGCTGGAGGCGGCACTATCGCTGCTGCAGCTCCGAGCAGCCTCAGGCTCTTATTCTGGGCAAATGCGGGCTTGGGGTGTTCCACCCTTGGTGACAGCAAATGTGCCCCGAGTGAGCAGGTTAACCATCCCTGGTTAACGAGGGCTCTTTGCATCACTGGAGTTGGCTGGGGATGCAAAAGTGCTTGGCAGAGCATCATCCTAAACACCAGATACTTCCTCCCTTCCCTCCTGCCTCTACCTGCAGCACCAGTTATTCCTTTCATAAGTAAATGAGCACACTGCCGCGCTCACAGGTGAGATGCTTTCCCAGCTGGAAACAGGATGATGTGCAGGAGCGCTCCAGAGGAGCCTTCTGCATGGAGCAGCCTCCAAGCTGTCCTCTCTCCTACACTGAAAACTTGAAGAGTTGCTTCTCTGAAGACCTCTTTTATCCACAAGACAGGTCTTGAGGCTGAAGAGGGTTTGTCCCCCAAATGTGGGGCTGTGGATGGAGTTGTTGGTCTGTTCAGTAACTGCTGCAGTTTTATGAACCAGCACTCCTGTCCCTGCTGCTGGGACACCAGTTATCCTGCTGTGATGAAACCTTTTTCTCCCTGTCCAAGGCAGATGTGCTCCCTGCCTTGGACTTTCTCCAAGCTTCCACCTACCCGGGTCAGCCCCTGAAAATTTGCTTCTGATGAAAGAGGTGAACAAACACCTCACAGCCAATGGCTGGCGTTGCGTGTGGCGCAAAGTCTCTGCCCAAAATGACCTACTTAAACGTACCCCTTGGAAGTGCTGCTGGCTGGGCAGAGCCAGACAGTCCTGTGGATTAAACAGGAGAAAACCTTTGTTCAGTTTCAGGACATCAGGAACTGGTACCTGCAAATAAAAGGCTGAATGGCCCCTGCAGAACAGAAGTGACATTTTTTTGTTCAAAAACCTCTCTGCCCTCTTTTTAGCTAATCCTGATTTTTTTCAACCTAGTTAGCTAAGTCCTAGTAATTTGCAATGAGAACAGAAGATGAAGAAAAGATCAACCCTTGTTTCTTCTCCCTTCGCCTCAAGCCCTTGGTCTCCCCATCTTCAACATGACACAAAATTACCCTGAGCTCATTTTTTTTTTCTATTTCACATTAAGCCTAATAACTGAGTGATGACGAGAGATGAGAAACGTTCAGGCCCTTATTGAAACTCCTGGGCTGGTCTTCAGAGAAGTGTGGGTAAGAGGAGCTTGAAGGGCTGGGGTTGGGCAGGTAAAGGTTTGCCCATCCTGGCTTCCTGAGCTCTGTCAGGATGGTGTATCCTGATGGAAAAGCACTTAGTTATGGAGAGGTGGTTGTTTCAAGGATATCTTTGGGTGAAGCCTGCAGGGAAAGCAGGGAGCTTGGAGCCTGTCTCCTGCCCCATCTGCAGTGGGCTGCCTGTGGGGTTGGCCCTGCAAAACCTGGGGAATATCTGCTTTTCTGGAAGCATCTGGAGTGCCACAGACCTGCCTAAGGTATGAGCTTGCACACAGTGAGGCTGCATCAGCTCATCCCTCTGCCAGCCCTGGCTGCTCCCCTCGGGAGCTCGGATGCTGTCCTGGCTGGCTCCCGGGAGCAGCACGGTCCTTGCTGAGGTAGCAGGGTGAGGAGGAGGAGGGTGAGGTCTGACTGACACCCGGCTTAACTGCCCCTCCCAGCCTGCAGGGGAAACCTCATCTCTGGGTTTTACTGAGCACGGTGCCTCCCTGCCTCCTGGAGGAGCAGGATTTGGATGCTGTGGGGGAGCTGCTGCTCTTCTGGCCCCATCTGGAGCTGATGGGCAGTAACCAGTTCCTTTCAGTTCCTCGGGAACAAAGATCAGCCTGGTCAGGAGGGGTCAAACATCTCAGTGACCCTTTACAACCCATCTAGTTGACAAATACTCTGTATTTATTCCAGATTTATGACCATGTTTGTTTTGACCTAAAAAATAGCTTAATTTTAAGGCTACCCCATTGTGGGGATCTCAGCAGCACCTGTGGAGGACCTTGAGCTGCTGTGCCCAGGTTGGGAGGGAGCTGGGAAAGGCAGCAGGGAGCTGGGATGTAGCTCCATCTGACTGGGTACTTATTATAAAAATAAATGCATATGCAACAAGTGGTCAAGGGAGTGCAGGACAGAACAAGCAATTAAAGGAAATGAGGTGCTCTTGATCATAATCCATTCGACACTTGGGTTGTAAAGCAGACTAAATAAAAATCTCTCCTATTACTGCTGCTTTGCCATGAAATCCTT
Organism: Ploceus nigricollis; assembly: GCA_013399945.1. Taxonomy (NCBI): domain Eukaryota; kingdom Metazoa; phylum Chordata; class Aves; order Passeriformes; family Ploceidae; genus Ploceus; species Ploceus nigricollis. The sequence continues at coordinate 425,236 of VXBC01012406.1, forward strand.
GAGGCTGGCAAAATTAGAGCAGTGTGTGGTGGTGGGAAGGGCTTGCTGGGTTGGGTGGGTTACACAGCATTGTGGAGATGTCTTCCCAGGGACAGGGCTTGGGTGGGGGGCTTGCAGAGGCCTCCTGCTCACAGGTAGCTCAGCCTTGCCATAAAATGCCTCAAGAAGGAGGAGGTGTTTTGGGGAAACCTCTGGCACCTCAACACTCCCTGTGTGGGCAAATATGTGCAGAGTCAGATGGAGCTGTTCCAGAGCAGGAGCCGTGGAGCTGCTGAGCTGCACCAGCATAAAGCTGGTCCCTCCTCCTGTGCATGGATCAACCCCACTTCCATGAGCTGGCTGGGTTACCTAAGCAGGGACAAGAATCTGTGTGCTTCCAGAAGAAAAGATTATGGTGGAACACGTCCAAAGTGAGTGTTCAAGAAGGAACAAGCTCCTGCCCTCCTGCAGCACCCTGGAGGCAGGGAGGGATGGAGGCAGAGGTGCCCCTGTCTCAGATCTGACCTGAGGAGGGCTTAAGTTGTCTTTGAGCTCCTGCAGGCATTTTCAGCTCACAGTGATATGGGAACAGGACTGTGCCTTGCCTTTGACCTGCCTCATGATCAGCTGTGAGGCAGTGCAGGCTGGCAGCTGAGAGGAGGCAGAGGTGTCCTGTGCTGTGCTGTTGGGACAGAGCTGTGTTGCCATCCCAGTTCTCCGTCTTCTTTTTGGGAATCTAGTGGGCTCTCCCTGCTGGTACCCAAGCAGTTGTGAGGATAGCTGTGCCACTTCTCCTTGCGTGCTTTTAGCTGTGTGGAGCTGCCCAAGCTGTGAGCAAAGGCCTTTGGGACAGACAAGTAAAACATGCAGAGTAGTGAATAATTCAGAGCCAAGTGTGCAGCACATCAAAACACTCGGAAGCCCTGTGGGTAGGATTAGAAGAGTTAAGCCTGAATAAATAAGCCAGCAGACATCCTGTGGCATAAACCTGATGCTTCTGCAGGATTCTGCAGGATTGCTCACTGTATTTCTAGCTGGGTTTCAGTCTGCCAAACACACCTGGATCCTCTGGAGAGCTTCTCCTGTAACTGCCACCTTCACCTGTGCCTGACATTGAGCTGAGGGTGGATCACCTGCAGCCACAGAGCCCAAATCTTGTGTCCCCTTATTTTTCTGCCTTACAGAACGTCAGGATTGACCCCGGCAGCATCTCCTTCCAAATGTGGAAAGACATCCCTGTTCCTTTCTACCTGTCAGTGCATTTCTTCGAAGTGCTGAACCCCAAGCAGGTCCTCCGGGGAGAGAAGCCGGTGCTGAGCCAGCGTGGACCCTACGTGTACAGGTCAGGGACCACCTGTGGCCCAGCTGGGCACGAGCCTGACCACTGTGCTGCTGCCAGGCTGCTGGCTGGCTCCTCTGGCAGGAGCACATGGCATCAGCAGGCTCGGTGAGAGCCCAGGGGCACTGGATTTTAAAGGGACCCAGATGTGCTCTGATTGCTCTGATCTTGCTAAAGACACACGTGGGACCTCTGGTCACTGAGACAGGGAGATTGGGGGGTGCTCCACTGAGTTGTGGAGCTCAGTCTTTTTCTGGGGCCTGTTGGGCAGGCAGAGCTGGGCTGATACAGTCCAAACGTGGGTATGAGGGGTGTTGGTGTGGTGGTGGGTGACCCTGTCTTCAGAGTGCTCTTCTTTTATCTTCACTGTGCATTTAAGAGCCCAGCTCTTGAGCTGGACTCTCCTCAATATCAAACCTCATGGGTCAGCCTAAGTCTTTACCTAACATGAGACACAGAATGTGCCCAGCATGAGTGCTCTGGTCCTGGGAACCAGTGTGGAGCACTAACACTGGGTCAGACCCACACGAAGCAGGGCTGGGTGTGTTTGCTGTGGCTGAGGATGGTTTGGCTGAAGCCCCAGGTGCTTCTCAGCACCTGAAAGAGGAAGCAGTGATTGATGTTGAGTTGAGGGTGTGAACCTCCCTGTGAGCAGTGATCTTCGCTATATTAGTACCTGCAGTAATGGGGTGAGGTTGAACAGCAGCCTAAGCAAGCTCGTGTGGGAAGATTGGGAAGATTACTGGTTAATCCAAAGCAGTTTGGCAGTGTGAGGGGACATCTGCAGCGTGTGTGTGCCCTTGTTTGCCCTGGCCTTGCCAGGTCCCCCCGTGTGGGTTCTGTACGTTGCCATCGCATCGCTCTCTTGGCTTGGGGAAAAGCTTCACTTGCTGTAAGTAAGAATAAACAAAGGGGCAAAGCTTATTAGTGTCCTTGTGTTCCTGCTGAGCAAGATTAGTGCCCTTCCCTAATGTGGGCTGTAAAACAGAGGCTCCACAGTGAAGGACTTTGTTTTTGCTGGTGAGCTGAGCTTCAGTTCCTTCAGGAGCAGAAACAGGCTTGTGATGGTGGGGACAACCTGGCAGTGCTGCAGAGAACTGCAGCCTCCATGAGGCTGGGGCTGCCCCTGTGGCCTGGGCTGAAGTCCAGCAGCACTGGGCTGATGCCTTGAGAGGCTTCCTAGAACACAGGCTGGACAGGGGTAAATGAATAAAGGAGGGATTTATTAAAAGGCCTTCAAAGGATTCACCTTGGGCAGTGCAAGAGCCCAGCTGTGGCTACACCCAAGATGGAGCCAAGCTGGACTCAGAGTCAGGAGTTCTCACACTTTTGTAAGTTTTGGTCCATTTCTGTACTGGGGTTAATTGTCCAATTCCAGCTCCAGGTTGTGCAGTCCCACCCTCCCAGATTCTCCCCTCAATTCTCTGTTGTTTTACACTTTTTGGGCCTGAAGCTGCAGCTGTCCTTGGTTCTGGGGCTGGAGAAGGATTGTTCTGTGTGCCTGAGCTGTGAGGAGAACTGCTGACACTTTATATGGAGTTCAGAGTCACACACTAAGGCAGTGCAGAGTCTGGAGAAGATGAGAGCTGAGAGGCATCAGGCAGTGTGCAGGACGTGGATGGCCTGAAGCCCTGAGGAGCAGCAGGGCCACCATGCTGTGTGGAGGGTCAGGCTGCCCTGAACCCATCACATCTGCTTGGGAGCAAGCCCCTGGTGGAACAGGGGGCATCTTGGCTGGTCCTCTCCTGTGTGCAGGTGGTTTTGGTGTGTGGATTGCTGTGGCTCTGCAGGTCTGGGCACCTCTCTGGTGTGCCTGGGCTTTACAGTGGCTGCGGGTGAAGCAACAGAGGAGATTTAGGCTTTGGTCTTAAATTTCTTGGGTAATGAGTTGGGAAGAAACACTTTGTCTGCAAGAACCCAACCTGTCAGGGATGCCTGGCTCCTGGGCTGCCCTCTCCTCCTGCCAGACCCTAACCCTGGTTGGGGTGGGAGGTTTATATCTGTTCCCACACTGCCTCCCCAGCTGCCCCAAGCTGAGCTTTGGTCTCCCCCAGCAGCAAGCCCAGGGCTGTGCACCCATTCTGGCTCGAGAGGCTGCAGGGGCTCTGCCTAGGGATGGTTCCCATGATCTCCCATCTCTTTGCAGGGAGTACAGGTTTAAAACAAACATCACCTTCCATGACAACGACACCGTTTCCTACCTGGAGTACCGGCACCTTTTCTTCCAGCCGGACTTGTCCAACGGCACGGAGGACGAGTACATTGTTGTGCCAAACATGATGATGATGGTAAGTGCTTGTTGCCTGGAAGGGTTCCACCTTCTGAGCTTGCAGGGAGGGTGGTGATACCCAGCATTGATTTGCTGAGTTACTGAATCGCTTTCTTGTAGGGCTTGAGGCTGATCAAGCAATGAGGTGGTTAAGCTTATAGAATGCAATTTTCTGCTTTGTGGGTGTTAATTGTTCTGTTAGGCTGCCACTGCTCCAAAACCAGAGTGTGCAGAGCAGCTGGTCTTGAGTCTGCAACCTCATCTGAGCATGCTGTGAGGAAATCAAGCCTGTGAGCCCTGAGCTGCTTTCTTCCCCAGCTGGGAATAAATGAAGAGCCTCAGTCTGTCCAGAGGATCCCTCTGGGGCTATAGATGGGGGCAGCAGAACGATTTTGGTTAGCACCAAAAATGCTTCATCTTTGTTAAAGGTGGGCCTCTCATCCCAGACATTTGTCTTCTTGCTCAGGGAGCAGCTGTGATGGTGGAAAAGCTGCCCAATTTTGTGAAGATTTTACTGAGTGGAGCCCTGGCTAGCCTGAAGCAGGAGGCGTTCATGAACCGGACGGTGGGGGAGATCCTGTGGGGGTATGAAGACCCCCTCATAGAGGCGATAAACATGATCATTCCTGGCCTGCTCCCTTTCAAGGGCAAGTTTGGATTATTCATGGATGTAAGTGTTGGTTGGGAACGCTGGAATGACAGCAGTATTGATCTTGGGGATGGCTCAGCACTCAGCCAAGCAGAAGCTGAGCAGCTGATGGGGTGAGGCACCCCTGGAGCTGAGGGGGCACCCAGAGGCAGGGATGTGTTGCAGCCTTGCTGCATGCAGCAGATTAAACAATCGTTCCTTCTCTCTGCAGTTCAACAACTCCAACTCGGGGCTGTTCACAGTAAACACAGGCGTGAAGAACATCAGCCAGGTGCACATGGTGGATTCATGGAATGGGCTAAGGCAGGTGAGTGTCTGGCAGCAAGCCTTGAATTTGGGATTTCCCGGGAATCAGGGAATGCCTGACTGAAAGCAGGGTAAGCTGAAAGCTCTGGGTGCTGTTGTGTATGGGTCAGGTGTGAGGAAAACTTTCCATAGGACTTCAAGTGCTGCAACTTCCATTCTAGCAAGTTGCCAGGAGGCAGCCACGTGGCAAGAGGCTTTTCAGGAAGCATTAAATTCATCTCCTCATGGGTTTTTCACTTTAGTGCTGTTGGAGCTGGTTGCCTCTAATGGTTGAAGTCTCAGGCTCCTGTGGCCTGTGTTGAAGGTGTTAAATGCTCTTGTTAAAGGATGCTTTACTCTTCCCTTGTGGAATTCTGCTCCTAACTAAAATCAGCTGAACGTAGAGCTCAGCTTCTGGGGTCAGGTGGATCTTGTCCATTAACTGGGTGGATGTTTGGCTCAGAGAATCATGGAGGATGGAAAATATGCTTAAGATGGGAAAGATCTTTGCTGCTGCTATGGAAGCAGTGTGGGGTGGTGGACATTCCATGAAATGGAATGGGGGTGAGAGCTGACTCCAGCAAGCTCATCCTTCTGAGTTCTTCTCTCCACACCTGTCCCACAGGTGAACTACTGGCGGAGCAGGCAGTGCAACATGATCAACGGGACAGCGGGGGAGATGTGGCCACCCTTCATGTCCCCAACCTTCCTGGAGTTCTACAGCCCTGATGCCTGCAGGTGAGGCCACAGCTGCCAGCCTGTCCCCATGCAGGTGGCAGGACACGCTGCACCCATCCTGCACACGCAGAGGGCTCAGGAATTGTTTATTTTCTCTTTAATTGTAGTTAAAGTTCAGCTGCAGTTTGGGTTTGCATTATCTCTGAGCTTTGCAAGCAGGGTAGTTGTCTCATTGTCAGCATCTTGTGGTGTCCATAAATACCTTCCAGATCACTGGAGATGTCCATCTTGCCCATGTTTAATCAGCACAAAATAACCAGATGTGGTTATCTAATGTAGATAAGATGTGGGCAGTTGGAAGGAGAAGTAAAGGTTGTCAGGGGGAAATGCAACTGTAACTGCAGAACTCTTTCAGCTGACTAAACTCTTGGAGAAATTATGTCTGGGAGGAAATTCGTGCCACCATTTCCAGGCTCTTTCTTCTTTTGTTTTTTTTTTAGGAGGTTTTTTTTTGGGGGTTTTTTTTTGGTTTTTTTTTCCCCCTCCTTCTGCCTGCATAAGACACCCTGACCTTAGCTGATCATCACACAGGGGTTAAAGTACCCCACAGAGCCCTGTGTGCCTGAGGCTGGAAGGAGGGAAAGCAGCCACAAAACCCCTGTCCTTAGCCTGGGGAAGATAATGATCATTCTGGCTTTGTAGATAGTGCTGCAAAACAAGCAAGTGCTCATGTTGAATAGAGAACAATGACCAGTGAACAAACAGCTGAGCTGAGCAATAGCACAGGGATTCCTCTGCACAAGGGACATCAGCAAACACCAAAATGACCTGGAGCCGGGAATTTACAGGGAAGTTTACCTGTAACTGAAGTTTAAACACATACCTGTTCCTGTCAAACTACAGGAACCTCTGGAACTGAGCATGCTTCCAGGCAAGGCTTCCAGTGAAGCGGAGGAAACCAAGCTTGGTTTCTTGTTGGCACAGGAGGTTCCTGCCACACAGAGCTGTGGGGAAGTGGCTCAGCTTCTCAGACAGTGCTGTCTTCTCCCCAGACCTCTGCCTCAGCCTCTGTTCACACAGTCACAAACATCAGGTGGTAGGCTAAGGGCACACCTGCCTCTGCAGGGCAGGCAGGGCCCATCTCCCTGCTCTGTGCTCATGAAGTGCAGCTGATGCTGAGAGGCAGCTGCCAAGGTTTTGTCCTGTTGATGGGCTACAGCAAGCTCTGCCTCCTCGCTGGGAGGTGAGCAGAGCCAAGAGGCACGTGTGTAACTGCTGAACATGCCCTGAGTCCCCCATCCTTGGTCCCAGCAGCAGAAGGCCTCTGTAGGAGTGAGCATCCCCTTGGCCTGCCCAGGCTGTCCTGGCAGCCCACTGTGACCCACTTACCCACTCTGTGATCCTCTGATCCCTGCAAGCCTCACTCAAGTGTGAAGGGAGCAAATTTTTGTCCTGGAGACTTGCATCAAACCTGGCCAGCAATATTGCAGCACAATATCAATAGCTTCTAGTAGCAAGAAAAAGATCTTGCTGTGTCAGGTAGAGAAATTTTCCACTCCCCTGGCAGTGTATTGCTGGAGTTGGCCTGAAAAAGAGATTTATGCAGTGTCCCTGCCCTGTAACGGGGCACCTCGGAGCCAAGGCTTGCTTAAAGTGGGTATTATCTCTTGGAGAGCAGCCCTGGGGATTAGTACATGCCTTTAAACAAATCTCACCTGGATATAACAAACAGACTTAAAAGCCTGTGGTTTCTCTCCCTAACTAGTCCTGATCAACCCTTTAGATATGCTTAAAACATGGAAAGCAAAAGGCTCCAATGCTCATTCCCCGAAGCACTGCTGAGGGTTTATCTTGATCTCAAAGTCTAAGTTACATTGCAACTGCATCTTATCCAGCCCAGATAAGAACCCACTTCTGTGCTGGGAACCTGTTGGCTAATCCTTCTCCCCTGAAACCCTTCCAGATCCATGAGGCTGGTGTATGAGCAGTCAGGGGAGTTCAAGGGTGTGCCCACCTATCGCTTCGTGGCGCCCAGAACCCTCTTTGCCAACGGCACAGACTACCCACCCAACGAGGGCTTCTGCCCCTGCATGCAGTCTGGCATCCTGAACGTCAGCACCTGCAGGTTCAGTAAGTCCTTTCCCCCCCGGCTCTCCCTAGTGGACCAGTATTAAATTTGAGATGCAACAGAAGCTTGACTGTCTGGAAAAACAGCTCTAGTGCCTGCTGGGATGGTGAAAAGTGCTGGTGGGCTCTGCTTGCACTCCCACAGGCCTCTCAGCAATGAGGGGAAGAGGGAAAAGCCTTGTTCCTAACCTTCAGTGCCCAGCCCTAGGAGAGCCTGGCATTTGTGGGAATGCCCAAGGATACAGTGGGAGCATTACATCCCCTGGGCTGGTGCGGGGAGCAAGGAAGAGGCAGCTCATGCAGCTCCCAAATTAAATGTTAACTTTGGACACTGAGTGTGTGTCTGACAGACCAGACTGGGTGTCCTGACTCGTGTCTGGGAACAGGGAGTTACCACAGCATCGTGTGCTGCGTGGTGGGGGGAGAGAGCGGGTGGTCCTGAATCCTCCCAGATCAATGGAACAACCTGCAGGGAGGGAGGGGAAGGAGGAGATTGCTGCCTGGGAGGATAAAATATAAAAGCCTGTTCAGAACAAGTACTGCAAGAGTTTAAAAACCTCAGAAAAAACTTTTAGATGGGCGTGGAGCAGCTTAAGATGCCTTTAATCTCATCCAGATGCGCCGATGTTCATTTCCCACCCTCACTTCTACGACGCCGACCCATCCCTGGTGAATGCAGTGGAAGGCCTGCACCCCAGCAAGGACCAGCACGCTCTGTTCCTCGATGTGCACCCCGTGAGTGAGCCCACCAGGGTCCTCCCCTCGCCCCAGGGACCAGCCCAGCACGGGGGGGACCCTGCCATCAGCTGAGTGGTGGCAGCACTCTGCTCTGGTGGCACTGATCCGAGCAGGTTCCAGAGTGCAAAGACTGGCGAGGACGTGTGCAGATAAAAATGTCAAAGCCATAAACTAATTAAATAATTAGCCTGGCTTCTAGAGAATTGCAGAACTAATTATAAACATAATTGTTTCGATAAGCACAGTGAAACTCTTTCCACTGACTCAGGCCTATAACACTAGGAGGTGTATCTGGCAGCAGTGCCCAGCTGTGCCCCAGATCTGCACATGCACATTGCCATGAGAACTGGCTGGCAAAGGCTGAAGACCACGCTGTGGCTCAAGCTGGCACCTCCATTTTTGGGCTGGCTTCTTCCACTCTCTCAGCCTGCCCATCTGGAACTGACTGCTTTTGGACTGGGCTGCTGCTGTGTCACACCCCTCCTGTAGCCACAGCGTGAGGGTGAAGTCACCACTCCAGAGGGGTGATTTGGGGTGTCCTGAGGTGTCACTGCTGAGATATCCCAACTGCTGATGGCAAAGGGACTTTGGGATTTTGCACCATTGCACCATTTGCACCATTACACATTCGGGATTTTGCACTCACAGCCTGTGTTGTGTGAGGGCAGTTTTTCCAAATGTTCAGTGATATTTGCTCAAGCAAAAAAAACCTATTTCCCTCTTGAGGTAAGATGAACTGTGTGTCTTATCTAGACATTGGGTTCTGACTGCTTTTCTTATCTCAGTTCTGAAAATCTAATTAAGTTTATTATAGAATCAAACATCTACTGATAACAGTACAGTTAACTACAGTTTTATCTAGCTGCAGGCTGCTGACTACAAACAGTGACAGTCCAACAAAAATTCTCTGCTTGTAAAAATGTGTTGCAAAACTGCAGAGTCATGAGAAATCAATGTCTTAATGGGTGTCAACAAGACCAGCTTTGAAGTGTGGTGTTTTTCATGGTCTTGGAATGTTGGATAGGGTCTGTTGGTCCCAGGAAGTCACTAGGAAGTTACTGATGAACTGGTTGTTCTCTTCCTCTGCAGATGACAGGCATCCCCATGAACTGCTCCATCAAGCTCCAGCTGAACCTGTACATGAAGCGTGTGTCTGGTATCATGTAAGTGTCACCTCCCAGAAATGTCCATCTGCCTTCCCTGAGCAGGGAGTTCTGCTGATGCTGGGCTTGCTGCAGAGTTTACTCTCTCCAAAGCTTTACCATGAGCAGTTGTCCTGGTGCTGGAGCCAGCTGGCTCCTGTTGAAACATCAGCCATGCCAGTGACCACAAGTCCCATCCTTTAGCAGGGCAGAGAGTGGCTGCCTGTTTGCTCAGCTCGGGCAGTGTCCCTGTCCCTCACCAGACAGCTGAGGTGTTCCTCCTGGTGGGGCAGGAGCTGTTCACCTACACTGTGCTGCCTCTCAGGAGTCACCTGCAACGTGGAGAGGCAAAACCCACTCTGCCTGTGGGGTGGAGAGTGAAGCCTGTGTCCAAAGGACACTTCCAGCTCTGTGAAAGCAAACAGGAGGTCCCTGTAACCAAACTGTGTGGTGCCAGATGTTAAATACCAGCAAGGGTGGGAGTGTGCTCTTGCTGCTTGGGCTGAGGGGCAAACACCTGCAGACAGCCCCCGTGGTGCCACCCAGGTGACTGAGACATGAACTTCAGCATTCTGGTTCACTGAGTTTCATCTCCCTGGAGCCCAGGTTTGGGATGGCACTCACTGCTGTCCTCAGGCAGCTGAACCCCCGTGGAAGCTTAAGCTCTGCTCCTGCATGGAAAGCACCTGGTCCCCCAAGGTGGGAGCAGCTGACTGGAGCAGCAGGGACTGCCACCTCCTTATGCTGGTTTCCTGGCCACTGTCAGTCTGTCAGACGTGTCCCCTTAGGAAGAACTGTGGTGCTAACTGTGACCTGATCAACCATAAACCTAAGCTTGTGTTTCTTTTTTAATTTTCTTCCCCCCAGTCAAACAGGGCATATTAAGCCAGTGGTCCTGCCGCTGCTGTGGTTTGCAGAGGTGAGCTGCCTTCCTCAGCCTGATTCTGCAGAGCCCCTCCTGCTTCCCCACCACCCAGTGCTGGGGAAACTCCACTTTGGATAAAGCTTTAAGCCAGCCAGACTAATTAAGCACCAACAGAAGGCTTTTCAATACTTGGCTATGCCATTAATCCCTCTGAGCTGAACAAACCCTGCACTATACTTGGTAAATCTCTGGCTCTGCCCTGGATGTGGGGTTAAACAGGGCCCTGGACAGAGCTGCCAGCATCCCTGTCCTCCTGTGGGCCAGGGGGTGCAGCCTCCAGCTGTGGGTGCATGTCCAGCTGACTCCTGCTATTTAGCAAAAGCTCTTAAGCTGACTGAATCTTGCATAAATTCCCTAATTTATGCTGGGAGGTGGTGGGAAAGGAATCATGCAGCTGGTCTGTGTCAGCCCTGGCTGGGAGGGCAGTGCCACTGACAACTCTGCTTTCTTGAGCAGAGCGGATGCATCGAAGGCTCGGTCCTAAAGCAGTTTTACACCAACCTGGTGCTGCTCCCGTCCGTGCTGGAGTACCTGCAGTACATCCTCCTGGGCCTGAGCGTCCCCCTCATTATCTCAGCAGCTGTGCTCATGGCAATGAGGAAGGTAAGGAGCTGCAGCTGCCTGCTGGGAAGTGCTGTCAGTCAAATCAGACTCAATCAGACGGTGTAGTTTGGGCTGACAATCTAACCTGTCTGAGGAAACATTGGCTGATGCCACCAACAATCTCCTAGTGGTGCCAGGTGCCAGCAGATAGCAGCAGGGCTTCCTTAGCCATCTAGAAATTGGGCTGCAGATAGATACCATGAAGCATTTCTGGCGTTTTTGGTGCACAGCAGTGATGGAAGTGGCTTCCTGGAGGAGGAGGTATTTCTCAGCTCACCCAGCTAATGAAGAAACAATCCTAGTTTATCAACCCAGGTCCGTGCTGTTGCACAGATCTGCATCTCTGCAGGGTCCCAGCGCTTTTCCAGTCAGAACAGAGCCTTCTCCAGAGGATGGAGCTCTCTGAACACAGCATGTGAAGTGAAATGCAGTTGCTGCGTTCTTGCAGAGGGGACACAGCCACTGTGGCTGCCTCTCAGCCCAGCACAGATTCTGCATTTCCTTGAAACGCCCTTCCTGTGCAAACTGCTCCAAAGAGCTCTGGAAGTGAAACCCTCAGAGCCTTTGTGGATCTGGGCTCACTGAGAAGTGGAGACCTTTGAAGCCTGCTGGCAGCTGGGCTGTGGGGCAGGCAGTGGGGTGAGGCTGAGCTGAGCTGAGCTGTCAGGACTGAATACAAAACAGCCAAAACACCCAGTGCAGGTCTGTGGCTCTGGCTCCACAGTGCTCTGGTAACACTAAGCTCTCTCTGCCAGCTTTAGTTCTGGAAGGAGGGATCTAACTTCCTACCCTAACCCTACATCAAAGGAAGCTGATTTAGCTTTGCACTGCAGTCAGGTAGCTTAGGCTGCCTCTAGAGCTGCAGAGGTGAAGAGGCTGCTTGTGGGGATAAAAGGCAGTTCTTGGGATGAGAGCAGACTGAGGGGGAGCCTGTGTGAGGGGCTGCCTTTGCTCAGCTGGTTCCTGCCCTTCCTGGAACGCCCACCTTAAATAGTGCCAGGGTTCTCAGAGTACCACGTAATTGGATTTTAATCAAGTCTACAATTACTTAAGTGACTTAAACACATGATCCCAAATCCCATTGTTCCTCCACACACTTCCCTGCAGGGTGGGAGTGATGCTAGGGCCCAGCATGGAGCCCAGAGCTCACCACCAAACCCTTCCTGTGCTCCCAGGATGGTCCTGGGGTGAGCTGCTCCCCTTCAGCACATGTGAGTGGGTGCTGGCAGACAGGCTGCACCCTGCTGCATGACCCCAGGGGCTCTGAAAAAGGGCTGGGCAGCTGTTTCTAACACCTTCTGCAGCCCTGAGCTGGCATTTCCTCACCCTGCTTTGTGCAAGTCTTAATTCCTGGTATCAGAGAGATTTAACCATGCCAGAAAGGGTCAGGGAGAAAAGCTGGATTTTTACTCGTTGAAGCCAACTGATATTGTGAAATATCCCAAACCCAGGCGTAAGCCAGCTGCATTTCTGTGCTCAGCCAAAAGAGTCATGAAGTGTTAGAACTAAAAATCAGCGGCAGGAAGTGCCTGACTACCTGGAAAGTGACTAAAAAGCCTCAATGACTTCACAAATCTCTAAGAAGGCTGCACAGCACATGAACGTCTCCACCTAATGAGTAGATAAGAGGTTGTAAACTGGAAGACAGCGATTTGCAGCCAAGGTGTGTTCCTCATTTGATTGAAGTGTTGCTGATCTAGCTCTGATTGCTTAATCGTGCACAGTTCTGCCTCCCGAAGTCACAGGCATGGCAGAGGGGACACTGAGCGGGGACATTGTCCACTCCTTCACGTGTCTGCCAGCGTGAAGGTCTCCCTGAACCCAGCTCCTCCCTCGGGTGTCCTGTGTGCCTCTGGCTTCTGGAGGGAGCAGTGTGCTCTGAGGCCAGTGCAGATGAGGTACTGTGAAACACTTAAATCTTAGTCTAGCTTATAGTGGAGCCAGTTTGAAATGCATCTGTTGGACTCACAGCTTAAAAAATGCATCATCTGTACAGGTGTGAAATACCCCCAGACTTTGTAGCTCTCTGCCATTGTGGCATAAAGCCTGTTGACACTTTCAGAAGGCAAACAGACCATTTTATAACTGGCTTGACACTGAACAAAATCTTTAAATAGGACTTAGTTTAATCTAAATTCCGAAATCTTCATTAATAACTAGATTCTAGTTAAACAGTGATTTCTCAAATCTCCTCCGAAAATTGGAACCCTCATGAAATCCATGTCCAAGTGCACCATAAACCAGACTGATTGTCTTCTAGGAAAAGTGCTCTGTATTTTGGAGCAGCAATAAAAAGAGCTCAGACAGTAATAAGGCAAACCAGGCCACCTCTGCCAAAACTCTGCCTCCGGTTAAGGGGACGGTGTTGCGGGAAGCCAGACTGTAGGTGGGTACCCAGCCAAGGTAACACGCTTTTCTCTCCTCCTGATTTGATTAAACTTCACTTAAAACCAATCAAATGAAACGTTTGCTGTCCACATCTCCCAGGCATGCTCACCAGGAGGTGAGCTTTGACAGAACAGTGTTGTCTCATGGCTTTATTCAGGGCAATCTGGATGTCTTAATACTGGCACTTAACCAGGTTGCAAGCACATGCTCTTATTGTTTCTCCTGGTGTACCTGGTCTGCAGCCCTAAGAATGTCAGCAGGGAGCAGGGGAAAAGTAGGATTGGTGTGAGGAAATACTTTCCTTGCCTGTTTCCCCCCCATCTCTCAGTGTTTGAGTTCCAGAGGTAAGTTTTTTGAATGGGGGAGAACTTGTGGGGTAACAGAGGTCAGTCCACTGGTGGGTGTCACCCCTCCCCTCAAGAGAGAGGCTTTCAGGAGGGAGTTTCTGATGTATAAAATATCTGGGTTTGTATTACAGGAACACAAAGTCACTGAGTCGTTGAGGTTGAGGGCACTGGAGGTCATCTATCCCAATCCCTCTGCTCAGGCAGAGGCACCTAGCTCAGCACCATGTCCAGATGTCTCTTAATGTCTTCAGGAATGGAGATTCCCCAGGGCAACATGTTCCTGTTTTTACAGTTTTCACAGGGGGAAAAAAAGAAAAAGAAAAAGAAGTATTTCTTAATGTCCAGATGGAATCCCTTTAAGTGTTCAAGTGTCCCTTTGCTCTTGTCTTGTCCTGTCCCTGGACACCACCAAGAAGAGCCTGGCTCTGTACTTACACCCTCCCTTCAGAAACTTGTTTTCAGTGCTAAGATCCCCCTGAGCCTTCTCTTCTCGAGGCTCAACAGGCCCAGTTCTCTCAGCCTCTGTTCACATGAGAGGCTCCAGTCCCAAAATCACTTTAGTGCTCCTCTGCTGGACTCTTCCCAGTAGCTCCATCTCTCTCTTGTGCTGGGAAGCCCAGAACTGAACACAGTACTCCGTGTGTGGCCTCACCAGTGATGGGCAGAGGGCAAGGATCACTCCAGGACCTGCTGGCAACACTCTCAGTGCAGCCCAGGAATCAGCTGGCTGCCTTTGCTCCCAGCCACACTGCTGGCTCACCCTCAGCTCGCTGTCCCCAGCACCCTCAGGTCCTTTTCTACACACTGCTGCAGGGCTGGGTGACCTTTAGGGTGTACTGGTGTGTGGGGTTGTTCATCCCGAGGGAAAGACCTTGTACATGCTCTTGCTGAACCTCACGAGGGTCCTTCCAGTCCCTTTCTCAGCCTGCTGAGGTCCCTCTGGTGTACCAGCCACTCCCCCAGGTTTTGCAGATCGTTAATAAAGATGTTAATCAGGCCTGCACCCTGTATTGACCCTGGTGTACACTGATGGTTACTGGCCTCCAGGTCAGCTCTCTGGGCCTGGCTGTTCAGCCAGTTTTCACTCCACCTCCCAGCCTGCTCATCCAACCCCTGCTTCATCAGCTGCCCTGTCAGGTTTTGATGGGAGATGGTGTCCAAAGCCTGGAGTCCAGGTAGACAGAATCCACTGTTCTGCCCTGCTCTGCCAAGGCAGTCGTTCACCACAGGTGACCAAGCACAGCTGCCCTTGGTGAAGCCCAGTGACTGCACTTGATGGTTCCATTGTCCCTCACGTGCCTGGAAGTGGTTCCTAGAATCAGCTGCTGCATCACTCTGTCGAGGATGGAGGGAGACTGACTGCTCTGTAGCTCCTGAGGTCTTCTTGATCCTTTTCAAGACAGAAGTGACATTTGCTTTCCTTCAGTCTTTGAGCCAGGACTGGTCAAAGACAACAGGGATGGCCTTGCTGTGACATGAGCCACTCATCCCATCTTGGTCCGTGGATTTCTGCATGTCTAGGTTCCTTAGGTGTTCTCTGACCTCATCCTCTTCCACCAAGGGTGCATCTTCCTTGCTCTGGACTTTCCCCTGGTTTCTGGGGTCCCCTGCCTCATTCAGCCCCAGGCCCTCATGGTCCCCTCCTCTTTCTTTTGTCACCTGGGTACTTAGAGAAGCCTTTCTTGTCTCTGACATCCTTGGCTGGATTCAGTTCCAGTTGGGTTTTGGCTTTCCTCTCTTCATCCCTGCATGCTGGGAGAGTTTCCCTGTGTTCCTGCCAGGTTACCTGACCCTGCTCCCACCTTCCCTGTGTCTCCTTTCTGCATTTGTGTTTGGAGCTCCTGGTTCATCCATGTTGCCCTGCTGGCATTTTTTCCTGGCTCGGGATGCTTGTTAGGGTGGACTGTTCTTGAACTTGGAGGAGGTGACCCTTGAATATCAGCCATCCTTTCTGCCCTGTAGACCTTTTTAGACTCATTAAGGTTGAAAATTCCTCCAAGATCCTCAAGTCCAAACTTCAGCCAAACGCCACCATGCCCAAAGAGTCTCCAGGTGTTCCTGGTGGTACCACTGGTGCCCACACTGGAGCAGCAATGGGCAGTAGTCAGAGGGTTAGACAAGCCTCACAGTCCCTCCACAACACCCCAGTCCACGTCCCCAGCAAGCAAAAGGCTCTGGGGAGGGGCAGGTTGGTGTCCCTGTCCCCAGCAGCAGGAAGTGACCCACTCCTGTCACCTGCTGCTTCCTCCCGAGGTTCTTGCATTAATTAGGGTCAGAACCCATGTGATTTAGGGTCGGGGCCCACGTGGTCTGTTGGAAGGCCTATCTGGCTCCTGCTCAGCTTTGAGGGTGGGGAACCTGTTCTGTAGGTGTGTTTAGGTGAGGAGGAGCCACCTTGGTGCCAGAAGGCACCAGCTCCCACGCTTCCCCAGAGGCTGCACCTACCATCACCCTAGGAAGGAGTGCTGCCTGTGTGTGCTGCAGCTGCTGCCTGGGGCTCTCCAGGCCCTTCACACTGTCCCTTCCATCTTGGATGACTGTCCCATGGCTCCTCCACACAGCTCTCAGGCTGGGTGCTCGGGTGGTGCTACAGGTGCTGGTGGGCAGGAATGGCACTGACCTCGTTTGGGTGAGGCTGGAGGTACAAAAAGGAGGCACAAAAATGTTCAATTTAAGAACAGGGTCCTGCAAGAGGCTTGGGGGTGTGCATGGCGTGGGTGGGGACGCTGGGTGTGGCCAGGCTGTGACCTCTGTCCCTCCCCTGCAGAGAAGTGCTGCCGAGAAGAGCCCCCGTCCCCCCGCCAGGCAGAGCAAAGCTGCCCCCTCCTCTGAGACCACTCCTCTCCTGCACGACCCTGAGAGCCCCAGCCGGGACAGTCCTGAGGCCTGAGCCACCCCCCTGGGACAGCTCCCCCCTGGGACAGCTCCCCCCTGGGACACGGCCACGCTGCAGGTGACGCTGCTTCGGATCCCCAGAGCTCTCTGGAAGATGAAGTCCTGGACAGCTCAGCAGAGATCCTGCACAGCACAGCAGAGCCGTGGGATGGTCCTGCTGCTCAGCGTTCCTGCTCATCCAGAAACCTCAGCACTGTTCAAGAACCCTTTTGTCCCCAAGGGCCAGCCTGAGGCGCTGCCCTTCTCTCCGGTGGAATGAAGACGATTGCTGACTGAGCTGAGAAGTTATTTGCAATTTAAAGCTGCCTATTGCTAGGGATAAAAGGCACTTTAATGGCAGCCTTTAAAATAAATGAGGTTTGTATAGGTAGCACTGATGGGATTTAGTGATCTTTTTAAAAGCCACCGTTCATCTCTCCAAATGGGGCACGCTGTGCTGGAGCCACTCACAGTTTTATTGCCACTTGATGTCACTGGACTACCCTGCAAATCATTTCTGGGTGCTGTCACTTCAGAGATGTCTCTTCCCACAGTACCTGGAGCCTGCCTGGGGTTGCTCCAGCCCTTGCATGTGTTGGAGAGTGGTGGTGACTTTTACAGCCCCAGTTCTGTGCCGTGCCCTTGTCATTCCCAGCCATTCCAGCTCCCAGCCCTGTCACTGAACCTCTCCTGGCTGTAGGTGTGAGATGAGCCTTGCCAAAAGCTCGGTGGCACATCTGAGTTGTCACTCAGCTCCTGGCAGTTGTCCCTGCTGCCTGCTCAGCCAGCTGGGACCAGCTCTTCTGGCTGTGGCCATCGGCACTGGGAGGCACTGGTCACACTGGCTGACCACAGGAAGGGGAAGCTTTGCCCTGTCCTTCTGTGTTAATGAAGATGTTTGTGCTTTTGAGAAGCAGGAATATGTGCAATCATGAAAGTAACCATGGCCTTAAGTAGGGTTTGATTAAAGTATTGCAGATTTCTGACATGGTGTGTTGGGTGACCTGGGGCTGGATGTTACCTGGGGGTGGGTGGTCTTGGGCCCTGCTTTGATGGGAACGAACCCCAAAGCCCAGGAATGCAGTAAATGCTACATTAAAGTGTCTGACCAGCAGGAATGATGCACAGAACTCCAATGATTTCAGCAGGCTAATTAATTACTTTATTATCCTGTATTATACTATAACTATATTACACTGTATTACACTAACAAGAACTATCACTAACTACAAAAACCTGTGACTCTCTCCTGAGAGTCCCCACACACACGTGGATCCAATTGGTCCATGAATCCAAAACACCCTCAATGAATCCAAAACACCAGAATCCAACCCAGCAATCAACTCTGGTAAACAATCTCCAGAACACATTCCACATGGGCACAAACACAGGAGCAGCAAATGAGATAAGAATTGTTTTGATTCTCTTTTCTCTGTTTCTCTCAGGAAAAATCCTGAGAAAGCTGAGTGTCTCTCTGCTCAGAGGACGTGTGAATTACCACACAGGAATATTTTTGGAAAATTACTAGCCTGTAGTTGTCTGCCACACCTGCCTTGCCCACTTCCAGAGCGGAGTTTGGGAAAACCAAAGGGGCCAGTGCTGGAGCATCTGACAAGGATGAGACAGAGGTGGGGAATCTCTGCTCTGTCTTGGAGCAGAGGACTTGCTGCACTGTGTGTGACACGGATGCTCATGGGGTCTGGAAACCTTTGTGCAGGACAGCCCTGTGACTTTCTAGTGGGGTGAGCAATACTTTTCTCTTACACCTCCATTCCTCTTACTGGGCAGGAAGAGCACAGGACACAAACCCAGTTCTGAGCCAGTGCATTCCTTGCTGGCCATGTCCCAGTCCTGCAGTGGGCCTGGGCTGCCTGACCATGGAAAGGCATGATGGAAAGCCGTGATGGAGCTCACAACAGGGAAAGGTGGCACTTTGGTCCGTGGGCTGAACTCCCCTACATGCCTGAAGTGTGTCCTGCAGGTGTGACAGCACTGGCCAAGTCCCTTCTTGTGGCCATTACTGCTGGGTTATCTGCGGCACAAATCCCCACTGAGAGTGATTCTTAAACTGCAGCTGTGATCTCGCTCTTGCCTTGAATCTGAATGTATCCATGGGCAAAGAGCAGCTCACAGCCTCGGCCAGCGAGCCGGGAGCGGGGCCACCAGAGGCTACAGCAGCAAGAACCACGCGTGGGCTCCCTGTGAGAGCCTCTGACGGCATTACGGTGCTAACTGCAGTGGGACAAGCGAACACGAGTAAAGCAGGGAACGGCTCTGAGCACAAGCCCTGGCGGGTGGTTTTGGGTGGTTTTGCAGAAGAACGCGGGGCGGGAGCTGCA
>VXBC01012407.1:0-44743 GCA_013399945.1 Ploceus nigricollis
AAGGAAGGAAGGAAGGAAAAAGATTCCAGCCATGGTGGGCAAGAGATAAGGTGGAATACTTGACTGTGGAGCAATAAAATACACTTTTCCCAATGGAGGAAAAGGGCATTTTGGGTTTATGATCTCCCTTTATGTCAGTTACAGAGAAAATTTATCTCTCCTGGTTTTTAGCTTAGTATCATGACCATAGATTCACTGCAGGCAAGTGATAACCAAGTCCTTAAACCAACAAAGCAGCTGTTGAACCTCCCCTTGAAAGTTGTCTCTCAGGTAATTAAGTAAACTTTGTCTTTTAATGACATTTTCTTTGGTTTGGTTCCTTGACCCACCTTCACTCAGTGACAGAAGAAGTTATTGCCTACAGATAATCAGCTATAACACATACTGAATATTCTTCTGTGGATATTAATTTGAAAATGGCTCTTTGGGTTATTCTTGCTCATTGCATCAAGGAAAAAAATGGACAACTAACACAGCAGGTTAGGCTGTGCAACATGCTGAACTTTCAATTTCAACCTTGAGGAGATTAAAACTTGATCACCACCTGCTATAACTCATATTGCCATTCCTTGGAGACTGGAAATCAAGGGAGCATTTTGATCTGTGTATATCACCCACTTCTGAAATAGCTGGAGTTGTGGGCTGTGTTGACAACCACAGCTCTCCCGATGAACCTCTATCTTGAACACCTACAGATGGAACAAACGCCCCTTCAGAGACCCAGGAAAGAAAAAAATCCCACTCTGCATTGACAGACAGGTGGTTGTATGGGGATACAAACCTCGGTTTAAAGAACAGGCCGTGCATCAGTGCTGTGGGTTCACTTTTGGGAGGGTTGGGTAGCCGAAATGCCCCATCTACCCTCTGGCACAGAAGCCACCCTGTGTTCAAGAGGTGTTTGTGGTTCCATTTTCTGCTGTTCAGTGCAGCTCTTTGTGAGCTTGCTAACGTTTAGTAAGAGATAACAGATTAAGCCAAGTGCAGGGATAATGAAATATAAATTAGTAGGTTTGCCAGCCTTTATCCACAGCACTGTCAGAGTGTATTATCTGGTATATCTAGTTCAGAGCAGTCAGTTAAATTTCCCCTTATCAGAAACTGAGTGTGAAGTGTGGTAATGTTGCTAAGTGCAGAACAAAAATCTCTCTTTTTTTGCATCCCATGACTGCTCCAGGCAACATTCTTGGAAATCTCTGAGTAGGAAGGAAAAGAAGACCCTGAGATATATACACTGTGACAAGCCAGGAGGCTAAGCTCCACCGGTAAACCGTCCTGTGAGCGGCAGTCGCCTGTGGCTGTGACATTACCACACTTTGCTCAGCTTCAGAAAGGGAAATTTAACTGACGACTGCTATGAACTGAAGCCACAGCCTAAACCAGATAATACACCCTGACAATACTGTCAGGCAAAAAAGGCTGTGTTCCCATTGATTTCATCGCATTGGAGACATATTACCCAGGGCTGTGTATGTTTGAGGGTATATGTGAACACTGTGGGAATATCAAAGGGAAAGACACACTGATTTGGGCAGAAACAGGCCTCACAGAGATAAATCCCCAAAGTGCACTGACTGAAATATATATTATTTGGAGAATGGGGCATGGAAAAGATATTGATTGTAATTATAACTTAATCCTCAATCTACATCTGATATACCCTGCTGGGTTTGTTTAAAGGAGTAGAAAGCAGGGAGAAAACCACTTTTTTTTGCATCTCTGGGTTGTTTCTGAAGGTTTGGAAGTCCAGTTTGTCAGCATTTTCAGATGGATGCAAACATCAATAACAGACAAAACTCTAAAGGTTCAAAACTTGGGCTCAGCTCAGAGAGGATCCCTGCTTCTCTAATCTCTAGGGCCTTGGACTACAGATGCTCAATAAACATGTTTTGTGAACAAATGATAAAGGTGGCACATATAAAGCCACAATAAGTATTCTAAAATAATTTTAAAAGTGTTTTAAAACAAAAAGGGTTCTCATACTTTAGAACCACCCAGAATGAGAGGCCAGCCTCTAAGTATTTGGCTTTCAAGGAAATGTTTCTGAAGTTGGAAAGAAAAGCTTGTGCTCAACTCCCTGTTTTACACTAACATTTGTTAACCTTCATGTAGTTCTTATCCCCTCACAGACTGTAGACATCAATGCCTGTAGAAAAATGCTACTTCTTAAATTTACATTATTTTCATGATGCCCACATTTTGTTTGGCTTAAGAAGCATGAGAATTTTTCTCATAACCCCTTTGCTCTCTACTTCTTGCTCATTGATACTCCAAAGCTTTGGAACATAAATGAGGAACGAAAGATAAAAATAAGTGGTCCAAACTTTAAAATAAGCTGTTCTGTCATGAAAGTATCCAGGCTTCCAGGTGATCAGGATTTACTATTTGTGGAACCTCGATCTACAAGTCTGTTGGACTGTTGGTGTCAATTTTTCCTCACGGACTTGCTGAAAAACTTCCGGGTGTTAAAATTCAAAGTTATCTCTGTTTGCAGTGATGAGCACTTCCAGATCCCCTCCTTCTGCCAGAACATGTATTGCAAAATTGGAAAGAGTTTATCATGAGCATCCGAGTTGCTCCAAGGGCTATCAGAAGAAGGTGAACAAGTCTCGTTGGTTTTAATTTATACCTACAATGTCAGGCATCCTTTGGAAAAGGGAAGGAAGGAGGAAAAATCTTGATAAAACAAATCATTATTAATTGCACCTTTAATGGAAGTGTAAAGCAGGAAAAAATGGATCCTGTTTCCATGTAAAAGATGTATTTGGAACATTTGCAATTAACTCACTTCTCATTTCTCTGCTGCTCCTTAGGTTCATATACTGTCTTTTTCTCATTCTTAAGAATTCAACAGCTTCAACCCCAGCACTCTGCAAAAGCCATAAATTAGGATCCGAGATGAACTGATGTTTTATTTGAAATGTTTCATGCTGGTTTGCAGCTTCCAAATTAACATGAAACAGCACCAGAGGAAACAGAGGGATTCTCCTGCATTGTACAAAGAGCTATGTGAACTTTTGAAATACTGAGATCTCATTACTCACAACATTTTGACCTCGGAATTTTCATGTGCTGACCTGGAGGCTGCCTTTGGAAGTAGAAATGCAGATTCCCCATTCAGCATGACAGCATGGGTTTAACAAGCCAGATGATTTTTTTCAAATGCAAAGCAAGGGTACATGGCTTTCAAAAATGAGGAAAAGTAATTAAAAACGATAGATATGAAAGCAGGAAGAATAAACGATCAGCTAGGAAAAAGGCAGACAGAATGCAGTCCTTTCTGGGGTACTTTTGGTAAGCTTTTATGTTTTGTTGCTAAGCCTGTTGAATCCCATCCAGAGATCTGGGATTAAAAGCTCTGCAGAGGCTTAAAGTACCAAACAGAAAGCAGGAAAAGAGCAAGAGCTACTCGTCTTCTGAAGCTCCCTCTTGTTACTCCTGTGACCCAGTTTTATTGGGAATGCTACTCAGCAGCAAAAAGAAAAAAACATATCTGAGATAAGGTAACAGAACAAATGCTAAAGAAACATTTTCTGTTTAGTTGGAAAAGAAACCAAGCAAAATATTCTGGTCCCACAGAAGCCAAAAGCAGTCAACGCTAATGTCAACAGACCCAGATGTTCAATACAAAACCTTCTCAAAATTTGGAGTAATTATTTTAAAAGACATTCTAAGTCAAAACTTGGGGAATAGCACTGCATTCTCACTTTATGGGTTGCAGGAACGAGGACCTAAGGGGTGTCCCTGCCCATGGCAGGGGTTTGGAAATAAATTGTCTATTATGTCTCTTCAATCCAAACCATCCTGTGATTCTATGAATAAGTAGCTTACAAAGTTTCTCAGAGCTCAATAGAATTATATTTCTTTCAAAAGAAAGCCCAGAGACAAATCTTGAGTCCCACCCATAAGAGAGGGTAGGTTGCGCCAGCTAAAAATCTGGCCAATTGGTCACATTTTTTTCCAACCTCTCTTCATTCAGTTCTAATGTCATGGAATGAATTCAGGAATTCTGCAGGGGTTGGACAAGTGTAGAAACCCTCAGGGAATGGGAGCAGCAAGGAAACTTCTTTACAGGGAAAGAATGGAGTCACTGTCATCAGGGCAACAGGTCACTTAAGACTTGGGATTCAATGCAGATTTTTAGCTGCTTTGCACTATGTATAAGTCTTGTGAGCTCAACACTTACCAGTGATCCCCCTGTTCCTTTGTGGGATTGTTGTATTCTATTGCAACAAAATAATGCTGCAAGCAATTTCTTCTCTCAGTGTCATTTTCATTCCAGATTGCTCCGTGCTGGAAATTAGCTGGATGGTGTTGTTTAAACTGTTTTTAAAACACAGAGTGTAAAACCTCACCTCCAGACTGCACAAGACTTCCCTAACCGACTATGACTGAATGGAAAATTCTGCTGCTCTGATTAAACTTATATGTAGAGGTGAATAAAATATAAAAGAGGTCTTGAGCATCATCTTTTATTTAGTGTCTTGTCCGATAAGTATGATCATACTTTTAAGGATCACAGTATATTTTTAGACACCTTGTAAAGCACTCAAGCTTTTGCTTAGAGTACTAAGAGTGTATGGTTTAATAAGTCAGTTGACAGAACATTAGTGACATCAAAGCCATGGAAAAAACCCTGTTTGCCTGCTCTTCCTTTCATCTGACTTTAAAATACAGTGCAATCGACAGGATTAGGAGAGAAAAGCACACATACACATGCAAACCAAGTGCATTTCATGAATACTGTGTGATGAACTGTTTGAAAATAATGATTATTTTCAGGAAACTGAGATATCCTTCTCCTTCTAAATGCACATCAGATTTTATGCAAGCCCACTGTCTCAATCTGCTCGTATGTTGCAATTTATCAAGGGATTTCTCGGGGATACCAGATTGATGCCATCTGGGTATTGTGTAGACAGGAAAAGTACACGATGCTTCGCCTCCTTTCTGCTGTTAACCCCCAGTTTGTCAGGTTTGCTCTTGAAGACAGAGAATATTCAAGTTTCTATGTCTAATGTCAGGCTAGAGCCCCAGGAGAGGTGGTAGGTGGTTATATCCATCAGGTCACTTTTGACATAAACACCACACAAGGGACACATCTCACCCAACTAAAAATGTCCATAGAGCTGGTTTCCTGCAATAATCAGTAAAGCCAACACAGAGCAAGGGACATTTAAGCAAATAATTAATCTGACCTTCTGAGATATTTATTTCAAATGAGCTGTACTGTGATTCCTGAAAATCCTTTTCCCCTCCCTTCATTTTTTTCCTTTCTCCTTTCTTTCTGTAGAGAGTTAGAGCATGTGATTACAGATATCTGCATCGTACATAATGAAAGATACATTACGCAAATTTGGTTGCATTTCTACATGATATTTGAACTTTTCCTAGCTCTGATTATCCCCAGAACCATCTCATGTCAGAGGATATGATACAGTTTAGGTTAGATTTTTTGCTCATCAGAGAAGATCCCATAATATAAAGGGAAGCTAATTGAAAAAAATCACAACTAGGAAGCCTCAAACCACACCTGGGTGCAGAAATATTGAAATACCATCCAGTTTGCACATTATCACCTCCAACTGGCTGTCTAAAATAATGCATTAAAGAGGAAGATTTACTCTCAGAACACCAGTGGGAATATGAATTTAGCAAAAAGGTCACCTCTTGGTAAATTTTATTAGTCACTTCAGTGATAATCTAGTTTTACAAAACCCCTCAGAAGCTGCAATTTTGTACATTCACCCTTTGGTTCTGCAAAGAATGGGGAGAAAAATTTTGGCTTTTGGATTGTTTACTATTGTTTGATAAGAAGGTACAACTCAGGAATGATACAATGCATCCCCCTAAGCACTTAAATTACAGACTCCTCTGGTTCCAAATATCAACACTTTAATGCTACCCCTCTCAACAGCAGTGCTGTGTCCATTATTTGGCTTCACCTTGGACTGGAAAAAATTTGATTTAAAAAGTTGTTATTTGATTTATTTATAAAATACCAGCTGGTCATTATCATATGTCCAGAGAAGCTGTGGCTGCCCCATCTCTGGAAGTGTTCAAGGCCTGGTTGGGTTGGGGCTTGGAGCAACCTGGGATAGTGAATAGCATCTCTGCCTTTGGCAGGGGGTGGAACTAGGCAATTTTTAAAACTTCTTTCAATCCAAAACCATTTCATGATTCTGTGATTGTTCGGCCCTAAACCGGAGGTCTTGAGGCCTGTTGTTAATGGGAGAGCAACGTCTTTGAACAAGAGAGCTTTTGCAGTTTACACATTGTGTATTATCTCTGGTTTTCCAATACTTTGCACAAAGTGGTAGAACAGTAGGATTTCCTAATTCACTGAGAAGCCAAGTGCTCATATCTATGTTACTTTCCATATAAAGCACTTAGAATACACTCAGCTGTGAATGTAAAGCCAAAGCTGAACAGTGAATTCTCCTTAAGGCCTGATTTTCCAGGCAGTATTTTGCCTATGGAGATGTTTCAGCATTAATTTTGATCATATTCTCTTTCACACCCTCTATCTAAGGTACTAAAAAGGGAATTCACAGGAATTCGTAAGGTGCCATAAGCAATGTTCTCAGAAGTGTAAAAGAAATGAATACGATAATAGCTTTCAAACTAAGTTCTCCTCAATGTGTTTAGTTCACTGGGTGTTAAAGAACATTTAGTAACAGTTTAAACGAGTCAAATGAGGATGCAATCAGAATTCATCAGGTAAGGCAGTACCCAAACTGAACATTATACCCTCTTTATGCGCGCTCTAAAGGTGTCTCTCCCTTCTTGACCTGTTCAGATGAAAGCTGACTGGCTCCTTTAAAGCACATTTTTCAGGGACATTAATCAGAGCACTGGAAAAGTTGATTTTTTTTTTTTAATCTTTTTAAGCCTAGCATTTAATATCTCAGTCCACTCTGCACAATGGGAGCTGTTAGGCTTCTGCTGGAAATTTCTTTCTCAGCAAGGGCTGCACATTGGGCACGTCCACCTCTGGAAGTAAAGACTTTTCTGTCTGGTGTTAAGAGGCTTTTGCCACTCAGAGGTGGATTACAGCACATGTTTCATGTCCTCTCAGTTCTAGGTGTGGGAGGTCAGGATCTGTAGGAAATGTCATGAGCTAGTTGAAAAGTTTTTACTTTTTTCATCACTCATCCTTGAGATATATGGATCAGATTTAGATTAGATGTTAGGAATAAATTCTTCTCTGTGAGGGTGGGGAGGCCCTGGTACAGATTCCCAGAGAAGCTGTGGCTTCCCCATCCCTGGAAGTGTCCAAGGCCAAGTTGCAGGGGGCTTGGAGGAACGTGGTCTAGTGGAAGGTTGGAACTAGATGACCTTCCAGGTCCCATTCAACCCAAACTATTCTGTGATTCTGTGATTCTCTGCTATCAGCCCCATATGGAAAATTCCCATAGACTTTCATTGGGGAAAAAGAAAGGGAAATTTTCTCAGAAATTCTTAAGTGCTTCAAATTGAACAATGAATTTTTTTCCCTCCACAGGATTGAATATATTCTTCCACAGGAAATAAGTTGTTCTATATGCTGATCTATATATTTTCAGTATGATTTCTGTTAAATTCCTTGACAGAACCTTTCCAGGTGTGAATATTTTTTGTTACACTCCTACTTAATACCTTAAGACAGAAAAAGCAGGTATTTGGACTGTATTACAAAAGTATCTGAAGAACTTTTTAATTTAAGGCTAGAGACATTCTTGTATATATTATTGACAAGTAACTCCCTTCAATAATAGCAATCAGGACAGATTTCCCAATCAGTCTAATTTATCTGACTATTTTGCAGAAAAACATTTTACAAACATTTATTTGAATATAGTGCCCACGCACAGGGTGTGAAATGGGACAAAAGGATGGCAAAACGTGGGATACATAACTGGAATTTTAAGCAGCATGAATGGATGATGGTGCGAGTACTATTGTTTCTTTTTTTTTCCATCACATGGAGACATCATCGCTTCAAGTCATGTGCTGATGGTTTCACTTGTCACATGTGCTCAGTCAGGGCTGGAGAGAGTCACCTGGAGTCATGTGAGGTGTCCTGTTCACAGCTATTGATACAGAAATACATTATCCCCCCTAATCTCTGCCAGAGCTACCCTGACCAAGGATCTGCAGCCCAAGTTCACATGACACAGGAGGTCATTGAACAAACTAAGGTGGAACATAAGTTGGGACATTCAGGTTCCTCTTACTCAAGGAGTACATTCCAGGAATGAGACTTAATACATAAAGAATCATAGAATTTTTTGGTTTGGAAAAGACCTCTAAGATCATCAAGTCCAATCATTAAGCCCAGCACTGCCAAGACCATCACTAAACCATGTCCCCAAGTGCCACATCTACACGGCTTATAAATCCCTCCAGGGATGGTGACTCCACCACTGGCCTGGGCAGCCTGTTCCAAGGCTTGACCACCTTTTCTGTGAAGAAAATTTTCCTAATATCCAATCTAAACCTCCCCTGGCACAACTTGAGGCCATTTTTTCTGGTTCTATAGCTTGTTTCTTGGTAGAAGAGCCCACCCCCAGCTGACTCCACTCTCCTGTCAGGGAGTTGTAGAGAGTGAGAAGGTCCCTCCTGAGCCTCCTTTTCTCCAGGCTGAGCCTCTCCAGCTCCTTCAGCTGCTCCTCATCAGACCTGTGCTCCAGACCCTTCCCCAGCTCAGTTTTCTTCTCTGGACACGCTCCAGCCCCTCAATGTCAAGGAAAATATGAAAATATCTCAACCTGGTGGGATGAATAGAAGCTCATTATCACTCCGAGAAAACTGACAAGCAATAAATAAAACTGTCAGATGAAATTTGTTTTGATTATTTAAGGTAAGCAATAAAACTGAAGTTCAAGGAGGTTCCTGACATGGGTAGGTGGCATTAATTCTTGACACAGGCAGCCTTAGAAGAAATAATTTGAAATATTCATGTAATATATTAGCTACTAAGTCAGTTGTGAAGGGAACACGCCTGCACATTGCAGGATAAAAAAATGATGCAAATCTGCAATGCGTAAAAGCCATAAAACACAAGGGATGAGCCAGTCAAAATTTTAGGAAGAAATGTAATGCCATAACTTAGGAACACATTCTCAGAGTCAACCATCCCAATCATCAGGCAGTGTTTTGCTGTTTTGGTCAACCACAAAATACCACAATATGTCAGAGCATTAATTGATCAAATTTCACCTTAAAAGCTCAGAGTCAATGGGCTTCTGGGACTATACTTCTTGAGATGCATCTTTTGAAGATAAACTGAAGAGCTGGAAGGCTCTCTCTGGTTCTAAGTTCTGGCACAGAATGGCCACATTCATGTCATGAAACTCTCTTGCTTCCCCGTGTAGGTTGGCCATGGACAAACTACCTATTGAGAAATGTCCATGAACCATATTAGCTCTGTGAGCAGAAAGTTCATGGGATGGTGTTGACCAAAGTGCATTCTTCCAACAATATTGATAATTCCTCTCCTGACACAGCTAATTTTGGTTTGTTGTAGCCCTGATTTCCTGGGTGATCCTCTTTTACTCAACAACTTTAGTGATTAAACCCTTCATTTACATCAGTCTTTTCCTCAGGAAGGACCAAGTTATTATGAACAAATGAGCAATATCAGCTCCTTTGGCTCTTCATTCATGTGCCCAAACAGAAACCACCATGGGGACTTCTGGGGGGATGAAGGATGAGATCCAAATCCAAACCAGGAACCATGTCAGTGTAACTGCTTTGCTCAACTTCCACCTCTGTAGGCTTTCAGATTTCACCAGTGTTTTCTACAAACTTACAGGTACTTATTAAATAAAAGGAACTTAGATCTTAACCTCAATAGCTTTAGCTGCTGACCTTAATATTTTGGCTGTGAAATTCCCTATGATATACTGTGGATATCAGTGCAAGACTTAGAAACATGATGCTAAAGTATGAGCAAAACAATTCATATTTTTGCTCTTCTGAGTTTCACAGTCAGCTAACTAAGCAAATATCAGAACCACCATTACATTTACATTTAGGAAGGACAAAGCAAATAAGCCTTAAAGACTCCCCTGGAGTTTTAGCCAGACAGGCAACACATGTGACCATACACCAAATATCTGCACATTTTCTGGATTTGAAAACAACACAAATACCTTTGAACATGTAAGTTAGTTTAGGGATACAGATGGATAAATACAAAGACACAACTTGGTAATCTTACAGGTCTTCAGGCTTTCTGCATTCCCTTTGCAACCTATTAGTGATCTGTCTACTAATATTAAATAAGCTCCTTTAAAGAATTTTCCCTAGATTGGTTTGAATCAGGAACTTGGAGATTTGAAATAGGTACTTCTTCCTTCCAGTTAAAATAAAATAGTGTTTCTGCTGAAAAGTCAGTTGAAGAAAACTGTACATGTGTTCCTAAAACAGGACAAAATAGTCTTAATATGGAGGAGGAAAACAAGAAAACAGGCATAGCCTGCTACTCAACTCTTGTGCAAATACTATAAATTTTGGGTAGGATTTTAATCACAGAGACCTCTTAATGACCACAGGTGTTTTTCTCTCAGAGGAAAAATGCAGAACTTTGCTGTGTTCTGCTGTGGACAATTGTGTTGAACTCAAATGAGAATGAACCATGTGTTTTGGTAAATTATAGCTGTGGTAGTTTGAAATATATCATTGTGCATTAAAATGTTTATTTTAATAAGAATTTTAACATGCAGGCAAAACTTATCACTGCTCTTCACCTGGTGCTCTAATTTTTCAAAGAAAAGAATTCTGCTTTCATTGTTTATTCTTGGCTACTAAAACACAAAATATAAAGTACTTTTTGGTACTTTATGGTAACCCAGGGAAAATACTAAAATGTTCTTAATTTATTTCAATAAGTATATGGATTTTCATACATATATTCAGCCTTTTCATTGTCTTGGAAAGGGAGAAATAGTCTTATTTACTAGATAGTGACTGACATTTTACTGCCAGTTTGTACCAAGTCTGTTTCTGTGGGTATGGGGACTCCAACGAAAATACACAACATTGACAGTACAGAGTTGTGCTCATTAGCTAAATATCCCCCTCTCTTGCTCCAGCTTCCAGCTGTTTAAATCAACAAAGAAAACTGCAGTTGGAACAATGCCAGGTGACTGATGAATAAACTGCAAAATTAAAATGAAAATTATTTCCTATAAGCTGAAAGGAGAGGTAATTAAACCAAAAGCTTTGAACCACAGAAAATAAAAATATTTACCTTTGAAAAGTTAGGAAGAAATTCTACATTAATTTAGTCTAAAATTTATTTAAACCCTGACCAAGCAAATATTTACATCCTTGTTCAGCTTTACTTATTTAGGTGGTAAAGACAAAGGTGTGTGTGTGCTCTTATTTTTTTCTTGCAAAGTCATTAATATTAGGAATACATCAGATAATCTGTCGAGCTGTACTTAATAAGGTGTGATTTAAAGCATTTTACTTTAAAAATGTTATAACAATTCCCTGTTCTGCTCTTGCCTGTCTTACCTGTAAGAAGACTGACTTGAGAGCTCAAATACATGAGGGGATTAATTTGCTTCTGAATATTATCTTTAATTTATTGAAATTATATCAGTGCATAATGACAAATGGTGCCTCTAAAGTATTTTTTAAAATTTATCCTAGCATCACCTTAAACAGGAGTTAAATCAGTTTTTGTAAATAATGCATTTAAAGTGAAATTATCATTCTCAGTTTTTAAATTAGCACAGCAAAACCAGATGTTTGTTCCAAGTGCTTCTAATTTCTTTCTTAGAATGGGATCCTAGAGTAAAGGCATGAGAAAAACTGCTTGTTAGAGAAACGGCTTGCGTTTTTTTGTGGGTTTTTAGTGTTTAGTTCACTTTCAGGACTGTACTGGAATTTTGAGAGACTGAGATAGCTTTTGTACAAATCTTTTATGTACATATCTTTTTTTCTGATGCTGCACCAGATGCCCAGGCAGGAGTAGGAGCAAGGAGTGCTCAGAAACTCCAATCTCACTTCAGCAGCCCCTGGGACTCAGCAAGATGCACTGTGGGATCCCTGATGGGCTAGGGATGACCTGTGTTCCCTTTCCAGAATAAAGCTGTCCCTTCTCCACTCTTCCTCCTTCTTCTTTCTCTCTTTCTTCACTGCCCCTTCTTTGTCTCTTTTAGAGAATCTCTTTTCCAGTTGCCTGTGTGATCATGTTCTGTGACTGAGTGATCTTAAACAGAAAATAACCAAGTCTCCATCCCCCTGTATGTACAGACATTGCAGATAGATCCCATAAATCAGTCTGACTCTTTTATTTGTATAAGGACTATTGATTTTCTCCTTCTCTCCATGAACCAGAAGGTGGCATCTGATTACTGGCTTGTAAATTTGCATCTCTTCTATCTTCACTGCCACGGTCAACTTCAGTGAATCCTTTTCTTCACATATTCATCAGTGTGAACACACAAAATTTATGCCCACCTGTCTATATTCTTCAGTCAAACACACACACACATAAATATGATTGTTAACCAGTTTCTGTTATTATTAACCTGGCACTGAACTCTTTTGCTTTAAGTCTGAAATTACAGTGCATTTATTGACAGGTTCAGCAACACAATCCAGGAGCTTGATTTTACTCCCATTCTCCCAACTGGAAAATGAAAGCAAAAGAGATCAAAAGGTCTCCTTCAGAGGCAGACAGAAATGTTGTGACAAAGCATGGAGTATTTAAATTTCCTTGCTTTCACTCTTGGTCCTTCAGCTGTGAGTCGAACCAGGTGTTCTATTTTATCAAATCATGACATTTGTAGACTCCTCAAGTGTCTATGTATTCAGGCCTCAGTGAATAATTAGTGTTTGGGCCTCAGTTCTAATGAAGATGAACAAACATTCTATATCCCCAGAACAGCTGATCCACAATGAGATGAGTTGTTCCTGTTGACCTGTAAATGTTTGGATCTTTTTAACCAAGCACATGATGCTTTTAAACCCAAAGGTGCTTGGTTCAATCCCCTTTGTACTAAGGGTAGTTCTTAAACATCTCTCTAATATTAGAGGGGATTTTTATGGGAGAAAAAGTATAAATAATTGGCTTTTCTCATGAGAAACAGCTGGGCAGAGGTGCAAAGAGAGCTTTCAGTGAAGTCTGTGGGTTCACAGTGAAATGACTGTCAAGATCTACACTTTGAAAATGTCTGGAGGAGTTGTATCATGTTAATTGCTAAATGCAAGGATTCAGATGTTTGGAACTTTCTGGCCTCAATTATCAGAGTTTTTTTGCTATTGAATGGTGTTTTCCCTGACAGAAAGTGTTGCAAAATTTTTATAGAGCACGGACAGGATCTGCTTGCACAGCTTAAGAGAACAAACTGTGCTCTGGACAGCTGGAAATACTAATGCATGACACACGCTCCGTTTGTCCTTAATCCCACAAACAGAGAGTTTGAGCCATGAAAGATCATTTAGAAAAATGCATGGAAAGGGATTTCTGAGCTTCATGGCAAAGCTAAAAGACCAATCTCCATCTCCAGGGAAAGAGCAGGAATTACTGGTGCAGGTTGTGAATGTGAGTATTGCAAGGTGACAGGAACATGGGGAAGCAGCAGTCAGGACTGGAAGATGGGAACTGACAGGAGTGAGCTGTGCAAAATCAAAAAGAATATAGTTAAAGGTGATGGGATGCTGATTTATTTAATGCAACAGTAAAGAAACAAGAAGGAATATCCTGGTGAAAGGGAAGCTGTCTGGGTCAAAGTCACACAGGGGAAGAAGGATGAAAGAGTTATCAGTGCAGTTATTCTTGAAGTCCCCTATAGATTGTCAAGAGAAGCGATGTGAATAGAGAGAGGTTCTGTGACAATCTCATAAACATAGTGCTTTAAATAAACATATATTTGCATATACTTACAAACATAAATAACTTATTTTACATTGCAGTGTGGTTATAAATCATATGATACATACATTTGCAAGATTAAATTGTCATTAAAAAACTGATCATTTAGGTGTTCCAGCTCTCAGATAAAAGCTGAAGAACAATAAGAAAAAGAAATTGCCAATACGATTCACTCACTCATTTTAGAGCTGGCAATTTCTCTGACAAATTCAACAAGCAAACCTGTGGAAAATCAAGTTTGGATTAGGTTTTGCCAAATAACACGGATTCTGCAGAAAGCAGATCCATTGGGAAGGTTATGTACACCCAAGCAAGGATTCACTGAACCTGGATGGTGGCTGAGGTAAACAATCTGTTCCACTTCTTTGTGCTAAACTCACATGCACAACTTACTCTACTTTTTTCTGACTGCATTTGAATCTTTTTGCACTGTTTTAATTTCTTTTCTAGTTCTCACTTGGTTTGATTTTACAATTCTGCTTTCATTTTCTATGAGGCATCCGTTTCCATTGTGCAACATCTTCTAAATCAATTTCTATTTATGATTCTGTCTCTGATTATGATGAATACTCTGGGAGAGATAAATGAAATATGCCATGAAACACAAACTCTATCTGATTATCTAAGCAAACCTGATTTGAATAAAAGGGTTCAGTTTGAAGTTTAGAAAAATAGAAGGATTTTAGTCATTAAAACAACGCAGAATAGCATTCAAATAGGAGAATTTTGAGCATAAATTAGTCTCAGCTCCCAGGATGGAGTTCATTGTGCTCATCAAAATTATGTTTTGATATCAGTGTTTACAGCAAGAGCAATTATTAATAATTATAATTATCAGTGTATTACACCACTAATAAAGGTAGTTATTCAGAAAGACTTTTCTGTCCTGAACTTTACAAAAAAAGTAGAAAGAATAAAATGCATCTCGTATCACATTAAATGTCAACAGAACAAACATCTGCAGATAGAACCAGGCCAGACTTCCTTCACAGTCAATGGGGAGCCAAATGGCCAGTTTGGGGTCTGATGTCATTTCTCCCCTAGAAATATAATTTGAGAAGAAAGTAACTGTTTAGAAAAGGAAGCTCTACAGCTAGTTTACTCATAGGTGTCCCTGTTTGGTTTTAGTATCCAAAGATACCACACCAAAAGCTACAGAAATGGGTCTGCTCATGGATTACGCCACTCTGAAGGCTAAAAAAGAAATCACGTGCATGTGTGTGTGCATATGTACATGTGCAGCTTCCACAAATGAATCCAAAGTGGAAATTACATATGAGCATGTAACTATTTCATTACATTCCTTCCACCTTCTGCTGCCACGGTGTCACACAAAGCTTTTATTTAGAAAAGGCAGTAATTTTGTTCTAACATGCAGAACACCTGGCTCCCCAGAATATCATTATGGGGAAGGAATGCTTTTATTGTTTTATGATGGTTGCTATCAAAAAACAATAAGAAGAGTAAATGTGTTAACTGATATCTAATTGTCTTTCTATGGCTGGTTTGGCAGAATAAAACACCAGAACCTTCTGGAAGCAATTAAAGATATTAATAAAATGGATTTGCTGTGCACATATATCGCTGATCACAGCACATGAGCACATGAGCACACAACATATCTGAAAATTACATTATTAAGCTGCATAAAGTGCTCTTTTATTTTACCTGGACTTTACTGTTTGTTGTTGTGACCTGAGAAACAAAACCAGAGAGAAAACAGAGTATCTGGTTCAATCACATAAACGAACGAAGAATTACATCACTAGACTCTTTTCTCAGTGGTTTGCAAACCTTGGGACAAACTTATCCGTGACATAAGTTTAGTCAGGTAAATCACAGTGAGGAATCTTTGGTCTATGTTTTCATCTTTGGATGTGTAATTCACTGGTTTGCACCGTCTGGCAGATGGAGCTTACACACGCTAACAAGAAATAAACAGAAATTATAACATTTTTTCTTTAAGTACAAACACATTTCATTTTATTTGTGAAGATTAACAGGTTTCCTGAATTGTTTGAAACACTAAAGTGCACCTACTGGAATAGTCATAGAAACCCCTGCTCAGCCAGTCCTTTGCTATCTATTTCTGATACAGGAGCTTCTTCTTAGGGATTTTCCCAGAACAGGTAAATTCTGAGTGTGTGTTTGGATGTGTAGATGATTGCACAAGTTGAAGAAAGAGGGCAAGATTTCTAGCCAGAAAAATAAAATTCAGCCTAATTGTGGCTGAAAGTTAAGCCTACTCCTTTAAAGCATTTCCATACTGTGAGCCTTTTACAGCTGCAAATAGATTAAAGGGGTGTTTAAAGGTATAGCATTAAATGAGTACAAATAACTGTTTTACGTAAGTTGCCTGGGGTACATCAGTAGCCTTCTAAATGATCAAAAGGTATAGCTGGAGGCAAGGTCCAAAACCACCTGCTTATATAAAAGCGTTTTATATGAGGTAGCTGATATCATACATTTACATTGATCTTCCTTTAAACACGGTAATGAAATCAGCATCAAAATTATGTTAAAGTACTGTTATAGCTACCTGAAGAGATGGGAGCAGGAGAAGTACGGTTCCATGTTTGCATTGCCCCATTTGCCACTGCACTGGGATCATGGATTCCACCTGTACCTGGCTGTGGATCAGCAGAACTGAGATGTCTTAAGCTTTTTTATGAGACTTTGAGATTGATTTTAAGCTCTGAGGAACGTTCTTCACCTTAAACGTATGAGCAGTTCCAACTACCTCCACGAGGACTTCAGCCTTTGCTGCAGGTTTGAGCATGGATGATTGGTTGAATAAGACCCAGACCAGATACAGACACTGATATTACAGACACTTTACTGAGCTACAGGGTTTTCAAGCAGCATTAAGTGAAAAAAGTTTATTTAGAAAAACCTGGAAATGTAGCCCTTCCAAAAATTTCACACTTAATCATGTAAATTACTCTGCAATTCTGCATATCTTAAGAGCTCAAGTAGCTTCATTTTTCTAAACAAAGTTAAATCACACCAACATGTGGAACGTTATTATTTTCTATGAATTAATGATGTTATTTTTTCAAGCTTTACCTTTTGAATCAATTCACCATGTCTTGATATTTGTAACATGCCCACTCCTAAGCACAGGTGGTCTTTTAAACAACAGTACTTATACAATCAGTATATAAAATACTTCTAGGCAAGTTAAATATTGTGCTAGAGCAATAACTGTCTATCAGTCTGTGTATCAGAGGCTGGACAGGGCTCTGAACAACCTGCAAGGTGTCCCTGTCCATGGCAGGGGGTTGGAACGAGGAGATCTTTAAGATCCCTTCCAACCCAGACCATTCTATGATTCTGTTTGTCCCCATTCCTGCTGAAATAACCAGGTACCAACAGTACAATACAAATCAAAAGCACTTTGAGGCTGTGACTAGAGGCAGAAATAAATAAATCTGAATGTGGAGTAATTTTTCTTCATTGACTGCATGATGGGTTAACATGGAACTAGAGGCCAAGTTAGGAGGGATAAACTTCATGTTGTGAGACCATCACTGACAAAACCAGGAGTACTTTTCTGTTTCTTGTTTACCAAGAGGAGTTCTAAATTGGCAACTGGAGAAAGTGCTCCTGATATGGCTTCTCTGAGTAGTACTTTAATAAAACTGCAGCCCTGCCTCATGGTTTGCAGGATGTGGAGCCAATCTGTGCCTGCAAAGCAAATAACCAGGTATTTTTTCATATAATATTACTGAGATGTTTATTAACTATTAAAAGTAGAAGACTAAAACCTGAATTCGGACCTTGACCAGATTAATTTTGCTTGCTAAAATATGGCAATGTAACTGATGTTTTATTTCCTCCTTAGAAAATAAAATATTTAGTTCACTTTTAACAGGGGAAAAAAAAAAAAAAGAAGAAAAAAATGAATCCAAGAAAAAGTCCTGAAAAGAAACCTGCAAACCTTAAAGGGCATTGATCAGCTCCTTCTCCCCCATGAACACATGCATGAGAGAAAGCTTTTAAAGTGCCCTTATTGTCAGGATACTGACCTTGTTTAAGAAAGAAAATGACATCTTTGTGTTCTGCATTTATTCCCTAACTGGGTAAGTTCCATCCAAAAACAGGGGGAAAGAAAGAAAAAAGACCAAAACCAAAAGCACTTTTTTTGAGATTTATGATACTTAGACTATATTGCTTATAAAAAGATGGAAGACCCCACAATTATGTGCATTACTTTTACAGAGAAAAGTGTTTACAAAGTCTAGGGAAAAGGAAAAAAAAACTTCAGCCAACCTCAGGGTTTAAAAGCCTTTTTCAAGATACCTTTTTTCTCTCCAAGGTGCTGAGCTGGAGTCGATAAAAGACCTCTCTTTGAGAATAAAATGCAAAAAGTCAAAACAGTTTTCCATTTTAGAGGAAGCCTTTCAGTGTGTTTGCCACCATTTTAATGAGTTCTTCCCCTCTCTGGGTAGTCGATATAGGAACATTAACCATATTCTAAGCAAGATAAAAACCAAAAAAAAAGAAAAGTTATTTGGGCTGGTGTTTAAAGACTGCAAAATTCTTGATAAAATTTGGCTAAAAGGCACTGAAATAAAATCTGTGAGGCAATGGCACACATGACAAATATATAAGTATCTAAAGGAAGGGTGTTGGAGGATGGACCAGGCTCTGCTCTGTGGGATCCAGCAATGGCAGAAGAGGAACAGGAAGGAATGCCTGATGCCCAGGAATTTCCATGTGAACAGGAGGGAAAAATTCTTTCCTGTGCAGTGACCGAGCACTGAACAGATTGTCCAGAGAGACTGTGGAGTCTCCCTCACTGGAGATATTCCAGAACTGTCTGGACACAGTCCTGTTCCCTGTGCTCTGGGATGAGCCT
The DNA here is from genome assembly GCA_013399945.1 of Ploceus nigricollis. Taxonomy (NCBI): domain Eukaryota; kingdom Metazoa; phylum Chordata; class Aves; order Passeriformes; family Ploceidae; genus Ploceus; species Ploceus nigricollis. The sequence goes on from VXBC01012407.1 coordinate 18,732, forward strand.
GCTGGAGCAGGGAGGTGGGACCAGATATGAGCCCCTTGGTCCCTTCCAACCTGCCCCATCCTCTGAGTCTGTGATTCTGTGATGTGGAGCCACTTGGAGAGTGAGAAACCAAAAGAAGATGGAGAGGTTCTGTAGATGGAAATATCACTTGCAACTCGAATATGGCCTAGATTTTTTCTTCGAAGTCCATAGATCAGGGAGGTTGAGCTGGTGCAGCATGTAACTCAGCTTGCAGGGAAGAGGGCCCAAACAGGTAATTTTGCTAATGAAATTATGAGGGGAAATCACCCAGGTCAGCCTTGACAGGTTCACACCTGTTTTGAAGCTCAGCTCATTTGTTGGACCTAATTATCATTTTAGGTCCCTTCCAGCTGAACTATTCTGCTCCATTGGAATCAATGTGGCATACATGACATGGCATATGAAAGGAAAACAGAAAAATGAAAAAAAAAAAGAAAAAAAGGTAGTGAGATATTTCATGCTCTCAGATAATTAATTGAATTTAATAAAGGTACACAAATATATATCTATCCCCAGTGGTCCTTTCCTAAACACTAGCAAGCAGATTCCTTCTAAGCATCTTGTAGTTTTTAGGAAATGTCTGCAAGGGATGCAGCTGTTTCTAATTCACCATCAGATTTCTATAAAAATGACTAAGATGAAAATAGAGTGCAACTCATTAAAACTCAAGGATAAATTAAAAGAGGCTGAATTAAAAGCTTCCCTATAACAAAACACAAAGAACCAGGGATCACAGTGTTTCTTTGAAGTATAGATGGTGGTAGAGAGACCACTACTGCATAGGACAATGAATTTCCAACACCTTAAGTTACTCATTACCAAGAAATGCATGAACTGGAATAACAACTGTTGGAGATTAAGAATGTTGAGCCAGCAGATGTCATCTATCATCTTTCTGCCAACAAATGCTGAATTCACCACCTCCATTTGTGATACAGGATGTAGGAGACCAAAGCAAATACCTGTTGTCAACACCTGGAACTAAAAAGACCACCTGCCAGGATTGATTGGCATGACTTGCCTTTAACAAAAGCTGCCTCAAAAAATCTACAGGACAGAGACAGACAGGCAGAGTTCAGAAGGAACTTAAATAGCACCACATGCTCCCCACGATGGCTTTATCTGAGCCCTGCTCAAAGCTACCTCCCCTTACTTTTTAATTCACAACTTACTGATGTCTTCAGAAGTGGAAAAAGAAAGGAGGAGAAGAAAGGAAATAGCTTTCCCTCTGCTTTCTGCAATGATAACACACAGTCTGTTTGGCTTTGGTTGTGGGTAATGGTAGCTGTACTTTCAGATTGATGATTTGGTCCTATTGTCTGGACAAATACTGACAGACATTTCACACAAACATGGGTTTGGGTTGAAGACTACAGTGTCTAGAAAAAAAAATGTTGTATTTAGGGGTCTGACAGTCTTGCAGTGGTCATGTCCATGCCTAAGCTTTTTCCACAAAATGTTTTATGGAAGATGTTTCTGCCAAAAAAACCACTCTAAGAGCCCCTGCCTTTCAACAGCAGAGTGGCTGCCAGTTCCCTTGTCCTGTTTTCTGTTGTCTGCAAGACAGCAAGGCAATGAGTGAACTTGCAGCCTGACACCTCCTGCCTCCCACTGAGGTGTGCCTCTGAGTGCCACAGCTCCCACTCCTGACCCTGCTGCATGCCATTACAAATCTGCTCACCACAGATCTGTGGTGCTCATTCCACAGCCTGCTGAACCCTGAAATGTCATTAAATCCATGTATGGCAGCAAGTGCATCAAGGACAGCATATTTAATTTCCTGCTGGCTGCAGCCTGGCATTTTCTGTGTTTATGAAAATTGCTGCCATATAGTACTAGTTGCTTCTTTAAATTCCTAGACTTGATGCAAATAATGAAGGAAAAGGACAATGTGTCTGTCTAGGGATTGCTGAAACTGAAGAGAATGGGAGCTACTGATGAAAAAAAGAGGTTTTGATAAACATTCTCTTAAAGTCAAGTTGTTTGAGAACCAGTGGGGAAAGACACCTCTGCAGATGACCATCAGGCTGCCTACAGCTGCCAAAAAAACATAATGAGGAGATACTTGAGTCTTTATCCAATGGTGACAATAAAGGTGGGGCTCCCAGTAAACCAGAATGTAACAAATAAACATTGGCCTTGGACTTCCTTATGATGGTGTACAAAATTGTACAACTACCAGCCATCCTAAAGTGTCCAGTTCTTATCTTTCCTTGAATGAAAAGGGAAATGAGAGAAGCTGAGAAGGAAATAAAATTACTGGAAAGGGACAAGGAGATCTCTTTTTGCAGAAGAGATCCAAAAGATCTCTTTGGTGTTGTCCTGTGTTTCATTTGTTAGGATTAGAATAATTATAAATGGGTCTGTAATGTGCTGGGCCTGGATTCATTAATTTAAAATGAGTCATGGGGTAACATCTCATGAAATGTAATAAACAAAAACTGTGCAGAAATTTGGCTGGCGGAACCCTACTAAAAGATATTTTTTAAAAAACAATTTCAGAGAATACATATCTTAGTTTGTTAATTTACTGATTCAATGCTTCTTTCAATGTTTATCCTAACAAGATCATACAACAGACTTCTACAGAAGCTTTCCCAGAGCTCAATGACACTGAGCTCATCTCTTTGAAAGAAGGCCTGCACTATATTTCTTCTGCTAAATACTCTGTATAGGAAGATGATCACTGCATACATGTGTTTGTTTAGCAGAATCCCAGGTAGCTGGGAAAAAAATTAAAACTCAAAAAAATAAAATGTTAAGCAACTGGTGGAAAGACTTTTCTAATGAACAGTGACATTCCACATTGAAATGCAAGTGTCTACTAAGCCTTGTGACATCTATTACCAGTTTTCTTTTGTTATCTGGAGCATGTCATGGAATGTTATGTGTCATTTAGGTACCTTTCAGGCCTTGCCTCAGTGCTGCAACCTAAGGAAAGGTGCCACTGGTATTTATATTTCCCATGATAAACTTCATTGGGTAATCAGATGTTTCTGTGGGAAATGCCTTGGCTTTGCTGAACTGGCTATGCTTACCTAGAGGAACTTTCCAAAAAAGACTCAAGTTCAAGGAGAAAATATTAATTCTACTCAGTTACTTCAGGGATTTATATTGTTGAACTTCCTCAGAATAAAGCCTGTTAGTAAGATTGCAACCAATTCAAATAATTTAAAATAATACAGAGTCAAAATAAATAGATAGAAGAGCCCATTGATTAGATCACTCATGTGGAAGGCAGATGACCTGGTTTGCACTTTTCTCAAGCTATGGGGTGGTTATTACAGCACTTTCCACAGAATATTCTCATTACTGTAACAATCCATAGACAGATCTTTAAATGTTTGCTCCATCACCACTGCTCAAGACTGGCAAGATTCACAGAGCCAAAAGGAGGGAATGTGCAGTTCAGGCATTTGGCTGGAAGTAGGAAGATCTTGTATCTTCCTTTTGCAATGTTTATTGTTTGTAGAAAATAACTATCCAAAGAAAAAGAAACTTTAGTTTTTGATTATTTTCCATCTGGCTCAGAACCTTATATTGTAATGTGGACACTTAATTCTGCTTCCTCCTGCCTGATTGTTCAGTTGCTCACGTTAACACCCAAATCCCTGTGTCAAACACCTCAGTTCATGGGTGAAAAACTCGGGATGAATTTCCTTCCCTGCAGCCCTGCATCCAAAATCTGTTTGGCTTGCAAAGTTTTTGGGAAGTGATGTTTTCTTGCTAGGTACTTTTAGAGCCAAATACATGCTGTAAGTGGACTGCCATAGTCTGAGGGAAATGTAAATAATATAACCAGAACATGTTACTGATATCCATACAAGCCATTATTTATTTGAGAGAGGAATTTCAGCCTTTTTCTCATGATCTGCATGGGGTTTTTTTCCTCTTCAAAATAATTTGAATTTCCAAGCAAATAAATTCAGTGCTTCTGTGCAGAGAATTTTTTAACAAATCCTAAGATTATATTGGCAGGCTTACAGTATCTAGCAACCATTTTTATTATTATTCTTTTTTTACTTACATCCACACTGAGGAATACACTGAACTCCAATGGATATGTTTTATGGATCTCCACACAAAAAATAAAGAAAAGAAGAAGAAAAAAAAGCATAAGATAGAGCCCCAGCGAAAGAAATGAAAACATTTTCCTTTCAAAGCTTTCCTTTGCTTGCTAGGAAAATATTTATGAAATGCAGTTTAATGCATTTGCTGAAAATTAACACAGAGATGCATTTGCAGCTAATTAACCTATTCTCAAAGAAAGCAATTGGGAAATGCTTGATTAATGTTTAAGGCATAAGATACACACAAAAAATGTAGGCAAAACTTCATCATGGCACCCAGGAGATCACTGTGTGACACAATCTAGAGTCTGTGTGTAGCTCACTCTCCACAGGAACTAATTTTGAAGCGCCAGAATGCTGTGAATTGTCTGTAAAACACTGTAGAAGAAGCTCAGCGTAGAACAGAAGGCATGCTTTCCCTAGGAAGAATGCTGATAAAATTTTAATGAAGTAACATGTTGTCATGGGGATTTGTTGCTATTCATTAATTCATTGTGCTTTTCCCCTATAGTTTTGCTGAAGTTGAGTGACAAATTGTCAAGTAGCAGTCTTAGAGGTTTAAAGTTTCTCATTGATAATCCAACTTTACTGCAAATAGTTTTAAAGTATCCACTGTTTATGGAATAAGCCTTCTGAGGTGCTGGAGTTGGACTCATCCATGTGGGGAGAGTGGGCTCTGTTTACTTGATTCCCTCAACCACCTCACTATCAGTAACTGAAAAATCCACCTCCCAGGCACAGGTCCTACCACATCTGAATATTTCCAGACATGATCATATTATCAGCATGCCCATCTTTAAAAAAACAAAACAATAGCCCTGAAAAATGTATGTCCTTCCCACCAAGGGTGGGGTGAAGACTCTGGCCTAAAGCCTGAGAAGGGCAATGAAGTTGGGGCAAGGTCTGGAGCACAAGTCCGATGAGGAGCAGCTGAGGGAGCTGGGGGGGGTCAGCCTGGAGAAAATGAGGTTCAGGGGGGATCTTCTGGCTCTGCACAACTCCCTGACAGGAGGTGACAGCCAGGTGGGGGTGGGGCTCTGCTCCCAGGGAACAGGGACAGGACCGTCGGAAATGACCTTGAGTTGTGCCAGGGGAGGTTTAGATCAGATATTAGGGAAAATTTATTCAGGGAAAGTGTTGTCAAGCTTTAGAACAGGTGGAGCCACCACCTCTAGAGGCAATTACAAGCTCTGTAGATGTGGCACCTGGGGACATGGTTTAGTGGTGGACTTGGTGGTGGTGCTGGAGGAACTGTTGGATCGATGATCTTAGGGGGCTTTTCCATGATTCTATGGTATTGCTTCTCCCAAAGCAAAAAATAATTTTATCCTCTTGTCCAGGCACTTGGGTGTGAGATCTATGGGGATTCTGTTGTATTTTTTTTTTTTCTCACAGGGGCTTTATCAATGCAACCACCATCAGGATGTGAAGTATCTATGGAATTTACAAGAAGTACATAAACCCCCCATACAAAGGTTTTCTTGACTGACATTTCAATAGCAGGGATCATATTCAAACCCTAAAATGGTGAGATGCATGGGAAAAAAGAAGTCAGTGGGCTTCGTTTGAGAAAAGATGTTAACTCATTTATGGTTTTGGCTCTTGAGAACTGAGTGCTGTTTCCGTACTCAATTTGTGCTTCCACATCAGACCATGTCTTCTGTCTTAATCTTTGCAAATATCCACAGCACAAACTTTTATAATTTTTTATTCAACATAACATTTTTGTACCTGAAAAGTTACCCTAAGGTACCTGAATGCTACAGAGAATGACAATCAGCTTCCACTGGTGTCAGTTGGATCAATTGTTTCTCATTTAAGCTACTCCAAAGTTTCAGGGGTTTGGGTTTTTTTTCTTTTTTTCTATACAGGGCAAATACTTTCAAGGTTTTTCAGGAAGAGGATGGTCTAAATTTTGCACAATGAGGTGATGTTCACATAGCAACACATTGCTAAAGTATAATATTTTCCAGGACTGGCTTCCTGCTGTTTTCCAGATTTGCTGACAATTCTGCAATGGAAATAGTTAGAGTGTAATATCAGACATGATCATGACAAGTCCTGGCCTCCAGATTTTAATTTCCCACTAATATAGCTGAAAATGAAGGTGATGATTTTAAACAGACATTTTGAGACATCTCTGTTTACCCAGACTTCCCTAATTATCAGCAGTGAATGTGGATATTTAGTCAGTAAGGGATATGTAGGAGACAAAATTACTTCATGAACAGCATGATCTTTGTTTAATTGTTCTAATGGATGCACACATGGCTTTGAAACTACATCTACAACTGGAAGAATTTTTCCTTCAGAAGATTGTAAAAAAATTTCTCCTTGCCAATTCCATACCAGTGTCAAGAATAAATCGTCCTACCCACCACAAGATTAAAATTGTTCAGTCTACCAGAAACAGTCTTAAAACTATCTCTTAAATTATTAAATTTCATATCAGCTGTGTTTTATCAGAGTTCACCCCTATACTGTGTTGGCTGGAGAGGGGCCTTTCACAAGGGCAGTGATAAAGCACGGGCAAATGGCTTCAAACTTACAGAGGGCAGTCTAGAGGCTTGATAGGATGAAGAAATTCTTCCCTCTGAGGATGGAGAGGCCTTGGCACAGGTTGTCCAGAGAAGCTGTGGCTGCTTCATCCCTGGAAGTGTTCAAGGGCAAGTTGGAAGCCAAGGAAATTCAGGCATCTCATACCCTGTGCTTTTCCGCAGAGCTTTCAAGTGGTAGAAAATTTGAACCAGTTACTGCTGAGGCTGTGTCATGTCTAAACTCAGAACTAAAGGTGTAGCAGGCCATCATTGCTACCCATTCTATCATCCAGTTCTGCTGGTTGTGCCTGTGGCTTACTTGGAAACAGGATGACTCCAGAGGTTTAGCTTGTCTCTGTTGCTTCATCTTTTCTGACATAATTTCTCACTTCAATGTGGTTTGAGTAAACGTGTGATTGAGAAGAGGTAAGAAAAAATAGACTAAAAGAATGAAGCAATTGAGATTATAGGTCTACTTATGAGGACTTGTGGAGCCAAAAATTTACACTCTGAGTTGGCTGAATCAGTGTAATCGTAGATCAGTGTAACTTTATACCAAGTGAGAATCCAGGGCAGAGCCTGCTTTGTTAATGTTAAGTGGGGAGTTAAGCCAAATTATCCTGTTACACACTGGATCAGAATCAAGCCTCTTGTGATCTTCCACCTAGATTTTCCTTGCTGTCTAACCTTCTGCATCTAAATCTCCTTTTAAACACACTTGTCTTTCATTCCAGTAGGACCTTAGCATAATTTGCACTTTAATTCTACCTTTTGCTAAATGATCTTAATGTCCTTTACAGGAATTAATTGATTAAGGCTCTGCCTGCTCTTAAGAGTGCATGCTTTCATCCTCAGTTTATCCGGGGGGATATTGAAACATATCCAAGTCAAGTAACAAGCTCAAGGTCACAGGAGGGGAGTGAACAAAACTGGGAATCAAACCTCCACGCCTGGATCTGCCGAGCTGCAATCCCTGCACTCAGTTCTGCTCATCACCCTGTGTGTGCAGGCAGGTCTGGATCCAGCAAGTTTTAGTGAAGCCTTGCAGTGAGATGTAATTAATTTGTTACGAATGCCTATAAATAAAATAAATGCTGAAATGATCCACACTTCTCTGTTGTCAAAATCATCCCCATCTCTTGCAATCCCTACTCACTGGCTGCTGACATTATTTCTTGGTTATTGGATGACAGTTCAGTGCCTTGAGTGTTCCTCTCGCTGTAGGGTTAGTAGGATAATTGACAAACCACAGGGACCAGATCCCTGGATTAGGATGACCGGACTGTCAAAACAGCCATGACAAACTCTCACATCAACTTCTACTGCAAGTCAAGTCTATGAGGAAAAAATGCACCTTGGCAGAGCCAGAAGGGAAGTCTTTAGTTTAAATCTTTTCCCACTGCACAAAAAGCTACAGCAAGGGGGAGGAGAGAGCATGGATCTTTGTGTTTAATTCATAGAAAACTCTGTTCCAGCAAGTCACTATTAATTAGAGTACTTGAGTAAACATTTTGGGGTCCTATTGTGTTTGCTTAATGTGTTTACTGGAATGCATGACAGATGTCACTTCTGTTTCTTATTAGAGACTGACAAATGACTGTAGAGTCTGTGTGTGTGTAGCCCTCAAGAACACCCACACACAAACAAATCAATTTATTTTGCAAGGTGAATATTAGCATCTAAAAGTCGTGGGTACTATTTAAATTAGTTACTGTCTACATAGGAACTTTTGAAATTTAAAGCATTATAGAAATACTGTTACTAGTATTACTGAATAATATCTTCAGGGCTTTTTCTTTTTTGCAGTTAAATTTTAAAAAAGAACACTTGAAACAATAGTCAAATCATTTGCTTTACTTCATGTCACTTTTAACATGTCTCTTAGACTTTCAGAAATTCAGTCACACGTCTTTGAAATGACAGCTAGAGTGGCATCTGTTTGTAAAGAAAGAGAAGTGTTCTCTGTATGAAAATCTATATTGCAAAATGTTGAAAGAAAATTAAAATGCAAATACAGAAGAAGGTTATTTACTTCATTCTGCAACTAACACATGGGATCGGGGCACCTAGGATTAGAAATATTCAATTGTTTTTAAAATATAAAACTTGAAAATTATTCTTCATGCTTCACTTGGGCTTTGGAGTATGATCAAATGGGTTTAGAATAGCTAATCAGTTTTTGGGGAGTTTATTTTATTGAGAGTCACGTTTAAGAAAGAAAAGTGAAATTAGAAAAGAAGATTCCACAAACTGTTTTACTTAATGTCATAGAATGCAAAAGAAGAGCTAAAAGTCATAGTATTGAGGATGAAAACCTAGAGATAGGAGGGAACCAACGTAGGAGGAAATGACATTTTCTGCATGAAAACTGAAATTACAATTTTGGCTTGCATTTTTCAGAATTTTGTGGCTTTTTAAATTTTTTTCTCTGTGAGGCACCAAGTTTTCTGGTGGGGGAAACGATTTACATCCTGAAGCTGACTGTTGTCATTCAGATGTGAAATGCCCTCAGATTTGTGGAGACACACAGTTTGAATTAAAGATTCTTCTTTATAATGTTGTCGTGGTTTTTTTTAACTGCAGAATCAATTCCAGTCATGGGACTCTTTAAAGTAGGTTCCTGGTCTATCCTTTGATTAAAGAAAGTACATAGACATGTGCACCAACAGGTTTATTCATGTGGTTCCAGGAAAATCTTCAGAGAAGAAACAGAAGTGGAATTTTGTTTATTTATTTTCCCCCACGGTGCATAAAGTAAGCACTAAATACATCTAGACATTTTTAAAATATGCTGATATATGGCCAAATGACTCTTTAGCTGCTGATAGGATTTAGGAATGAAAACCAACATGAGGCACCCCAGTTAACCCACCCATCATCTAGAATTGCTCTTACCAGTCCTGATCTGAATGAAATTTCATTTGCTCCAGGGAAAGTTTGCTGAAGTTCTGTGTTGGAGGAGTCAAATCTCCATTGCTGAGAGAGCCAAATAAAAAGTTTATTTTTGGCCTTAGGCCAGTCCTGCTTGTTACCTGTGAAACTCAGTGTCAGTGGGAGGTTAGAACAAAACCTTTCTTTGACCAGCCTGCTGATTCTTTCACTCACATTGTTCTTCTCCATGGGGTCAAGCAAATTTGGCAGTAGGGGAGAAGAGTCAGCAGTGTGTTCTTGTGGTTTCATGTTGTGCCAGCTGGGTCTTTGCTTACAGGAGGCACAGAGAAGTTTTCATATTATGCCTTGATCATAGAATCACAGAATCACAGAATAGTTTGGGTTGAAGGGATCTTAAACCTCATCCAGTTCCAGCCCCCTGCCATGGTGGAGACACCTTCCACTAGACCAGGTTGCTCCAAGTCCCTTCCAGCCTGGTCTTGAACACTTCCAGGGATGGAGAGTCCACAACCTCTCTAAGTTTAGTTTTGTTTAGATTATTTATCAATTTTTAGCTCTGGTGTTTTAATTTCTGTGTGCCTGATACTTCCTCAGCCAAGTTAACACCATTGTCACCTTCCAAATCACAGTGTTACCATATCAAAAATTAAAAGTTAAAACTGGTTTTTATTACTATTTTTTTAAAGTCATTCCAAGTGAAAAATCTGAAAGTTTCCTTTTGGAGATGATGACTTAGAAACATTGTTTTTGCAAACACTATTTTCTTTTTCTTTCTGTCCAAATTAAATCTGTGAAACTGAATTAAATGCATAAGACCTTTTGGTAATACTGACTGCACTTCTCACAACTCCACTGTAATATGAGATACTAAAAAAAGTATTTACAACATGAAACTTAAAATATCAGCAAGGATGTTCCAAACATATAATTTGAGCTTTGTAGCCTACTTCTATACTCTGATTCAACATTTCTGATATAAGTAAATGTATGTGATTGGGAAAATTATAGTGGTGCCGAATTCGTGTGGGATACAAGCACGTTTGCCACATAAAGGAATGACATTATTCAACGTGGTAGAATCTGCATCACTACAGTTTGAGTAAGTTTTCTGTAAAATGCTACAAGTCTTCCCCCAAAGAAAACATTGTGCTAGAAGCAATTTTTCAAACTTTTTTTTCTTTTTTCAACAGGCTTCTTCACTGCTGAGTTCCTAATATAACCCAAATTACAGTTTTTCATGTTGGACTTCATGCAGGGGTATCGCATATTTCTGATCTTGCTTGTTTTTTATGCAATTAGCAGCACATTTAGAGACTTACCTGGTAGCTGTCCAGGAAGACCAAGCTGATGGTCTTGCTGACATCCTAATTTCAGAGAATGACCAACCAGCAGTGCCACACACCCCAGCACTGGCTCAGCTGCTAATTGTTACACTGGTTCAACAAAGACCCTCAGATGCCTACAGCAGAAAGGAGATTACTTTCCCCATCTTTTTGGTAAGATAAAATTACCAAGATTTCTGAAAGCAGACGCAAAATCAGTGCAGTTGGTGAGTAATAAATGGGATGATATAACAAACAAGGTCTGAATAAGAATGTTTAATATGCTAAAAGCAAAAACACAGCAGAAGAGACTGAATTCCTCAGCCATTTTCATTTAAGAAACCCACATGGACCTTAAGAACCAGGGCTGAGTGCCTACGTGGTATAAATCAGGACAGTGTTATTCAATCTTGTGTTTCTGGAAGGAAGGAAAGAAAGAAGGAAGAAACATTAAGTGTGAAAATTATTTTCCACTTATAAAGTAGCCCTGTGTTTTTCAGAATTTATCCTTAAGTTTGAATCTCCTTTTTCATGGCATGACTTGGATTTCTAATCAAGAGCAAGCATTGAGAAGTGAGTCAGGAGCATCTCCTCCAGCTTCTGTTTCCCTCCCTGTCCTATATGAGCTGAAAACAGAGAGCTGAAATGGAGATGGATGCAGTTGAAAGTGGCTCAAGGTGCAATTTGTAACCCATAAGTAACCTGTCTGTATTCAGTGGCTGATCCAAAGGGGGGCATAAACTTGCAATTACGTACAGTTAAAGAAACTTTTAGCCCAGATAATGAAAAATCCAGTTTTTATTTGGTAATGGTTTGGGATAAATTGTGAGGTCAGCATTGTTTCTATGTCTGGTTCTTTTAGTGAGGCAAGATCCATAAACTTGAACTGTTAAAATCAGAGATCACGAACGTTTTCATCTTTCATTTGTGTCTTAGAATTGGGATCAGAATTATGTAGAGAAAAAGTAGTAACTGCACACACAGATTATATGTATTTATGAAAATAACAGTAGATGTGTCTGTTAAAGGAATTAGGAAAAAAAAATCAGTTCAAGATTGAAGCCTGAACACAGTGGAAGGTTCTGACTGTAGTTCCAGCAATAACAGGAACATGCTGAGATCTGTCAAGAAGCCAAACTGGGATGAATGAAGAGGTCCCCCCTGGGTACCCAATGGCAGCCCATAAGGCCTTGCCTTCAGCCTGGGTACTGTAGGCAGCATTTTGCCAGCCTTGCACGGGCTCTCAGGGACCTTGTCTAGCAGATATCAGTGGAAATTTTCCATTTGGATTCAATTACTTTCTAACAGAAGTCATAATGCTGGATTCACGAACTTCCAGCCCAACAGGGAGTCAGAGCCTAGATTCCTCAGGGTACAGGTCAGATGAATTTTCCACCTACCTGAGGTTTAAAATAATGTGACTTCAAGGTCAGATGAAGACATCTGTCTGAACCTGCTTCTGCTATTTGATTGCATTTATTAATAGCAACAATGCTTTTTCTGGATCCTTTCCAATTCTTGGATTCAGTACACGGCTGACACAGATCACACTTTGTGCAGTACTGAGAGGAGAGTTGTAAATGTGTGGCTTTTTTTCATGTTTACATTTATGCTGCCTCAGCCACACTCATTCTGGTGTTTACCACGTTTTACTGTGCTTGGTAATAAGTCACTGAGAAAGTGGTTACCTTTTTCATAGGATCACAGATAAACAGAATGGTTTGGGTTGAAAAGACCTTAAAGAGTGTCTTTTTCCAACATCTTCCCATGGGCAAGGACATTTTCCACTTGACCAGGTTGCTCAGGACCCCATCCAACCTGGAGCATGTACATGGGGATAATACAATTTCTTGTCCCTCAAAGAAGCTCAGCTTGGCCCAAAACATGAAGACTCTCTGGACCAACTGAGAAGAAAAGCCCTTGGTTGGCAGGGATTTTTGTGGTGCTGGATTTTTCTCCTTCTCCATACCTGTAAATTGTGTACACTCAATAAATTAAGAAATGCAGTCTGGGGTGGGCTCTGACAAAGCACAGCTCTGCCTAACCCAAGAAGAGACCCATTTGCAAAGGGATCTTCCTTGCTGCATCTTCCTCTAGTGACTTCCAAACAACAATATTTTAACTATTTTTACTGTTGAGATTGGCTTATTACAAGTCTGAGATACCAATGTTGGAAATATCCAGCAATGGAGAAGCAATATTTTCTATCAAAGATAGTGCAGCAAATTAAAAAGACATCTATCATTTAAAATAGCACCAACATGGGCATTTTTCTTCTCTGAAAATTTTCCATCTCTGCTGTTCCTCTTGCTCAGTGCCTGCAGTGTCTCAGTGCAGAGTCCACAAAAGCACAGGTGATCTCACTGCTCTCAGCAGAATTATTTTTAGTCAGAAGAATCATTTGCAGCAGCAAACTCTGAGCATTGCTTACAAGAAAATCCAGTCATAATTGAAAGGGTGTATGAAATTAAAACTTAAACCAGTAAGCAACACAAGGAAAAAGAAAAAAAGAAATCTAGTTGTGTTTATGCAATCTATATCTATTTATATCTAACTAAAGTTCTACACATTTTTATTTATATGTCTCCAAGCAGGTAATAATTAAGACAGATGCAGATGCCTGTGATACAAACCATTTTTGCTTGCTATTGTTTGTGCTGTATGCTCAGGAGCTTTAGTTATGTTTTGAACAACCAGTGAGTTAAAATTGCAAATACCTACAGATCTGAGCCTGCCTTGAGCAGCCTTTTTGGTTCTGATTCCTGACCTACTTTAGAGGGTTTATTTATTTTTTTGCTGAAGGTAGCACCCAGCTTTTCAAAACAAGATGCTGAGCTAGAGGAATATTTCTAAACAATAACTTAGTTTGAGAGCAGTCAGTAACTGTAGGCTGTGTAAGCTCTGGGAATGAAGGATTATATCAAACCAAGGACCATCAATTTTGTTTCTCTAGGTAAATACACAGTGACTTCAGTTGGATTGTAGGGGGAGAAATGCAGGCAGTGGAGGAGGAATGTAAGGATGAGGAGAGGGGTAGGGTCTAAAGTTTATAGGTATTGTATAAAGCAGAAGAGAAATTTATTCTTTGAGTGTACTATAATAAAAAAGAAATTTTTTTTTGTGTGCTGCAATGTTGCCGTGGTTGCATGTCCAGAGAAATCACATTATGTGACATTATGTAGAGCAGCTCCCCATGAGTGACTTCCACTTTCACTGAACTTTCTTCCATCACCTGTCATCTTAAAGCAGAGTGTGCATGACTCAGAAGTCAAAATCAATAGAAATAAGGAAAATGTAAGTCCTTTAGGCCCACTCACTGCTAGTTTCAATGGCAATCCAGCATCTGAGTGCTACAGTGACAGGATTTCAGAGAGACTTTCTGCAATAGTGGTGTAAAATAAAGTGCTATTATAGTTAATCTATAGTGCTCTGAAGAACGGGGTTTTGCATACAACACATTGATATGAATATGTGTTATTTAATTTAATATTTATCAGATTATATAGGGAAAATAGACCATCTCCAGCAAAAGCAAAATGCCTGTGGTTCTATAAAGGGGGAAAAATCTAACAGATTTCCAAATAAAAATTCAAATAGGCTTTAACTTTTACAGCTTTGAGTGCCAATAGGTAGATTAAAAGTTAGCTTGAAAAAATGCCTGAGGGAGCAAACAGTTGCTTAATGAGGATACATGGAGTGAAATTAAAATGCAGCCTTAATAAAGATAAATTCAAAATGTAATGTTAGCAAAGTCATATTATTTAAATCACATTCCCATCTATAAAGTGACTACATTTGGTCTATCTGGAAAAACAGAATGAAGAAAACATACACAAACCCTCTAATGATCTCCCAAATCTCAAAGGTTGACTTCAAAATTATGGAATAAGATTTAGCCCACAGAGAATATGAATGGTTACATACAGCGCAGAAAACCTCATTTCAACTTAGGAAATCTTCAAAGCTGTCTTCCCAAAAGGGCTGGATGTGCATGTTTTGGCTAGTGAGAAACAGATTAGTTTTGCTAAATATTAATAAGCCTTTCCTATATGCCTTAATACTTGTTATATTCTCATGCTGTTTTCCTCAGCAGTAAGAGTGTCTTATTGATCTGACACAGGTATTTCACTGCACACGCTGACACCGAACACACAGATGGTAAAAATAAGACCTGCCAGAGCTAAAGTTGACAGACATTTACTTCAGCAGCTGCAGGTACTTCATCAGGCACAGCTGTAATTCAGCTCAGCCTATGACCCCATCCTTTACAATACTGTTCTGGGATGCCCTGATATATTGTCCATGAGTTTCTCCCATCTGTGTCATAGAATCACAGAATACCCTGAGCTGGAAGGGACCCACCAGGATCATCAAATCCAACTCCTGGCCCTGCATAGACACCCCAACAATCCCCCCCTGTGCATCCCTGAGAGCAGTGCCCAAACACTCCCTGAGCTCTGGCAGCCTTGGGGCTGTAACCATTCCCTGGGAAGCCTTTTCAGTGCCCCAAAGCCCTCTGGGGGAAGAACCTTTCCCTGATATCCAACCTAAACCACCCCTGAAACAGCTTCATGGTGTCCCCCTTAGTCCTGTCACTGGTCACCAGAGAGAAGAGATGGGTGCTTGTCCTGCTGATGCCCCTCACAAGGAAGCTGCAGTCTTCTCTGGGACTGTGTAAGGTGGAAGTTCAGTGCAGGGTATCTCATTCAGTGATAACACAGTGGGTACACACAAGCCTGCCACACCCCGACAAATACCCCATTACACGGTGCAGCAAAATGTGCTCGGTGTATATGGAAAGTGGAAATGTTGAAAGGAAGTCTTCATCCTGCATTTGAAGTGACGTTTCTTATTTCACGAGCTGGTTGTAAGATCCAGACAAACCACTGAGAACAATTGGCTGTGTGGTAAAACACTCTCACAGAGCCGAGGCAGCTGCGAGTACAGCAGCGTGCACCGCTCTGAGTCTGATTAGAATTCTGGTGAACAAGCTCCTACAATTATGATTTGATTTTAATTAGTTTAGATATTAACAGAATAGGCCCCAGCAGTCTTTAAATGTCACTGAGTTTCCCAGAAGGCCAAGGGTGTCTCAGCCATCTTTCTTGCTTTGTCCAAAGGGCCTCCGGGAAACCAAGAAAAAGCCAAGAAATATCAAAGCCTCGAGTACACTGTGGTCACCCACACTAATCAGCATTGGGTCTGTCAAGCGTCTCTGTGACTCACATTACCAAACCTTTTAAAAGAAGCACATTTTAATAATTTCCTGAAATTACCCACTAAGGGCATATGTAACATTTACCACATTATTATATACACTGCACTGAGGTTCGTCAATCAAAACAGAGGGTAATGTGCATGTTTAAGCTACATCACAGAAGAGACTGTTGTTGTTGAGGGCTTTTCAAAACACATTGGTGCCAGTCTACTGGGGTGGCAATTAATTAGGAAGAAGGTGACCGGTGGCATTGTGCACTGGGAAAATATTGCCAGGTTGTCTTGGAGAGTGAAGCAGCTTTTTTTTCTTAGCTGAAGCAGTTGATTTGCTTTTGTGAAGCTCAGAGACTGAAGGGTCCTTGAGGAATCTGAAGGCCCTGACTGTTCAAGTCAGTCCTTTAGTTTTAAAAAGAGAAAGAACTGTACAGCTAAAAAAGTTAGAGCATAATTCTGTGGAGGGAATTTAGTAGAAAAAATACTGTGCCAAATATTATTTTTGCATGATGCAATTAAAATAAGTTTCTAGACTTTAAAATGGCCCCAGTAGATTACCGATCAGAAGGTTCAAGAAAACTAAGTGAAACTTAGCTCCAAACGTAACTGTCTGAAAGTACACTGAGGGTCAAAACTCTCCTTATTATGGGATGTCCAACCCCTGGAAGTGTTCAAGTCTCTGAGCAACCTGATCTAGTAGGTGGCATCACTGCTCATGGCAGGAAGATTGGAATTACATGATCTTTAAGGTCCCTTCCAACCTGAAATTTTCTGTGATTATATGATTCAATTACTATTAAAATCTGTTAGTAGATTCTGGCTCATATCAGTTGTCTAAACAAAGGAAATTGTGCTCTTTGAGTGAGTTAGAGTATTGAAGACTTTGGCTTGGAGATGGATCAAATCTCTGTTCTAGACAGGCATCTAAAGGCAAGACACTGTGCAGCACTGAAAATTACTGGGCTAAGTGAATTTAGTTGATATCATAACATCCAGCCTCTTCTCTACTGCACAGAATGTAACAATAATAACATAAACTTGGTGGTGTCCAGGACACAAATTCCCCAAGCACTAAATTTTTAGCCGCTCACTCTACATGTTGTTTAAGAGGCTGCAAGTCAGTGGACTACGAGCCACCTGTCAAATCAAGATTACTGAGACATACTAAATTCTGTAGACAATAACATGCCAAGGAATAAGACATTAATATAGTCTCTGTCCATCAAAATGATCAAGTGGAAGTAAGAGCTGACTTGACATGAGTTCAAGATAAAACTCTGAGTGCCAGCTCCTTACCTGACTTGTGAGCAGGAGCAAAGATGTTGGGTTCTGGGATTTCCCCCACCACTCAATGGATCCAGTCTGGAATCATCACTTTGACCCAGTCTGTGAACACTTGAACCGAGAGACATCACGATGGCAACAACCAAGCCTTGTTGCCAGGCCTACAGATAGTGAAATCTTTTTACACTTATCCTTTCCTTCTCTTTCTTAAATATTTTCAAGAGTGATATTTTTATGCTTTTATACTGTCGTATTACTATAGATAACAGCAACCAAAATGTCATTTTACCTGTTTTCCTGTACAACCAAATTGTTCTACAATAAGCCCTACATGTGTGTATTTACAAGCATGGATCATCCAGTGTTGTTTTACTGTATTAACAAAAGTCTGGGTCATCCTTGCCTCCTTTGACAGGTTGCAAGAGTGGCTCAGAAGGTTGGGCTCATGTTTGTAGCAGAGTCTGGCTCTTTGATTCTTATTCATTCAGTGTGGTTCTGCTGTCCCCACAGTGGGGTTCAGCCCTGGTGTGCAATGAAACAGTAGATTTGTGGGCTGCTCTCTCTGCCCTGAAGCAGTTTCTTAACTCTAAGTCACCACTAAAATTGTTAAAGTTGGAAAAGACCTCCAAGAACATCAAATCCAGTTGTTGACAACCACCATATTTACCATTAAACCTTGACCTCACATGTTATATCTGCATTTTTGAACTCTTTGAGGGATGGTGATTCCACTACTTGTCTGGGCTGTCTATTCCAAAGCTTTACTTTCCATGAAGAAAAAATTCCAGTATCTAATCTGTCGCCCTGATTTTCTAAGATCTTCTAGCCTTCTGATGTTTTTCATTCTTGTCGCAAACTTTCCCACACACTTTCTGTAAACAACTCAATTGTTTCGCATTCCTTCATAGAGGTGGAGAAAGTTGATGGATTGGTAGCTTGTCCAGTGTCATTGGAGAGGTGGCCCTTTCACGCTCCAATCCACTGTCACTTTTGTAAAACTATAAATAGTGAAGTCAGAAAAATGAAGTTCTCTCTTTTTCACCTTGCAGCTGCAGCGTTCACGCGTGTGTTTTCTCGTGGCCTATAGCGACACTAATCTAAACTTCCCCTGGTGCAACTTGAGGTCATTTCATTTCATTCTATCACTTGTCACCTGGGAGAAGAATGCTCCAAGCCTGATTCTTATAAAGGTCTGTAGTCTGTGAAGTTTAGCTGGGACTGTGCATGTGTCTGCTTTCACATGTTCATCTGTTTCTCCCTAATGACTTGTTAACATATTTGTCATTGTCAACAACTCTTCCAATGACATCAAATTCCAAGGAATATTACAGGCTAGCTTAGTAAAGGAGAAAAAATATTTTCTTATAATTCCATCACGAGACAGCTGCAATATAAACTCAACACATGATTATTAGAGAATCACTGTAGAAGGGGCACTGTGTAGCTTAGGAGTGGGAAAATCTCAGTGTTTGTATTAGAGATCAGAAAACTCATACTCTCACTTTAAAACTTAACAAACCAAGCTGCATTATTTCCAGTGGTTTGCAAAGCAATAGGTGGTGAAGAGGGTGAGCTAGTCCAGGTCAGATTTAGTATCCCAGTCACAGAATGTTTTGAATTGGAAAGAGCCTTAAAGACCACCTGGTTCCAACCCCCTGCCATGGGCAGGGTCTTCTTCCACTCCCCCAGGTTGCTCCAAGCCCCATCCAACTTGGCTTTGAACATTCCCAGGGATGGGGCAGCCACAGCTTCTTTGGGCAACATTCCAGTACTGCACCACCCTTCTGTGGTAAAGCTGTTCTGAGTAAACTGAGAATAAATATTTTTCTTTTGACTATTTCCTCCTGTATTTTAAGTGAAATTTTTTTTTTCTATTTTATGTATCAATACCTTGGATTTAACTGCTGTTCTACCCCAAAACTGATGAATTAGCTAAACTGCATTTATATACCTACATTTAATGGTCTAGATTTTGACCTGTTCTTACAGCATCAGCTTTACTTTTGATTTGTGAATGGAAAATGATGCCAGAAGATAATTAACCTGCACCACACAAGAACTGTGGTTCTTTATACCAAATCTTCTGGCCTACTTCCTTGTTCTTGCTCAGGGCTTCCTCTTTGTTTACACACAGGCCGGATTCTGGCTTGAGGCCTCACCCAGCTGATCAAGGGCTGTGCAGAGGTTTTTGTATCCTTTTGATTAGCTCAGGCAGGACTTGCATCAGAGTTGTCTCTGCCTTCTAGGACTCCCTGTACTTTGTTCTTCTTTCTGTGTATTCATGAAGCAGCATTCTCCAGACCTCAGGCTTTAGGAGGATGCTGCCATCCATCCGGCAGCCACATCTGTGTTATAAAACAACTGCAAAATGCCAAGGTAAAGCAGCTTCAGCTCTTCACCAGTTTTCCCCAAGTTATTTCTTCTCTTATTCCTCACCAACACTGAGCTCAGGGAATAGACAGCCCAAGTTCTGAACAGAGCAGGGAGCAAAGGTTGTTTGGATCTGTCTTTTCCTGGGGTTGAGAGGACACCTATGTGCATCCAGGAATAAACTGTCTTCACATGGCACTATTCAGTCACACAGGTGCCACCAAAATCCTGTGATTATCTATGTTCTGACTTCTAGTCAGGAATATTTCCTGCTGAAGCTACAGGACTGGTATGTCATGAGCAACAAAAAATCAGTTTTCGGCACAAGTCTTTCTTCTCTTGTTTCAGTCACTCTCAGCTTTTGTCTAAGTGAAGCTATTTCATAGAGGAAAAGCAACTGAGAAATGTTACATTAAAGAGCCTATCATTGACAGTGTTTTATATTTAATTACAGCTTTGATTCCTGTTTGAGAATAGCTATAAGGCATCTATTGTTTACAGTCACCTCTGTCTCATTAACAGCAGGAAAACTTTCTCTCTTTCATTTTTTTTCCACTAGCATTGTTTGCCACTGTGAAACAAACAGTGGATCAAGTCTGACAATTCTGAAAGTCTAACATATAACAGATATGTGTTTTTAAGGGATCATTCTTATTGTTTATTTTTAAGGGAGAAATCAGATATATGTTTAACCAGAATTTGGTTTACAAAGGAACAATTTCTTCTCCAGAAATTATCAAAATTTTTCATCCCCCTGGACAGAAGCTAAAAATACCATTCATGCAGACAATATAAAAACCAGAAAACTTGCCCCCTATATGACAGACACTTTATTTATTAAACAGAGACCACATCAATTATGTATAGCAGTTATACTTATGTCAACTATTTTGTTGCACAGGAAGATTTATACAGGGGTGGGAGGACAGCAGGAAAGTGTGAAAACAAAGAAAATGAATAGTTTCCTGGAAAAGGTTGAAAGATAGACAATCATTCCATTTTGACACATGTAAGCACAATAAAAAAGATACAAAGAGTTTAAGGGCTAACATGATTGTGAGAAATATAGGCATTTAAGAGGGCATTGATGCACAGCCACAGAAACATAACCACAGATAATGAAGCACCTGAAAATGCCCCTCTGAATATTTTCTGTGTAAAATGAGGCATTTATTTTCGTTTCACAACGGGGATACAGTCAACTATAAGCATTCATAACAGCAACTGTAAACACCTAATTAGAAACTGTGACAATGAGTTAAACGTTAAGAAACCACATCTGCTCCCCAAGTTATTGTCTGCTGCGAGAGTTCTCTCCTTCTGTACATGGCTAAACAAAAAGGGCCAGGGCTCCTCTCTGTCTGTAAGACCAGCTGGGAGGAGACAGCTTGTACCCATATGCTTAGACACTCTTCCTCCTGAAAACAGAGTGGCTGCATCCCACCAGCTGCCTGGAAATGGCTCCTGCATTGTGTGAACCCCTGAGCAGCATGCAGACATGCTGCTGGGTGGGTGGGTGCTGCTTAACAAGGACCAAAAACAGGGCTGGGAGCACTTAGGAGAGTCAGGATATTCACAGGATTGACAGGATGGTACCCAACCCCTTTCTATCTTATTGGCTGCTGGATAAATAGGGCCTGGGAAGTAAGAAATGGATGGAAGGGTCAGTTCAGGAGCTGTTTATATGTACAGGGAGCTGAGGGAGACACTGTAATACATTAATCAATCTAACCAATATGCAGGCAAGGGAGAGACAGTGGGGTCACCAGACAGCCCAAAGTGAACACCAGAACCCTGAAATACATTTTAGACCACAGACACAGAATCAAGGAATCATGAAATGGGCTGGCTTGGAAGGGATCTTCATCTTGCTCCCAGCTCCATCCATCCTGGCCTTGGACACTTCCAGGTATAATGCAGCCACAGCTTCTCTGGGCAACCTGTTACGGGGCCTCACCACCCTCACAGGGAAGAATTTCTTCCTAATATCTAGTCTAAATCTACCTTCTTTCAGCTTAAAGCCATTTTCCTGTGTCCTATCACTACATACGCTTGCAAAAAGTCCCTCCCCAGCTTTCTTGTAGGCCTCCTGTAGGTACTGGAATGTTCTCTGAGGTCTCCCTGGAGCCTTCTCTTCTCCAGGCTGAACAGCCCCAGGTCTCCCAGCCTGACTCAAGAGCAGAGGGGTTCCATCCCTTTGCTCTTCTTCAACACCCTGTCATGTCCAAAAGTTTAGAAATAGAATACAAAATCTTTTATTCTCCCCTTTCTCAAGTCAACATGTTGAGAAATACGTTCTATATATGCCAACACCACGGAATGAGAATTGGACATGAATCATGGCATGAACCCTTATTCTAGACTACAAAACTTGGTGGAGTCAATCTGTCCTCTCCAGTGATTTCTGCCACATGACATCATTAGTGGTTGGAAAATGTTCCTTCCAGCCTCTTCCCCCTTCCAGACCCACAAAACCAGTGAGCTGAAAAATGTCATTCTTTTGTCCTCACCTTTCTTTTCCTGTATGGCTCTTGTTTTCTCAGCCTCATCTTCCCACACACTGTACTATGAATACTATAGGTATATTAAGAGTCAACAAGTGTATTTATATAAGTTACAAAGATTCTTGTTCATCCAAAGCAGCAGGCATGCGAACCTCATAGTGATTTTCCTTCTTTTCTTGTGCAGAAGTAGGAGTTTGACTGACTCACACCTTTATCAGAATTCAGTCATAATGTGTCTCTGTGTTTCCTTAAGGGACCTTTAGCTATCCCTTTCCTTTGGATGCCTATTAAGAGTGTTTTTCCTGGGTCTCTCTCTGTGAAAATTGCATCTGTGGGTTGCAGTGCCCTACTTTGCAGCTACAAGAGCATCAATCCCAGGTACCCACAAATAAAAGGAAAACCAAGAAATGTTTAAACTGCTCTTCTCTGTCCCTCAGCTAGACCTTTCCTTGCAAAGGGGCAATGGGAATACTTATTTTTCCAGTGTTACACTGTCAGAAGGAACACTCAGGCAGCACGCAGTGTTACTGCTGCTTATAAAAGCCTTTATTCACAGATGAGGGGTGTGGGGTTTTATTCCTTTCTTCTTTCCTTCTTTTTTTTTTTTTTTTCCATTTTGTATTTAGGGTCTTATTATTCTTTGCTATGGTGCAGCAAAGCCTCACAAAGAATTACAGCCATAATCATCTGAAGCAGTCAAAATATCCAGATAGCATGTGCTAAGTAAGGCAGGATAAATCCAGCAGGGTTGAGCTAGCAAAGGGCTCAGTGGATTAGGTTCGAAGCTTGGTTCTCAGGGGTTGGAAAGTGAACAAACACCTGGCACCTTCTTTGGAAATTGAAAAAAAGAAAAGAACAAATGAAAGGGAAATGTAACCTCCTGTCTCAATGTTCCCTTCTCCACATCACATCTCTGACTTCACAGGCTAATTGGCTTCCCTGAAAACTTTCTTAAAGCAGTTCCTCTTTGTATAACTTCACCCCACACAGAAACTTTTTTTTTTTTTGCTTTCAGGATGGACTGGGAGGAAGGTGATGAGGAATCTGTAAAGGCAATGAAGTTCATGGAAGACTGTCCTCCAGCTACTCAGCCACACAGCCAGCTTCCCTTGGTCGTTATTGGTTCTTTCATGTCATTGTGGTATCAATAAATTGAGGAAAAAATTACTTCCAACCTTTGCTGTGTTGAGTTTGAACTCAGAGACTATAGAGATTTTCAGTGGTATGAGAACTATGCCAGTAAATACTACAAGAAAATATATGAAACTGATCCTTCTGTGAGGAATGGAGAGGGCACTGTCCACCAGTATTACTCTGGGGAAAAAGGCAGGGAGGTTATGTTTATATGTGTCACTCCATAATTTTAAGATTTTTTTGGTATTTCTGTTGAAATTATATTAACTTTCTCAGATGGCTTTAGGAATAGCTATTGTTTCAAAATTTGACGCAGTGCATCAAAATTTTTCCAATGGTGTTTTTAGTGTGGGGATGGCTGCCTGTAAAGACCCACACACATAAAAACCAGTTTTCTTGCTTGGTGGATAGAAATAAGTGTTTTCTGACTGAATGTGTCCTTGCTGAAGTGACAAACCTGACCTGGGTAACAAGAGAAGACATGAGAGAGCTCAGCTGTAGGTGAGGGCTCTGGTGATACCTGAGTCCATGGGCTTTGCACACCCTTTTTCCTCTCTTTTTTGTCTCCTGGAAGGGAACACTCTCACAAGTTCCAAATTGCCCATCAGACCTGTAAAGGAAGCATCATTGTCTACAAAACTTTTCACCTATTTTAAGCATTTCAACATATTTATTCCAATTAAACAACAACAACAACAACAACAACAATAAAAACCAAAAAAATAAACAAACAAACAAACAAAACCCAAAAAAAAACCCCCAAAAAACCCAAACAAGTCCTCCTCCATTATAAGAATCATTAAGGGTGTGAGAACAAGTAAAACCAGAAGTGGTATTTTAAAAAATAATAGCCTTCTTTTCCCTTGGAGCATAGCTAAAAAACAAGGAATACTCCATCCAGGCTTTGTCTCTTTTGCTCTTTGAGGAAGTTCAACATGGACTTGGGAAAACACATTCCCAGAATTCCAAATATTCTTTCACTGATAAGTATCTCCAAGCTCATGGTACTTTGCTTACTCACAGTGCTGCCACTAAAGATGTGGAAGATGAACCCAATTCTAAAGTTGAGGACTGCCTATTACAAATCCCCCTCAAAAGATACAGGAGATATTTGAGACAAAATTTTTTTAGTGGGAAGAGCAGCAAAACTTAAACGAACAAAGCCAGACAGTAATTCCACCTTTAATTCAACTACTACTTATAAATCTCCTCTGATTAAAGATAATTCCAGCATTTTAAAGATCAAAGTCTTGCTGGCTGCTTGATTGCTTTCTAAATTCTGATTTTATATTCTACTAAACTATACACCATGAAAAAAATAAAGGAGAAATCACATGTACTACGCTGAGAAATCCTATTTCATTTAATGGTTGGAGATGAGAATTGCCTTCAGAATTCTTCCATTGCAAAGGTCTATCTCATATTACCAATGACAGAATAGAGTTTTCAGTCAAGAATTTGCACAATAAAAATTTTTGAGGGAGGGATACTATGAGAAGTGTTTTGGGGTGCTTTTTATAATTTGAGATAATTTAAAGAGGCTAACAAGCCCCTGAAAATGAGGACCTATTGAGATGTCACATCAGAAAACTCCACCTATATTTGAAAATTTCATCTGTGAATATTTGAGGGCTGTTTTTTGGAAAAAAATAAACTAATTCCAGAACTTTGCCATACCGTTTTCATTACCCTGCTGTACAATACTGTGAATATTTTCAAGCTTTTCCCTTTTTCTTTATCGCAAAAGTTTTAGGAAGTTTATATAAATTAATAAAATCCTGGGCTCTATGAAGCCAATCTTGCTTTGAACAAGCTTTTATTGATCTTTCAGGTAAATCTACTGTGAATGTTATGAGCCAAACCCAGATCACCAGCTTCAAACAGAATTGGCGGTACCTGTAGAGAGTTTTCCCTGGCAGACAAGCTTTCACTAAAGCCAGCAGAGCAGAGGTGAGGATAAAAAACTTGCTTAATTAACATTTCAGATGTATCACAGGTTGAGTGATTTAAGGTAGCTTAAACTATCCCAGTTGTCTTGTGGAGGATGTCATTTTTATAGGGGACAGAACTCAGTCATTCACTAATTATCAGGTATGTTAAAATGAGGAGAATTTCATTCACCTATGCTTCTTTTGTTTTTGTTTTTCTCATTAGGAGGCTACAGCTTCTTTTCCCCAGTTTCCCCAGGCTGGAATAGCTGGGAAGTTGTAGAAGGTTTTTATAATTTCCTAGGACTGTTTCTCATTTTTGTGAGAGAAGGAAAGAGAGACTCCTGTCTGCTGTTTTGTGAGACACTGTTACAATCAGAGAATTAAGGTTGGACAAGACCTCTAAGACCATTGAATCCAACTGGTCCCCCAGGACAGCCAAGTCCAATACTAAACCATGTCCCCAAGTCTCACATCTGCTCTTCTTTTGAACATTGGTCCCTGAATTCTTCATCCAAAACCCCCTGAAGTCAACTGAAAGCACTGTTCTAAAAGCATTTTGAGGCTTCCAGAAAAAATCTTGGAAGGATAAACTGGAAAATCAAGTTCTGCAGTGATTCCTTATTTTCCTTTTTTTTTTCTCTTTCTCTTTTCATTTTCTTTCCTCTGTGGTTTTTTTTTTTCCTTTTTTTTTTTTTTTTTTTTTTTTTTGTTGGTTTTTTTTTGCGGCTTTTTTTTT